>OZ026528.1:46895870-47495870 GCA_964019695.1 Loripinus fragilis
AGTGGTAGATACTAAAAAGGGCCATGACGCGAGAAACCTGACTTTGGTGCATGCGAACAACAAAGGCGCAGGTGTGTTCGTATCCACGTAGTCTGATCAGCGCCTTTATTGTTCGCTTATTGGAAAGTATAATATCTAAACTTGCCTCA
Organism: Loripinus fragilis; assembly: GCA_964019695.1. Classification (NCBI taxonomy): domain Eukaryota; kingdom Metazoa; phylum Mollusca; class Bivalvia; order Lucinida; family Lucinidae; genus Loripinus; species Loripinus fragilis. The sequence continues at coordinate 46,896,020 of OZ026528.1, forward strand.
AGCAAAATTTCATTTTAACTAGTCTCTGTAGCTGAACAGACTGGTTTGAGTCTTACCTCGGACCTAGAACACGAGGTCTTACTCAGAAACCCGCAAGACCCTGTCACACTATAACGTTTTAGCCAACGTATGCCGACGTATGAAATATATATCTAGTACACTGGAATGCGCTTGAAATCTAATTAAGCTCTCTCTGAACTTATGCAAAGCGTACGCGAAACGAATATAGAACGTATAGTCAGGGCCCTTAGGGACAAAAAATAGGTCCCGTGCGATTTGTGTGCCGATTTATGGTGACCTATATCAAAACCTTCAATGGAGTCTTACCTTTGATTTAAAGGTGGTCACCCATCTCAAATCCGCGTCTGAGGCTAGTTATGACGTCATAAATATGGCGACCATAATGAGAAGCTGCTCGTTAATAAAAGCTATGGTTTGTGTTGGTATATGTATAGGTTATTCAATGTTTTGTGTTGGTTATGGAATATATACGAGGGAGCGGAGCTCCCGAGTGTATATTTCATAACAAACACAAAACATTGTATAACCTATTTAGCCCTGACCCAGCTATTTCCTGTGTTGGTTTCACATCCTGAAATGTACACAGTATGTAGCATTTTGCTGCATTTCGTTTAGGAGTCTCTCATTTCTTTTTTAGCCCTTGATGCGTTCACATGGGGCAATTGGATTTTATTAGCAGCATTTTTGTGAGAGATTTTTTCCAAAATTATCTGGGGAGCATTTCATTGATCACGCGTTACAGATGTATAGGCTGATCAGTCCCTACTGTTTGTGCGTTCTACCCTGATTCTTAAACAGTGGAGACACTCAGATCAGCATGTATATTCATGTGCCGTTTGGTCATGCTGTCTTTATCAAAGCATTTTGGGGCAAGCAGTGTAATTTCTGACCAGGCTTCAATGTGCAGCCTGGTCAGTGTTTTCTGCTGTCGCCTCTTTTCTGTGAAACAGCAAACATTTGAAATTTACATCATTTTGTGTCAATATTCTTCTCACAGTTTTATTTAGGGTTCTCAAAATAAAACTAAATTTGGTGAAATCAACATTTTGGACAGTAATTTCCTCTCATCAAGTTATGGGAATGAGTCTCACAAAAGCGTGGGGTATGGAAAATATACCACGCTGAATATGGTCCTTTTCTTGCTACTGATTGGCTGAAAACAAAAGGAAGTGGGCGGGTCATGGGCTAATCATATTTATCCAACACGAACGCTTTTTAACATAATATCAATTATTTTAGTCACATGATAATTACATCAATGCTTTACCTGACTTTGACAATGAATTATTTCTCGATAACAATATTTTGCATCCAAAATACCGTAGATTTCCTATAAATACCCAGCTTATCGGGCCATCTTTAGACTGATGGCTGAATATGTTATTGCTACCCCTCCGGAATTTCGCAAACTTATCCTATCTAAAAGAGGATTTCCAGCTGCGTCTTTTAATAGATGTTTGCACTATGTTCGCCCGGTCGTAAGTCTCAAACAGCCTGTTACATATGTTACCATATTAAATTTAGAAAAAAAAAGAAAATTAAAAGTTTGAGCTACAGAAAGAAGGCTAATTATTTAAATTACTCATATGGTCTGCATATTGACTACTTTAACTACATATAAATTCTTTTGGAGCAAAATTACACCTTCCTGTGGTGTTATGTGCGTTACTTTAATTAGATTACCCTTAAACATGAAAAGTGTGACCAATATCATTTACTTTTTAGCTGATATGTGCATTTTCCAAAATGTTTTGATTATTTTATACTAACAAACTCATTTGGGTTAGAGAAAATCCAAAGTCTGCTTTTATACTTTAAATAAAATGTTTTATACAAGCAATTTTAAAAACAACCCAATGCTACACTCAATTTTAAGGAGCCGAATTTGGTAGGCATCATTTAAGTAAAAATATATGAAAACATTTGCTGCTGTTGGATATCTTGCATTTTTTGGGATTGTCTTGCTCATATCATAAAGAATTATAGATTTTGCAGGTTAAACATCAAGATTGAAGCACTTGTTAAAGGCTGTAACATATGTTACATGACATAGTAAATGAGCAAGGACATTGACTTGATGTCAGAAATGATGTTTCAGGAAAGAATGAATATATTTCGCATGTTTTCCTAGCTAAAATCTCTAGCCTCTGGTGCCTAAATCTTAGGTGTTGATGATTATTAAGCCCCTGTACCTTTGTTACAGATGTTATGAATATTTGTTTTCAATATTTCTTAATATGAATAATTAAAAAATAAAGATACACCCTAAAGGAACATAGGAAATAATCTTTAACATTTAAACAGACTGAGTACAATTTAGTAAATGTCCCTTTCTAATGTAAATATTCAAAACCAATCCTTATCTAAGTCATATACATGTACAATATCGTTTATTATTTCTGCTTCTCTGGTAAAATAATTGTCCTCCTCATATCATAAAAACCAGAATAATCATCAAACAAGATTTTGGCTGCAAGCTGAGTAATGACCTGCTCCATCCCAAACCCTTTAAGACATATTCTATCGTATGTACCGATTTAAGGCGCATCAAATAGGAGATGTTTGCACACTGTTAGCATGGGTGTTAGCCTGTATCAGCTTGTTACATATGTTATTTTATCAATTTGAGAATAAGAAAATTGAAAGTTTGAGGTACAGAAAGCAGACATTAAAACTAGCTTATCAATGAACATTCTAATAGTCTGCATATAACTGGATGTCTCTACTACATATGACAGCTGTTTAACATTAATACGGCTACATGTTGTATTATGTGCGTTACATAAGCTTAATCATAATTTAAAAGTGGTAATTTTGGCTATCGTCATTTAGTTTAACGACTGCTCTGAATTGGTTTCAAACTGTTTTAGATTAGGTTTAACAAACATATACTCAATTGACGAGTACAAACCCAAAGTTTGCTTTTCTATCTTAAATATTTTGTCTTATATGAGCTAATGCACAACCCTACCCCCAGTTTTGCAGAGGAGCAAATTTTGTTTTCGCCGCTTAAAAAAAAATATAAAAACAATTGCAGAGTGTTGATATTTTTCATTTTCTTAATCGGTCTTGCGCATATATCATCAAGTTTCTAAGATCAGGACACTTATCAAAGATGCCAATGTGCCATAATGCCATAACAAGGGCTCTGATTGAATTCCATAAACTTTCAGGTGCTGGTATTAACTAGTTCAATGTCAGGACAGAGCAAGAGATCATATTGGCAGGCATTTAGCTATGCTGGAGACTATCCACGAAGCATTCTTTCACCTCGGCTCAGTGCCCTTAGAAAGCACTGTGCCGGATGCACTAGAGTAATATATTTGTAAATTGTCCTGACCTCTTGGCTCTCGTTTGTGATGTCTAACTGTGAGTTTGTTACTTTCCCATTGGTATCCTGGGACAAGTGTGGTACTTGATTGTATCGATTCCTGATCTTTGCCGTCTTTCTTACTTTGCATTAGCCAGTCCCTGATATTGTTTGACTCACTGCGTTGAGGTGGTGGATGTTTTGGAGAAAAAAAAGCTGAATTGTAAACACTACCACTTCCAAGAGTAGTGTTTCTTGAAGGTGTCAAACGTGCGCAGTATCAGTGAATCATTTGGAAAACCTCACCTGTCATTAATCCTGACAAATCAAGGCCTGACAATTATGGTTAGAGGCCGGACTGTGATAAATATTGTCCCGTTATGATGACATTGCCCACGTGTGGATCCGAAGGGGGATAGGGGGTCCGGACACTCCCCCTGGAAAATAACAAGTACATATATGTGTTTCTATGAAAGTTAGCATTTGGACCCCCCCCCCCCCCTGGAAAAAAGTTGGACACCCCCCCCCCCCCCTGGAAAATAATGGACGGCCTCTGGGTCCTTTGTAAAGTATAAGTATAGTTTTCTCAGCAATAAAACCATTGGAAACCCTCTTTAAACTTTAAAATAAGCTGAGGACTAAATAAAACTGACAAAAATTCCTGGATACGCGCATGTTGCCTCCTGCCCCCCGAAACCCCTCTGCAGCTGATAAAATGTGGTTGCAGCATGTCTGTATGCGAAACATCTCGGTGTAAGTACTAAGCAAACCATTTATATTGTACTGATTTGTATTGCTGTGGAGCAGAAGAGGACTCATGTAAACTATTGCCAGTGATCAATATGCTTATGACTTTTGAACAACTATTTTCATGTGGATTCAGATATTTCTTTAGCCGTATCAACAAGAATGCCTTATTGTCCGATTTTGACCTTTTAAGACAAGTAGTAGCATGCGAAAGATAAATCAGATTGTGACAGTTTTCTATTGCCCTTGCTATCGCAGTACAATGGGTAACTTGTAGAGGGGTTTATCCTTATTTCCATATCATGAACTACTAAGTAGACTCTTCTAACTTTTGATCCTTCAGTGGTCAAAATCGGACTATAATGAGTTTGGTTGATAGTGTATGCAAATGATTAAAACTACAATCTTTTATTTGGGTGTAGGATAAGCAACTACAGTTAAACCAAAAGCTTTGAACGTGCCTCTATTTACAATATTGATATGTTGTTCTAGAAAAAAAAGGGTTTCAGGCGTTTATTTACATTTACTATAAAAGCTTTGACATGCACATATGTTCTAGCCGGACTGGCTCATTTTACGTATTTTGCATCAATCGTTTGAAATAGAAAGACCCAAAGGTCATTGGTCAAAGGTCGTAGTACATCTATATATATATATATATATATATATATATATATATATATATATATATATATATATATATATATATATATATATATATATATATATATATATATATATATATAAGCATAAGAGATTATATTTACTCCGTTTAACATCAAAAACACTGTTTGTTTTTCATTCACCCCACTGTCTTTTTATTCGTAAATCGTGACGGCATTTACGTCCCACCCTCGAACTGACTTCACCAAATCTGAATATATTTTGTATGTTACGATTAAAAAGAGTTTGCATTCAGTCATGCTAGGTTATCAGTTCATTAAAGGAATATTTCCAAGCGTTGGAAATGGACAAAATGCATATATATGTGGTATTTCCATATTAGGCGTCATTTCAATGACGTCATCTGTTTCTTCTGATGCGAAGACAATATGGGCGACATGTTAATTTTAATTATTTACCCCCTAAGATTAAATTTGGTGCATTTCGACTGAAATTGGCACACAAAATGCAAGAACGCCCTGATTCCCATTTACTACAATGGACATACCTTTTTAAGTGCACTGATACAATATACGCTATTTTGATGACGTCATAATGACGTCCAGACGTAAAACCCAGATGGGTGACCAGGTGATTTTCATTAGTTATCCCCTAAAGTTTGATTTGGTATAGGTCACCATAAATCGGCATCAAAGTCGCACGGGAGTCCCGAGCGCCCCTGACTAGTATGTCTGACTTATGAGTAAGTTATTTATAACTTATTCCCAACGTAACATAACTTATACTTGTATCAGCGTACCAGCGTATGACTAGCGTTCTTGACTTGTGGGAAACTTATACACAACGAACGTCTAACGTATTCTGAATTGTACATATAACGTACGTTAACGTATTCATAACTTACGTATAATGTATCCTATCAAACGGGAACCAACCTGTAAACAACATAACTTTGTATCGGTTCTGAAAAAATGGATTTTTTTAATGTTTAAAAGGACTAATAAGCTCTGAAAAGTTGTGAATTAGTGTATAACTGTTTGGACTTTAGGATGTTAGCGCCAAGTCAGTGAGTTTGAAATATTACTTGACATTTTTCTTAGCTGAAAAATAACATTTTAATAAACGCTTTGAATACGGCCATACTAACATGCCCTGTGGCTATTAAAAGTGCATTCTTTCGTGAATACTTTATAGGCGCATTTTCTAAAGACGGGTCACGCCCGATTGTTGTCCAGACAAGGGAGCTAACTCAAATAGTATTCTCCCACATAGACTTGAAGCAGTTAATGAACATGGCAACAAACCCAGAGCTTATGCGAGCTGAAGAGTCTGTTAAGCAAAAGTACCTGGAATGTGTCAAGAACTTATCACATATTGAGCTTAAGAAGTTCAATAAAAATGTGTACGCTGAGCTGGTCTTTCAGGATCTACACAAACTTCTTCCAGACTTTGAAACCTCTCAACTACGAGAAACGGCTCATTATGTGTCAAATGCACTTAATAATGCAGCAAAGCAACAGTTAATGAAAAAGTCTAGGAATGTCACTACTGCAAAAGATAACAACTCTACTCTGTTATCATCGACGGTGCTAGAAGACCTGGATAAAACAACACTTCTTGATGCAGAGTCTGCAAATAGCATTGATAAAGTGGAGACCCAGGCAGATTCAAACTCAACAGTATGTGAGCCTACTGACCCCTTGAATGACAGTATAACACAACTAAAACAAACAGTTCAAACTGAAAAAGCAACACCGAATAATAGTGATTCGAATACATGTACAATGAAAGGACAAAAGGGTACAAAGTGTGGTGATTCATGTAAACTAAATCAGAAAACTAAGAAAAATATTGATATGATCCAGTGTAGCTTCTGTATGTCCTGGTATCATGATCTATGTATGGGTATTAAGAAGGATGAGCCTGTTGGAATATGGCTATGCCCTAACTGTAGGTCAGTACCACAGGATGTACGAAATGAAATTGACAGTCTAAAGACAGATGTTAACCATTTAAAAACTACTACAAATCTCATCTTAAGTTCAATAAATAGCCTTTCTGACAAGTTAGATAACTGTGTTGGTGGTATAAACGACCGTATAACAGCTCTGAAAAGACATATAAATCAACATGACATAACAATCACTGAAGAAATTGAAAATGTGTCATCGAAAACATCAAATTTGAAATCTTCCTTGGATCAGAAAACCAGTCAAATACTAAATAAGACAACAGCTGTGTTTGAGAAAATGAAAACCTATGAGCAGAGTACTAAACAAAATATGTCTAAACAAGATCAAAAGCCCAGTGAAGAAAAACCTGTTGATTCAAGAAATCAGAAACCTACACAAAATAAAACTCCCTCCGGGCTCAATCCAATACAACCAAAAAGACAAGCCAAACAACGTCAAATACAAACTGAAATCCAATGTGTTACTAAAAACAACAGACAATACAGACAAATAACACAGCACAAGCAAATTCAAAGCCAAGCTTCCAATCAAATAGTCCATGAAAATGATATAATTGACCTTACAAAAAATGTTTCATCAAGAAATACTATTAAACAATCTACGCTATTAATTGGAAGCTCTGTTTTGAAGAACATAAAAGTTAGCGAATTAAATAAAAACACAGCTATTAGAACCATCCCTGGAGCAACCATAGACAGGTTAACAGACAAAATCAATGAAATGAACATTGAAAACTGTGAAACCATTATTCTTCACGTTGGGGGAAATGATGCTGATAATGGGGAGGACATTGAGTCTTTCCGTGAGCATTATGAATCCTTGATAGATACAGTAAATGATGGTAACAGACGTATCATTGTTTCAGGACTTCTTCCACGTGAATCAGTTGACCTTGAGCCATATAATGAAACTCTGAAATCCCTGTGTGCTGACAATACAGTGGAACTTGTTGATAATTACGAAAGCTTTCTTCTTGCAACTGGAGAACTTGTGGACTCATATTATTCCAAAGATAAGGTACACATAAACATGACTGGTACCAGAAAGCTTTTGGAAAATATCAACAAGGTTCACAAGGTTTGCAACATGCAACGTCCTCACAGGCAACACACTGATCATAATAGTTTTAGACAAAGGCAAACTACTTTCAGGGGAAATAGCCAGTCGTCCAAATACTGTCATATATGCTGCAGAAATGGGAACCATAGTACTTATGAATGCTGGTACAACGGTAGAAACGAAAGGTTGGCCAGTCGAAGGTCAAGATAGGTAGCAAATGGGTCTATAAAACATGATTCTGAACAACTTACTGAACATAGCATCCCAGTTGAGATGCCAAATTCTATGTCTGATAGACTGAGAAATACAAATGAATCCCAAAATTCGATATCAAACCTGCCGTCTGGCCAACCTAGGAGTTCTACAACTGTAAAATGCCCTCCAACTGATAAAATCACTCACTCATATCAGGAGCCTAATTATGGTTCATCTTGTTCTGATAACTTTACTGACTTTGAATTTAACTCAAAGGGTCTTCATATATCCAATCTAAATGTAAGGCATCTGTTACCAAAATTAGATGAACTACGAATAATGCTAGCTTCAAAAAATGGCCCTGATATTTTTGGTTTATGTGAAACGTTTCTTAATCAAAGCATTCCAGACAATCTATTATCTATAAATGGATACCAATTTTTACGTAAGGATAGGTGCTGTACCATTGATAAAGCAGGCGGTGGAGTTATTTTGTACTTTAGAAGCTCAATAAATTGTCAGCGTAAAAATGAAATAGAAATATCTAAATTAGAAACCCTTTGGACTGAAATATCTTTTACAAATTCAAAACCCTTTCTTTTATGTTCATTATACCGCCCACCAAATGCTTCGTCTGACTGGATTGACCTTTTTGAAGTAGAATTGTCAATTGCACAGACAACAGGATTGGAAATTGTTATCATGGGTGATTTCAATATTGAACATTCAAATTGTTTAAACAAAAAGTGGCTTCACTTAGTGGAGCTATTTGACCTCAAACAAATGGTATCCAGCCCCACACGTGTCACAAACAGCTCAAGCTCAATAATCGACCATATCTACTGTACAGATTCTGAAAAAATCTCTGAATGTTTTGTGCCTCATTATTCTATAAGTGACCACTTTCCAATCTGCCTCACGAGAAAAATTAATCAAAAACTTAAAAAGTCAAACCATATAACGACATCCTATAGATGTTTCAAACATTTCAACGAAGAACTGTTTCTAAATGATTTAACAGACGAATTAAGTCACTTTTCTCTGAGTGATTCTGATATAGAAGATGATTTGTCCACCTGGTACAATTTGATTACTAAGCAGCTTGACCAACACGCACCAATCAAAACAAGAAGGGTGAAATCAAAACATATGCCAGAATGGTTTTCCTCAGAAATTGCACAAGCCCGTAAAAATCGTGATATACACAAAAAGCAGAAAAACTGGGCTGAGTTTAGAAAGTACAGAAATCTTACCAAAACACTTATAAGGCGAGCCAAATCGAATCATTTTACATCAAATGTTATCAATAATAAAGATACTAAGTTAATATGGCAACAGATTCGTGCCATTCAAAACAGTACGCAAAACTCAACAAAAACATTGCCAGAACAGCTACAGATAGAAAATACAACTATTACTGAGTCTCATGAAATTGCAACAAAATTAAACGAGTTTTTTGCGACGATCTCAAAACGTATAGAGCAATCTGAAAACTTATCAAAGCCTAATGAGCATTCTAAACTTATTGATTATATAAACAATAAAGTACCAAATGACACACTCTTCAAAATTCCATTAATAACACCATCACAAGTCTCTAAATTTATCCGAAAACTTAACCCACGGAAAGCTACAGGCCTTGATGGAATAGGCCCAAAAGTATTAAAAATGGCTTGTGAAATTATATCACCAAGTATTGCAGATCTTATAAATAAGAGTATAATCAGCGGTCACTTCCCCAAACATCTTAAAACTGCTAAGATATACCCAATTTATAAAACGGGTGCAAAAGAGGACCCATCTAACTATCGCCCAATCTCCATTTTACCTACCATTTCAAAATTGTTTGAAAAACATGTAAACAGTCATCTCATGGGATACCTAAACAAATATGATTTGATACATCCGTGTCAGTCTGGTTTCAGACATAAGCATAGTTGTAATACTGCGCTAGTCAAATTAATTGAAAAATGGATGACAAGCATCGATAATGGCGATATTGTTGGCACTTTATTTATAGACTTCCGTAAAGCTTTTGATATGGTCGACCACACACTTTTAATAAAAAAGCTTGAATATTATAAATTCAGTGATTCCTCTCTGAGCTGGTTCAAGTCATACCTTAGTACTCGATTACAAGCGATAATGAGCGAACAAGGTCTCTCTGAGTTCGCCCAGATACTATCAGGGGTACCTCAAGGGTCCATTCTCGGTCCTACATTATTCTTACTTTTCATAAATGATCTACCACTATCTCTCAATCATTGTACAGCAGATTTTTATGCTGACGATAGTACCCTGCACATATCCGATAAAAATAAAACCCAGATAGAGACTAAACTACAATCTGATTCTGATCAAGTAACAAATTGGAGTAAAACTAATAAAATGCCTATAAATTACAATAAAACAACAATAATGACTGTTGGTTCACGACATAATATATGTAAATCAGGAAAGATAAACATTAACATTGATAATCATCAAATTGACACCGTTAGCTCACATAAGCTTTTGGGAGTATATATTGACGAAACCTTGAGCTGGAATCCCCACATTGACTACCTCTGCTCAGTAATCACCTCAAGAATAACACTCCTAAAACAGTTATCATTCTATGTTCCTGAAAACATACAGAAACTTTTTTATCAGAGCTATATATTGCCGTTGATAGACTATGGCTCCAACTCATGGGGATCAACATCAATTACAAATATTGAAAGAATAAATAAACTACAGAAAAGGGCAGCACGCATAATCTTAAAAGCTGACTTCACTACACCATCGGCAGATATGTTTCAGCGTCTCGGATGGATGTCTGTAAAACATCGTATTGACTATAATAAATCTGTTATGACTTATAAAGCTCTTCACAATCTTACTCCATCTTATATATCAAATTTACTCACACCAAAAGCTCAAATAAATAATAGAACACTTAGGTCGTCTGAGGATGGTTCTCTAGCACAGCCAAAAGCCAGGACTGCATTCTTTACAGGTTCTTTTACTTTCTCAGCTCCAAAACTTTGGAACAGCCTCCCTACAGCTGTAAAATTGGCACCGTCTTTAAATGCATTCAAAAGAGCTGCCAAAGAAGTCTTCTGAATAAATATATGTTGTTTTAAAACCACTTAATATATTTCTTTTTTATGATTTTAAATCATATCATGCGATATTAATCATTTTAAATGGTTTTAAATGATATCATGCGAGATGTTTTATATACCCAGGTTTAAAATAATTGGTATTGTTCTTTTTCTGTGTGCATCCATTTTGGCAAATATGAACTGTCTTTGATACTCATGCACTCAAAATCGACCATATTCTGTTGAATTATGGTCGCATGCGATAGCAAGAGGTTAATTAGAGTTATAATCTATGTAAACTGAGCATAGGTGATGCTATATGGGAGAAACAGGGGTGTGACGCATGTGCATTGTCTTTCCGTCATATTCCCTGTTCCCAGTATACGACACAGGCAAGAGAACATATTACTTGTTTCATATTTTAGATAATAGCGATAACTTAAACAGTGTGCACTGTTTGTATTGCTATTTGTATATATGTATATTGTTTGTTTTTCATATGTTGTATGTTCAGAGGGCCACATGGTAGAATGGCTTTCATGCCAAATGTATCACCCTCTTGAAATATAGTATAAATAAAAAATAAAATAAAATAGTCCTTATGTCAACCGTTTAAAGCAGAACAAAATTTTGGGACCACTTTGTCATATGACAACGTATACCAACGTACTGTAGCGTGTTCGTAACGTATTGAAAACGTATGTCTAACTTATTCAGCGTGCACCAACGTACTGTGTGAGTTTCCATACGTCCTCATACGTTGGTGCTTACGTACCTTAACGTATGCATAACTTACTCGTTGCGTACATCTAACGTATGCCTAACGTATAAGCAATACGTCGGCGTACGCGCAAGTACAAAATTTTAAGATCTATTCTCCGTATGGCAACGTATACCAACGTACAGTAGCGTGTTCGTAACGTGTTTAAAACTTATCTCTAACGTATTCAGCGTACACCAGCGTACTTGCTTAATTTCTCATACGCCCGCATACGTTGGAGCTAACGTACCTTAACGTATGCATAACTTACCTGCTGATAACATATAGCGTATGCCTAACGTATAGAAGCAATACTTTCGCTTAAGCTGTTATTTTCTATGGATGCACAAAATGTTGGACCTCTTAGCCGTATGTCAACGTATACCACCGTACTATAGCGTATTCGGAACTTGTTTGAAACTTATTACTAGCGTACTAAGCGTATACCAACGTACTTGCTGAATTTTTCATACGTCGGCATATGTTGGTGCTATACGTCGTAGTGTGACAGGGCCTTAACGTCAATGCATATATGCATAAATAGTTTGGTCTCGTACAACCCAAACATTGTTGTGGGTACTAAACAGGACCGTTTCATCGAGACGGTGCTTTTGAGCGCCCTACTCACTAAAGTTTCCTTCTCTGGACATATGCTGTATTGTTTTAGCGTTCTTTAATTTATAATCATAAGGGCTCATAGGCTAAGATCTGGGTAGCATGTAAAGAAAAATAAGCCTGTTCATGCGGGAAATGCGAAAAACAAAGGCGCATAACAGCCTCGCATCGGAATAGTCTTATCAACGCCTTCGTTCTTCGCCCGAGCTAAGCGAGCGAGATCTCACTAATTTTATTTGCCCCTGTTGCTGGGCATGCTGGTTTGAGCTTGACACCACTGAGTCTCCCAGAGCTGAGTCTGCGCTGTGTGCAAGGTTCATATTCATTTAAAGTAAATAGCTTAGTTGAGACCGAGCCTTTATCTATAGAAAAAAGTGAATAAACAGAAAATGCTAAGTTGTTCTTTCTATCTTTAACATGTTTAACATGTTTAATTTGCATAATTTTATTCAGTTTCCCACAGAATTGAAAATGGCGCAATCATGAACATACACTGTAGATCTAATTCGAGCTCGATTTTATTTTCTCTTGGTACTGGCTCGCTCAAATTGGAGCCTTGCGCCTTTATATGCAGTCTTGCCAGAGCCATTGCAGCTTATATAGCTAAAGTTTGGATGTAGATGAAGACTATATACATGTATAAGCATGTAGTCCAACTTCATCGCTGTACATGCAAGTTTCAATAGTGACGTACTGATTTGTTTAATTTGATTCTTTACGTCCCATCAACAATATTTCAGTTATATAGGTACGGATCTTCCTTGGTTGAACCAGTACTAAGCTAGGATAAATGTGTCTTGCTCAAGGACCACAACGCAGTTACGCCGGTGAGGCTCGAACCCGCGGCCCTTCGGTCTCGAGTCAAACACTCTACCACTGAGCCACTGCGCTCCCGTGACGTACTGAAGTACCAAACATTATGATCATGCACGCCTTTAAAATGCATGGCGATTTTTGCCGTATGCAAACAGTTTAGACCCAGATAAGACACGATATAACTTCTTATATATACTAGGGGTGAATCGACTATGGGGCGAAAAGACTAGTGGGGGCAAAATGACAAGGGGGGAAAAGACCAGGGGGTAAACGTTTTGGGGGCGAATCAACTAGGGGGGGGGGAATGGTTTGGGGCGAAACGTCCCGGATTCTGCCATAATAAAATGCCGGTGTTCTTGCTGGGGTCAACGGTCGACAAAGACGAATTAGAACTCAATAGTGAACCAGATTTTAGTATTGCCCACAAACCGGTGATTTTATCACAATATGTTATTGTTTAAAAACTTCTTTATAATAAAGAAATATGTCAGTCAGCTCAACCCATATAAGCCAACGTCCTTTTTGTGGAACAGATGCGAACATAGCAGGCCCAGATGAGGCGCCACAGAATGTGGCGGCGTCTCTTTTCGGTCTTCACTGTTTAAAACGTTTAATCTAAAGATGAATGTAAAATGAGAATAAATCGCAACAACCCTTTGAACGGAAATGGACTGGTCCAATCGATTAAGGTGAGGAATTTCATTAATTATCAACATTTTTGATACCCTGTGGCGATGTCAAGCATGGACGTGTTTTTATGCTTCTTTAAAGGCACCGAAGAAACTTAAAATTACAATGTCATGGGACCAGCAAACAAAAACGTGTAACTTATCGCAAAATAGACAAAATGCGACATGTCTCATTAAAAGATTACTATCCACAACAATAATGTTTTATAAAAAGTTGTTATTTCAGCCTCCTACAGCTATAATCATTTATAAGAAACATTTCTTGGAATAGTTCATAATACTCTTACCATTAAGGGATAAGTTGCCTGCTCAGCCAAACAAATTCCAATTTTAAAATAAGAGTAATACGATTAGAAAGCAGAAGGACTGAGTTTGGTTTAAACATATTTTATTCAAATTAATTTGTACATGGTAAATACAAATTGAAACAATAAGATGAGGATAAGAACGGAAGCATGTAGCTTATATAGTTCTTCTCCAATGCGAAATAAGCTGTAAGTGGAAGGCAGATCATATCGAATACTGTACATCATAATATAGAAGTCAGTCAATGCTAACAAATATAAGTGCTTATTGAGTATGTCCCTATCAGCATGCAGTGGTGCAAGGACTGAGTTTGCAGTTCCAGAGATAAATCGGTTACACGTAAGCCTTTGCATCTGCACATCTTCGGTAACTAAGGGCCTGGTATTTCCTTAGCGGCCAATGAAGCGTCTGATCAGACTGTACAGATCGAGTAAATGCTAGCTGCATGGAAGTTCTCCCCAAGCTCGTTTGTCCGTATGTTTGAGTGGTGCAGTATGCTTTGTTCTGTTTGATACGTATTTTTCGATTAAATCAAAGACTGACAACTACGCTGGACATGATGTGGTCTGCGTATTGAAGCCTTGAATGCGTTTACGTATCCGCACTGTATATTGATAATGTGTTTGGTGGCAGCAAAATATGTGGCAGCTGAGCTACCACCTTTTTGGTGTATATTTACACTTAATTACCTTCTACAACAGGGAGCGCAGTGGCTCAGTGGTAGAGTGCTTTACTCGAGACCGAGGGGTCGCGGGTTCGAGTCTCTCCGGCGTCACTGCGTTGTGGTCCTTGAGCAAGACATTTATCCTAGCTTAGTACTGGTTCAACCCAGGAAGACCCGTCCCTGTTTAACTGAAAGATTGTTGGTGGGACGTAAAGATTCAAATCAAACGAAAACCTTCTACAACTAAAGGTCAACCTTTCACCAGTGATTCGTGTTATTCTTGTATTAATATCCGGCTCATCACAATCGAACAGAAAAAAAGGCTTTAAAATCAAAAGAAAGGTTACACCAAAAATAGTGGCAGTTCAGCTGCCGAACTTTTTGTGTAAGCAAACAACAAAATAGTGGCAGCTGATATGTCACATGAAATTGTGCAGATGAATACTAACTTTCCGACTAAAGCAGTATTTGACCAACATTTCTCCAGTGATTCCAAGTGTCGAAACATTTTTACCTGTTATTATTGTAGTTATTCTCTGGATCCAAACAATCGAACAGAACATAGCTGTTAAAGCAGAACTAATTGATCCTCATGGTTTACCATAAGATTCTGATCCTTTTGTTTGTTTTGATCCTGTACGACCTATAACACAATTTTTAGTCATCTTGGACGAGTTTCTTGAGGTTGAACCAGTACTAAGCAACGGAAAACGTGTCTTGCTCAAGGACATAGGCGTTATTTGTAATGTGTTTTCTACTTTTTGATAAAGCGTTAATGCGTTACTTCCCAGTCAACATTTTTTTTAGTGTTGTGCAACGAGACGCTTCTTTTGACTGCCCACAACATTATTGTGCTTTTCAATAATGTGACATTTTGCTAAGTCTTACGAGCCTGTACAGCACCTTCTAAGCTTATAAGCTTCAACTGGTGTTCATTTTGTTAAGTCATACGAACCTGTACTTATAACCCCAACTGGTGTTCAGTCAGTACAGGTAGCTTAACAGTCAAATAATAACTAGCAAATGCTCTGATCAGACTGAGCGTATGCACAGGCTGATCTGAGGCTTTGCTGATCGCACATACCACATTGTTGGAAATCAAATGTCGTGGCTCATATTGATGTATGCTCAAAAGAACTATCTTCTTTGAGACGGTTCCGTTGAGTACCAACAGTACATGAATATGCATTGGTTTGGAAACAGGGAAAATGTTTTTATTACTCATCTGGGTCTGATTAATATATTTAAATGTCTTATAAGTCGAACATGGCTAGATATCAATACAAATGTAGGTTTGGTCATTATTCGTAGATGCGTAAGAGTACGATATGTATTTTTATGAATTTTGTCATCAATGAAAAAAAATTCTAGTGAAAAGGAAAGATATCCAATAGTGGCCAAGCTAAATAGAGTTTTAAAACGTTTACAGAAGACAAAACAGTTGTATGACTAATCATAGGTCCAGATAAGTATTTTTTTACATTGGAGAAGCCGCCGTGGTGTAATGGATAAGCCTCTTGCCATGTAAACCAGGGATCCCTGGGCCAATCCCTGGCTTCACCAGTCTGTCTGATGAGACGTTTGTGGCCCCATCCCCATATGACCTCTGCTATTGGTGGGACGGTAAACACAAACACAACATCATCGGTGTACAACCATCAAGCACCCCAGCATTTACACCGATAGTGAATAATTACGTACATTACTAACGCAAATAGTACACATATAGAACTGTGCCCCACAGACTTAATTGGTCTATATTGCTCACTTGAGCAGTTGACTTTATGGTTTCAGAGGCGAGTTTTTATGCCCCCGCCATTTATAATGGGGGGGGGGGGCATATAGTATCACCCTTGTCCGTACGTACGTACGTACATACATACGTACGTACATACGTCCCGTACGTACGAAAATGGTTTCCGGGCGATATCTTTTGAAAACATTGGTGTATTGGATTCATGTTTCATACACGGGTATATAATCATAAAATACAGGTCAAGTTCGATTATGGACAAAAATCCACCAATTATTATTAGAGTTATGGCCCTTGATCTCCGAATGATAAATGGTTTCCAAGCGATATCTTTTGAATACAGTTATGTATTGGATTCATATTTCATACACAGGTATATAATTATAAAATACAGGTCAAATTCGATTACGGGTAAAATCCACCAATTATCATCAGAGTTATGGCCCTTGATCTCGGTAAGAAAAATGGTTTTCGGGCGATATCTTTCGAATACATTGGTGAAATGGATTCATATTTCATACACAGGTATATAATCATAAAATACAGGTCAAGTTTGATTACGGATAAAATCAACCTTTTATTATTAGAGTTATGGCCCTTGATCTCCTTATGAAAAATGGTTTCCGGGCGATATCTTTTGAATACGTTGGTGTATTGGATTCATATTTCATACACAGGTATGTTATCATAAAATACAGGTCAAGGTCGATTATGGATATAATCCACCTATTATTATTAGAGTTATAGCCCTTTGTTAATGACAATGCCCTATTTATGCGAATTTGGCAATAGCGGGGGCATCCGTGTCCCATGGACACATTTCTAGTTGTTTACAAAAGCGTATTATCGCATGCAATGTTGCTCAGCGAAGGTTTGAATGAATTTTTGATGACGCAAACCAGAGTGCGCATCTGTGTATGTCAGCACAACATGAATACTCCACCAAGAGTGCTAACAGGTTGTGAAAAGAGCAAAACTACGTCAAATTTTAGCGATGATTTCTTTTTTAAATGAGCCGCAACATGGTATTTCCTACAATGTTGTGTGTGCAACCAGCAAAGGCACAGACCAGCAGGCGCATACGGGCAGTCTGATCAGAGCCTTTGATTATTGCTTGAATATTCTGCGAGTATTAATCTACTGACCGGACATCATTTGGAGTTTCTAAGCTTAAAAGGGGGTGCACCAGCTCGCCTGAGCCTGCACCCGTCAAAATGCCACAAAGTTGCTGTGGCTCAAATGTGGTTGGCGAAAAGGCGTCTTGTTTATGACTTATTCTGCCGTCAGATTTTAAAACTCTATCCTTTTGAAATTTTCACGAAAACCTGATTGTGCTGCTATTGAGCAACAAAGGCGCAGTTCAGACTGCAAACCATCGTGGTAAGCAAAATTCTACATTATATAGATACATGTACTCTGTAGCTGAACTGGCTTGATTGACCCTTACCAAGTAGCAAAGTTAGTATTTATGTCGGCATGCATACATATCAACTCTGCATGCTGAGTGATTTTTTCGCGGCCTTTTTTTTTCGTCATGATAACTTTTTTAACAATATCTTTCCTTATAAAATTTCGGGTCTGATCTGAGTCCAAACTGTTTACTTATGTTATTAAGTGGTGATTGAACGGCCAATGGAAAAAGAAACCAAAAATAACAAAACAGACCATAGGTATTCTATTAGGTCGCGTGTGTCGAATCAATGGCCATGACGTGTGAAAACATTCATGATACATGATAAATTGTTAAAATCTTAAGACATGGACATTTTTGTTCCCTTTGTTTTTGTTTTTCAATATTGGACAAAAACCATAACGGATTATTTAAGGAAAGCATTTCGCCAGTCCGCAAGACTTGTTTTAAAACAGTTTTGCACCATTATACTGTTTACAAAATTTGGCAGACGTTAGAATTGAAGTTCCCTTTTTCACATTGGCATGTAGATAAGGCAGTCCAAATCTAGAGGCAACTGGTTGCCTAGCTACGTATTCGGTCAGCTGATTTCATAATAAGGTGTGAAAATCATCAGCCATTTTAATCTCTTGGACGCACAGAACACATAAAAAGGTACCAAGGTACACTGATAAGAAAAAAAAGATGGGTTAAGATTTGTTTACAATGTGATCAGCTGGGGTTGCTGAAGCACCCACCCCTCCTCCTTGGATGTAAATTAGTTTCTTAGGTGCCTTATACGTCGAATTTAGCTTATTATCAATATTAATGTAGGTTTTATGGTTTGAATGGCATGTATAAATAACTGTTTTCTTTACCTACTACTGTCGTGCTAACCAAGAGTGACAGTGACGAATTGTTTTGTTTACAACTGCTAAGTGAAAAAAGCATGTACACTCCACTTGATCTAACGCGAATCGATAGATCACTTGTGTATTAATCCTATCCTGTGGATAGGATTAATACACAAGCGATCTATCGAGTATAAGTCCCTGATAACTTTGTAAACAAAACATGACGTCACTGTCACTCTTGGCTGGTAGGACAGTACTTACTATTTATAATAAGTTTATAATTGCGCCACACTAATACATGGGATACTACGCAGATAAATATGACTCTTGTTCTCTTTTCACGCCATCTTCAAATGCAATTTAGATGACAGGAATGAAATGCAGAGCCTTGTTCTCTGGAAACTATAAGAAAATTCTCTAAATACGTCTGCTAATTATTATTTTAAATTGACTATAGGGTTTGTTAAGACTGATTTTGTATAATGAAAAAGTATTTATATGTTTATTTCAATATTGGTACTTGTTGAATTCATTATGAGGAAAAAATTCCCTGAGTTCATACTTTTTTTCTGGAGCTCTGGGACTGCCCGCATGGAGTGGAATGGTATGACCGATATCATTCCAATAATTCCAATTATCGATCCACTGAGTGATCGTACCGGTACCGCCACGGTACCTGAGTGCAAGTGAGTAGTGAGTGAGTGATGAATTGAGTGGTTGTATAAGTGATAGAAATCTGTACTGTAATAATTGTTGGGAAATATTTGCGAAAGTCTGGAAAGAAATGAAAAACGGGGTCATGTTTTTGTCCTACACGGGTAAACGTGTTGAGAAGCAATGGCCGATCTACACAACGTATCCGGAACAATGTCTGACATCCTGGAAGTGGAGTTTTTACATATATATATCTATATTATACACGAAAATAACATAGACTAAAGGTAAGGCTTTTTAGATATTTCTTTATCTCTTCATATATCTAAACTCGCTGCTGAACAATAGCAACGTGCGGCCCCGAATACGCATATCAAAACTTTCTTAGCCATTGTCAAACAGCGCGTGAATTACATGATTTGAACATGGCTTTTGTCTGATTTGACAACGGCTTCAAACAGCTACGCGCATAGGTATTTATGCAAGAATAAATGTTTCCCTTAAAAAGACAGTGAAAATGTACTTTGTTACGCCTATACGTGCAGCGGCTGCCAGCTGCATTAAACCGCTTGCCAGCTGCATATATTCACTTGTCAGCCAATGAAAAGCGACGCTACGGAATGACGTCGGGTTTCCGACAGTATATCGCAGGATATACTGTCGCAAATTTATGACGTTATCCAATCAGACGTAACGTTGCATTTGCAAGTGCATTAGAATTGATAATTATGCCATAATCGCCACTTTGAAGCGTTAATAAATGGGTAAACTGATAGAGTATGGGTTCGCGTTTTTGTATATAACGTTTACAAGACTCTGTTTTGAGTCAAAGCAAGCGTGTTAAATCGCTCGGCAGAGCTCGCAATTTAACAAGCCTCTTCAAAGCCTTGTCTGGTAATAGAGAATATTACATGTAGGTGAGTGTCTTTTAATATCAAGTTTAACAGACAAGGGTTTGAGAATGCTTGTTGACATCGCGAGGCTTGCCGAGCGATTCAACGTGCATTCTCGGGGTCGAGCTTGTTAAACTTGATATCAAGGTATTGGTGCCGCATTTCATCTGTTTATTCACTGTTTGTCAAAGTACGCATTTTGGAGTTGAAGAAGACGTTAAGTTAAATTTGGCATCATGCCTACATGTTACTCTTACTGAAACATAATGTGTCATTTGAAAGAAAGGATTGGATGACCTAAATACGAGTTGCATTCGGGCGTATAGTGGGTCAAAGTCAAAGCGTTGTGTTCTTACAATATAGCTTTGTCTTCAGAACAGAATAGGGCCAGAATTTTTTTATTAGTTGATTTACGAACCCTCCTACTGTAATTTTCCGTAAAGGAGAAAAAAAATTTAATTTCTAAAATTTTTTTTTTATTTTATCCGCCGACTCTAAATATTATTTGTTTGGCTGAAAAAAATAATCTTTTTTTTTGAGGTTCTGTCTGTGCATTTTTGAGAATTACACTGTTAAAAGTGATTGTCCTGTCCAGATTTTTAGGAAAATGATGAAATATTTAAAGATTACCTTGCTAGTTTTACTGTTTTTCTGGAGATATTAAAGAAAAAAAAAAGGAAAAAAAGCTCTGTAAAAGAAAAAAAAAAAAAAAAAAAGCTCTGAAAATGACCAGTCAACTGGTCATTTTCAGAGCTTTTTTATTTTTTTTTTTCGTCCCCCCGACCCTAGATCTGAAAAAAAAATCCCGTAAATCAGCTAATAAAAAAATCTGGCCTAGTGTCTTAAAGAATAAACAGCACGGGTTCTTTCTTAGAATTTCTTTGTAAGGCTACCTTGCTTTATTTTGACACATATTGAGAAAAAAAATTCTATCTATAAATAGAGAATACTACTAAAAACGTAAGTGAGTGCTTCTTGATATCAAGTTTACCATGCAAGGCATCGCTTGTTAAATCGCGGGGCTATGTTCAGTCTGTTCTCTGTGACCAAAACGGTTAATTTTAACCAATAGGTTTGGCAGGGGGTTATTCTCGTCAACCATGTTTATTAATGAGGCTTATAATTATAAAATCATAGATATAAGGTTCTTCTTCTGTATGAACTTACTTGTCATAAGGTTTCTCTTGTGTATGAATTAAAATTCTTAATAATGTTACATATTACGTGTAACATTGGTTAGATGTAGTTTTAACGTTAGAAACTAGATGTGGTAAATACAAGTTTCACCATATTGTATCATTTTAGGTAATCTTATTGTGTAAGCACTACATTAAATAAGAATCATGGCTATAATATCAAAGAATATTGTTTTTTTGCCAATCCATAATCACTGAACATATCAACTTCTACCAATAAACGTACTAGCATGGTGATTCAAACTAAAGAAGTATTCAAGTATGTTTTACACTGAAACATAATTATTTGATTTTTTACAATTCGGTGAATTAGGGTCATGTGTTTACATCAAGTTGAAAAAATATATACCGGTCCTTGAATTTCATGAAATTTGGTCTACATACATGTATTCGTAACAAATGTTGATAGTTAATATGTTGAAATGGTATCTTGACAAAGACAGCAACACATAAAAAAAATTTGTTCCAAATTTGACTGAATACAAAATATACAGTTGAACATTGGGGTACCATGTCATAAACATGAATGCCCACCCACTATCCTAATACATACGAAGTCATTTATAGTATCAAAGAACTTATCAATGAAATAGTTATTTAATGAAAGATTTCTGCGCCCGTTACATGATATGTCAATTACTTAAGAAATGATTCTAACTGGGTACTCTAAGGTTTTGTAGTGATATCATACATGACGTCATAAATTAGCAATGGGATTGCATAAAAAAATCAAATGCACAATAAATATAAAAGTCATACGCCAGACAATTAATTAATATAATTTTATCAAATTCCAAGCGTAGGCAGACTCCCATGTTAATTTCCCATACCATGTAGGAGCCCATTTTCACCAGAATAGATCCTAAGGACAAATGGTTCATTCGGTACTTTCACTGCCCACAACGAACCGCACTTTCCTGTCACGTTCAAAACCATCCAAACCGCAGCAGAGACCGTTTTTTATTTATTTATTTATTTTTTTTTTTTGGGGGGGGGGGGGGGTTCTGGTCGCCAGAGTATAATAAGATAGATAGATAGATAGACGGCCTTGTGTTGATTAGTGCTATTAAATAAAAGGATAAAACATTCTTTTACGTATGTTAACATTTGCCAAGCCCAAGTGTGATAATGTGTTGCAACACATTATCACACCCGGGCTTGGCAAACGTTAATATACGGAAAAGAATGTTATATTGTCATTGTTATATACCTTCCTTTCAGGCACAAGCAGTTTCAAATTATTTTATTCGATTGTATGCAGAAATGTTCACCGTAACATCATGAAGCGTACAATGAATTCACACCGTACTTACTGAGCTATGCAGGCTGATATCAAATCGTTTTCAAACTTACATCTGACTTTTGAGTATGCCATCCTAATGTTTTAGTTTAAACTTAATTTCATTTGTACAATACATAAATACTTACAAAGCAACACAGTAATAATATAGATAAGCATTATACACAAGGGATTCAGAAGGAAGTCCGAAGACTTATTCGAATCTGTATCCCTCACATGTTCAATAGCTAAGATGTTGTGATTATCTTCGTATTCATGCAATATACAAATAATATTTTGGATCTTTTAGTAACCATTGGATATAATATACAGTCAGCGGTTGCGTATCGCTCCTCGGGGATGGAACCTATGCTTTTCCACTAATGTGGAAGCATAATAATTAGTCTAGCTCAAATGCTTGGCTCGTAAGGCGAAATCAATTGTTTTAGCAGGGATATAAAAGCAAGTAAAAGTAAGTAAGGGGCAAAGATCAGAAATCGATACAATAAAGTATTACACCAGTCACTTCCAGCAGATGACCACTAAGCTGCAAAGAACTGTCCAGAAGGCATGAACAAACACGAAGCATAAGTGACTGAAGATATCACAAATGTATGTGTTCGAAAATTAAGTTGTAGTTATTGCTGTTGTTGTTGTTGTTGAAGTTGGGTCAGAAGCATTAAGTCTTCAAGATAAATTCTTGAACTGCAGAAAAAATAGTTTTGTTCTCTGATTCTAATAAATTAGCATTCCATACAAGAGTACATGTAAAGTAGGCTGACAGTTAGTGTTGATTGTGTTTAAGAGTTCCTCACGCAGGGTTTGGAAGAGATTGCAATTTAGGAGGTAGTGTTCAGTGTCTTCAATTTCTCCACACTCACAATGGGGATCATTTATAATGTTTTTAGAATAGATTTTGATGTAGAGAAGAACAATTTAGTCGTAGGCGTTTATGGTGTGTTTGGCCTAGTCTCTTACCGCAATAATAATATTGAGGTGGCTTTTTTTACGTCTGTATTAAGTTTGTGTTTGGATGCGGTGATAGAAGGTGAGGTTTTTGTTTCTTCAGGTAATCTGTTCCAGGCTCGTGTTACTGAGGGCAGAAAAGAGTGATAGTATTGTTGTGATTTAGCAGGAATAGTTTAAAGGTCTGATTCATTGCGTAATCTATATCTTGTTGTACTACCGACAGTTGGAGGTGCAAGAAAAGAGAGGTATTCAGGGGTCATTTTATTTTGCATTTTGTAAAAGAGGACAAGTTTTGATTTTTGTCGTCTAGAAGCAAGGCTTTCCCAGCCTGTTTCAATGTAGAGAGATTGTAGTGATGTTAATTTTGTGGCTCCTGTGACAATACGGGCAGCTTCGTTTTGGAATTTTTTCGAGTCTTTCGAGTGCAGTTGTCCCAGACTACGTTGGAATATTCAAGAAGGGGTCTTATAAATGAAGTATATATTATTTCGAGTGATTTTCTGTCAAGCTGAAACTTCAGCTTATGCATGATGTTTAGTCTAAACCAAGATTTGGCCTTGACATGGTAAATGTGCTCATGCCAGCTGCCATCGTCAGAAAAAATAAGTCCTAAGTGTTTATGCGACGTGACTGTGTTGATGTTTAGTTGAGCCATATTCAAAGGAGGTTGTAGAGGGTTTTTTGTTTGCGTGAAAATGTCATAGATTCAGATTTGGAGGGATTAAAAGATACAAGCCATCTAGAGGCCCATGAGTGAATTTTTGCAAGGTCTGCATTTAATAGATTTGCTGCCTGTTGATGATTGTCAACAATGATATAGAGAAATGTGTCATCTGCAAAAAGTCTGATGCTTGAGTGAATGTCTACAACAATATCGTTAATATAGATAAGAAATAAAAGAGGTCCTAAGATTGAGCCTTGGGGCACACCTGCTTTAATGTATTTCCACGCAGATACTGCTCCAGGCAGTACTACTCTCTGTTTACAGTCAGCCAAATAACTCTTGAACCACAATAATAGGGAATCAGAAACACCAATAGACTCAAGTTTAAAGAGAAGGCCTCTGTCAAATGCTTTGCTTATGTCACAAAACACAGCACAGACTTCTTTGCCTTCATTAAGGGATTTACAAAATGTGTTGTATATATCAACATGTTAGTTTACTGTTGAATCTCTAGGAATAAAACTTGACTGTAAGGCAGACAAAATTTCATGATCATGAATATAGTTAAATGAATGTTTATGTACAACTTTTTCCAGGACCTTGCCCACTGCACTTAAAAGAGAAATAGGTCTATAGTTAGAAACGACAGAAGGATCATCTTTCTTAAATATTGGGGTCACATTTGCCTCTTTCCAGAGTAAGGGAACTTTGCCAGTGGCCAGAGAAAAATTGAAGAGGTTACTAAGAGGACGAGACATAGGGGTAGCTAGTTTTTTTTCAGAATATGATTACTTATTTCATCAGCTCCTGAGGCTTTACCTAATTGAAGAGATTTAAAGATAGATTCTACTTCGAGAGGTGAAGTTGAAATTAAGATTATTTTCAGGGGGATCAATGTTGGGAGGTAGTGAAGCATTTGTCTCGTCAAGAATAGTCTGTTCAACAAAGAAATCATTCATTATAGACGCCTTAACGGCTTCTTCAGTGTGGACAATGTCGTCTTTACAAAGTGGAGGAATCGATATGTTATTATTTGGTTTAATAAAATGTTTAAGTGTTTTCCACCAATCACGTGGTCCAGTGTCAGTGTTTCTTAGTTTCCCTGCCATTTTGTCAATTACAGATTGTTTCGATTTACGGATTTCAGCTGTAGCAATGTTTCGAGTATGTTTTTTCGAACTCAGCGGGTCGTTTTGTTTTCTTGTATTTTTGTATAAACGTTTGCGTTTTCTTAAAATTTTCTTTATTTCACATGTTAGCCAGGGGATCTGATTGGCGTATTTTAATTGTTTTGTTTGGAATTTGCTGTTTTGTTAGTTCAGAGATTCGATCTATAATGTTTTTTGCATATGTGTCTATATCATTATCTTTTAAAAGTTCCTGTTTGGTTTCATGAAGATCGCGTGCATATGATTGATAGTCGCCTCGATTGTACAGCCAAATGTGTCTAGCTGATATTGTGGTAGGGGCCTTATAGTAACTTAGAACAAAATATACCGGGCAGTGATAGCGCAGGCTTTGATCGAGAAAGGGATCTCCAACGCCACTTAGCAATATGCTACTTTCATTAGAGGAGAATATAAGGTCAATAATGGAGGAGGAGCTTTCGGTAAAGTGAGTTGGTTCTACTATTAACTGATCAAAATTAAAGTGTTGGCATATTTTTTTTATTACTTGCAGGTTTAAGTGTATCGAGGTTAAAAACCACCAGTAACAAATATATAAATATTGCAATCTGCTAAGTTGATCAAATCTTCAATATATGATATTATTATATAACTAACTAAAAAGACCGATTTTCATTGGCTTAGAGCGCTCACGTGGCCAGTCTATTAACTGTCATATTCACTGGCTGGCGCGCGCTTGCTGGTGAATATTAGTTACTAAAATTAGACTCCTTGCGTTTTCCGTGCACTGAAGAACTCCCACAAATACTTAGATCACGTCGCATACGTTTTCATGTATTTGTAACGTCTTTCAAGCGAAAAATCGTGCGTTTTCCGTGTACTGAAGAACTCCCGCCAATTCTTAGATCACGTCGCATACGTTTACATGTATTTGTAACGTCTTTCAAGCGAAAAAACGACGTAATACCGTCTAACGCCATGCATGACGTCAGTTTCCAGTAACAAATGACGTCAGCTATCACACATTTTCCCCGCGCTTTCAAAGCTGCGAATTATTGTTTGATATATTACACTATTTTAACATTGGCTCTACAGGCGAGGCGTGTTAGAATTCTTGCTTGTACATTTTGAATGATGACACTCATGCACAGCATATATACAAAATAGTAAACGGGTGGTCTTATCTAGGTCTGCTCTCACGGTTTCTGCTAAATGATTGACTGTCCCAAAATATAAGTTCAGTATTTTTTCCAGGTGCAAAGATACCTGTACATCTTTCTCGTAATGTTATATAATAAAACAGTTATTGACTAATGAGGCATTGGATATGATGTGATATCGACCAGAAAATAGCAATATTGACCTCGGCTTCGCCTCGGTCAATATTGGTATTCTCTGGTCCATATCACATCATATCCAATGCCTCATTAGTCAATAATTGTATAATGTTTGGGCATATGAATTTGGTGGCCTGTAAAATGTTCCTATTAGAATCTTTTGGTGGTGAATATTGATTTCGACCCAAACGTATTCTACATGTGGTAGCTCTAGGTCAGTTCTGCGTCGAGAGTAAATATCTTCCTTGATGTAAACGCATATGCCACCATGATTGTCTGTTGGTGGGTCGCGACGATAAAGACTATAGTCGTCTATTCTTAGAGCCTCATCGGTTGTGTTAGGACCTAACCAGGTCTCCGTCAGACAGATTATATACAAGTTTCTAAGTTCGGAACCTATCAAGTCAACTTTGTTCAAAATGCTTTGTATGTTGTAATGGACTACAGAGAAGTAGCCTGATATTAGTGAATCGTCGACCGACCCTGTGTTGCTTTGAGAAGTGCCTTGGGGCCTGGGTTGAGCTCGATATCCCCCGCATTTATTAATAGAAACGACAGGAAAATTATTAATTCGAAAGTTGTTAGATGCGCTATACCTTTTACCTTACAATGACGCCCATAATGTAAGCCTATCCGCATCCTGTATATCTGAATTTCAATCACGCCTAGACAGTAAGCTGGAGGGTGCGGAGAAACAGCATACATAGACCAGCTAAGCAAGTAATGGATTTGAAAATGAAAAGAGCCACAAAGTCGCCTAATGTTTTGATTTCTATGTTCACAAACAAGTAAATGTAAACATGGTCATAAGATATTAGCAGCACTAAACCTGATAAATAGAATTAGATGGATGCAACTGTTAGGGGTAAAATTTGCTCTCCTGAAAGAAAATAAGTCTGATGACCCCCATTTTTCATTCTTTTTCTAAAAGGTTATATAAAAGTCTATGAAATAAAACAACACTTTGAGATTGTTAATGCCAGATTTTTAATATACAATTTAACCTCAAAATATGTGGGGGTAGGGGTAAATTTGGCTCTCCTGAAATAAAATTAGTGTGGTGACCCCCATTTTTTTTTTATTTCTTTTTCTAAAAGGTTATATAAAAGTCTATGGAATAAAACAAAACTTTGAGATTGTTAATGCCAGATTTATTAATATACAATTTAACCTCAAAATATGTGGGGCTAGGGGTAAATTTGGCTCTCCTGAAATAAAAGTAGTCTGGTGACCCCCCATTTTATTCTTTTTTCTAAAAGGTTATATAAAAGTCTATGAAATAAAAACAAAACTTTTAGATTGTTAATGCCAGATTTATTAATATACAATTTAACCTCAAAATATGTGGTCGTAGGGGTAAATTTTGCTCTCTTGAAAGAAAGTTAGTCTGGTGACCCCCATTTTTTTATTCTTCTTTCTGAAATGCTATATCAAAGGCTAAGAAATAAAAACAAAACTTTGAGATTGTTAATGCCAGATTTTTAATACAAGTTAATCTAAAAATCGTATTCTTAATTTGGGGGAATTACCAAATATATCATTCAGTATCTTGTCACGGCTTGGGAAAATAAATAAATTTTCACTTTTCCTATAAAGCTTGATGTAAGTAGTAATTAAAATTAAAATAAAGAAGCTGGAAGGCGATTACAAGTATTCTAACTTAATATTAAGGACTTGTTTTTTATTCAGAAAATTTGTAAAATACTGAAAACTTCCATGTCAGATTATGAAAAATAGAGAGCGGTGACATATCCTTTTATTTTATACATTGACGGAGAATATTTCCCGCGATTGCCCTTAAAACGGATACTTTTTCAATATCCTTAACTTTTACAACCATGAATTTTCTATGGCACACTAAAAGCTGGTCAGACTGTGATATGCAATAACAATTATCCCGCTGACATTATACGGGTTTGTGAAATAAAGATAAATCAAGGTGATGCGTTTTCAAAGTCCTTAAGTATGTGTTAAATTTACTCTTAACTGAATATTGAAAAATTCTGAGTTACAAATAAAATTAACCTAGCCTTCAGTCGATGGTGCACCATCGCAAATACCCGCTTTTGATCTTACCAAAGCATCTGAAAAATTTGAAGTTGCCACGTCCAACGGTTTAGGAGTAGATGCCTTTACAAGAAAGTACATTATTTCACCTTTGAACTTGACCTTAGGTCAAGGACAAATACACCGTATCCTCTACATCATATGACCTATGCACCTGCAGAGTTTGAAGTTGATATGTCCAAAGGTTTAGGAGGAATGCATTAACAAGAAATAGTTGAGTTGACCTTCAAGTTCACATCATATGCCCTATGTACCTCCAAACTTTGAAGTTGCTACGGCCAATGGTTTAGGAGATGCATTTACAAGAAAATACATTATTACATTATCATAATACACAAAATGTTGCCCTGTACCCTCGAAATCATATGACCTGTGCACCAGCAAAGTTTAATGAAATACATCCCACGGTTAAGGAGAAGAGTCATTTACAAGAAAATACATTATTTGACCTTTGCCTTGAGGTCAAAGTCGCATGAAATGTTGCCCAATGGCATCTGCATCATGTGGCCTATGCAGCTACAGATTTTGAAGTTACTACGTCTAACGGTTTAGGAGGATATGCATTTACAAGAAAATTTATTATTTGACCAAGGTCACACGAAATGTTGCCCATTACCCTCTACATCATGTGGCCTATTCAGCTACGAAGTTTGAAGTTCTACATCTAAGGGGTTAGGAGATACATTTACAAGGATATACATTATTTGACCGTTGACCTTGGTCACGAGTTGCCCAGTACCCTCTACATCATGTGACCTACTCAGATACAAAGTTTGAAGTTGCTACGTCTAACGGTTTATTAATAAGAAAATACATTATTTGAAATGTCACCACATGCACTGTTGCCCAGTACCATCTACATCATGTGACCTATTCAGCTACAACGTTTGAAGTTGCTACGTCAAACGGTTTAGCAGGAGATACATTTACAAGAAAATACATTATTTGACCTTTGACCTTGGGGTCAAGGTCGCACGAAATGTTGCCCAGTACCCTCTTCATCATGTGACCTATTCAGCTACAAAGCTTGAAGTTGCTACGTCTAACGGTTTAGGAGGAGATAAATTTACAAGAAACGTGACGGATGGACGGATGGACATACGGATTGACGGACAGAGGACGGACTGACTTTGGTACGAAAGTAATATACCTTTTTTCTAAAAAACAAAGCTGATATAAATATGTGTGAAATAGTGTTCCAGGGGAATTTAAATGAATATAACTTTACTTGGTCTATGGGACCTTCAATGAATTCCCAGAAAGCATTTCTTAAATGGACTAAAGTGCAATATTCCAAACCAGTACCCCCAGAGTTGTTTGCATTTGAAGCGAGTGTTTAAACGTTAAATTAGTGACAAACAGTGTCTGGTGAATATCCAGAAATTGATTTAAGAATTGTGGTTACATGTAATCATTATTTCAAAGTTAAGGTCAATAAAAGGCATCTCGAAATGCCTATTCAAATTTTGACTCCTCCCAAATTCAAACTTGCCTTTAGACTCCTTTTTATATTTTTGTTGTGGTATTGATTCTCGGTGCCGGGAATACATGTCTTTATTATCTACTATGTAATGAAATAGAGGAAGATATTGATTAAATATAATGCATATATTTCACAGCCGTGAAAATATAAAAACTTGTATTTTCACAGCAGTGAAAATACAAGATTTGATATTTTCACGCGAGAGAAACCGTAAGATTGGAACTACTTTTTTCTATTTTCTCAATATGGTCTAAAGAAGCAACTCTTTATGGCATATCTGTTTCTTTTCTAAGGGAAACAACTATTGGTGTTTCCTATTTCTATGGAAATGTAAACAAAAAGTCAGAGTCGCTTTAACGTTGCGCACAGTATTGGCGTACAAAACAGGGTTTTGCTTTTTTCTGTATACAGGAACCGATTTTTGATGTTCTGGTCATTTTTTTTGCTTTGAAACTAGAGGTGTACGTTTGCCTTGTTAAGAGTTTATTGTTTCTTAGTTTTTATTCATCAAAACAGTTAAAGGAGAGCACAATATCTCAAAACTTGGGAGTGAAACGTCTGTAACTCCGTAACAATAGCGCTGTGGTAGACATACGCAAATGCGTATTAGAACACCATTTTGACGTCAATTATTACTGGATTTTGTCTACGTCAAACCTGAAATGTCACCGTTCAACGTCATATCCAGTTTGTTGTTTATTTCTCTACACTGACGTCTCAGAAAGTTAAGTTTTGTAAAATAAAATCTGTAACTCGTGACAAAAAACGTGCGAAAAATACAGGCATGGTCTCATCGGTAAATAATTTTGTAATCTTGATAGCGTTTAATTGACAAAATATTTATTATCAAAATGTACCTTCTCCTTTTTGAAAGTTAATCGAAAAATATTTGCATTGCCGCTTTCTATTTAAAAATGTTCAACAAAGCCCCAAGTCTTAAAATTTGGTACCAAAACACAATTTTCATTAAAATAAATACACATACTCTTGAAATTTAAGCATAGCTTTAACGTTGACAATGAAACCCACTAGAAAAGTATTTCTCATCAATGTACTTTGCTTGCTTACTTAAAAATGCGGTATATGAAGTTTATCCGCCCAAAAATAAAGATAATGTTAACATTTACCCCAGTCTTAAATTTTGTTACCGGCGGTAAAAATGACGTTAAAAAAAGAAACGCCAAACGAGGCATTTGAGAATAAGCTGCCGTTCTCAGTTCTGTTGTTTTTGCGTGTATACTAGATCTAAGTTAGAAATACTGATTCTGACGAGTATGAAATCGAATTTATTGATGTTTGAAAGCAAAAAACGGTTTTCATATATTTTACCAGCGAATGAAAGTCAGACGTCAAGCTAAATATAAGGAGAAGAAAGAAATTAGCGTCGCGACGTTACAACTCGACGTTACGTTTTGTACACCAATACTGTGCGCGCCGTCTTAGAAGCTTAATAAAAGAAAGAGCTTTTATAAATTCGTCTGCTACAGCTAGAAAATCAAAACAAAAGCTAATGTAAAGTAAGATCCGCTTCTCTTCACCTTAAAAGATTATGGGAAATTTGTAGATAATAAAAAGAAAATTCAAATGTTTTTTGTTAAATATGGCTTTTGTTTCACTCGTGAAGTGGACAATAATTATATTTCATTTGTGGCTTCGTCGCTCATGAAATATAAATATTGTCCACTTCACTCGTAAAATAAAAGACATTTTTAACAAAAACATTTGAATATCTTCTATGTACTAGCCATAAACATTTGCAACATTTAATTTCGATCCAGCGCAAACAAGGAATAAATTAACATGCATATGTAACGTGTTTTTGTTGTTTGTTTGGGTTTTTGTTCATTATGTAGAAGATTGTTCTACGCTGAGCAAACAGTGTAGATCCTGATAAAATATTACATTCTGATATATTTCATCATGGCCCTCGCCATTGGCGTAGCTCCCATTACGCAGTTACGCACGTGCGTACTAAAAAGTAACATTCAATAGAGGTCATCTTGTGTGGTAGAAATGATTTTCCATACCACAAGGAACTGCTTTTAAAGGAAAGAATTCACTACCTCTGGTAGCGAATTCTTTCCTTCAAGAGAAGTTCCTATTTCATAAAGAAACGCAATTGAAGAGAGCCACTGCTGGATCCAGTAGTCTCCCTTTGAAGGGCATAATTTTTTGGGCGTTCTAGCTACGCCACTGGTCACTGTTTGCACGAATAACTGTTTACGGGTTCCACTCAACAAAGTACTTTTAAAAACGAAAAAAAAACAACAACAACCAACGAATGTTTTATATACAGATGTAATTTTTATTAGATAAATAAACAGCGACATTAAAACCAGAAACCCATATAGTCCTGAAATGCTCACTTGGCACTGAGAAAAACTCATATGGATACATGATACTTGTGCAATAGTTAAACTGCTTTAAAAGATCGCCAGCTGTTCTATATGTGTATTATAAGGCTATTGGGTCAATGTAAAGGCGGTACCTCATGAATGCGTGATTGGGACTGACCTACCTTAGACATAGGTAAAGCTGAAAACGAGGCGTGTTGTTTTATTCGAATCTTACTGTATCATCTTGCGCCATACCACCTCAGTTAGGGCATTAAAGACACAAAACATACGATTTAACCCTTAAAACACCAGCAAAATAACTATATCTAAAATGTCTGTTTATTAGTTAACATAAGTATAGAAGCAAACGTGTGGATGAAGATCAGACTGCTCCTGTAGGAGCAGTCTGTTATGAATCTACACTGTTTGTCAAAGAGGCTTCAAATATTTCAGCAGACGACACAAGCATAAGACTTTTTTGTGATATGCGCTTTAAGAGTTAATAAATGTGAGTTCAATGTACATGTACATGTATATACGGTTAGGATTTACATGAAATGCACGCACGTTTGTTCGGCTCAAACACACTAAATAACTCTTTACCAAACATATAGAACCTGGTAACCCTTCTTGAGCAGATGAAATGGCCGATCCACGCCCGGATAGGAATTTTAAAGTTGCCGCCTTTACAGTGACCCAAAAGCTCTATTATACACATACATAGCCTTATAGAGGAGCGCAGTATTTTAAAATATTGACTTCATCAAATGGGTTGGGTAATAAAAGCCTGTTCGAAGAATAGTCAAAACTATTACCCCGAGGTGCTGTGGACGACCTGATGCACTTAGTCCGGGTACAATAGTGCATCAGGGCGCCCGCAGCACGTGGTAAGTGGTTTAAGAGGAGCATACGTTTGAAATACGGACGATGGAGGGACGCCGGAGCCATTGGTATACCATAAGTTCACCCAGGAGTCTTTGGTTCAGGTGAGTTAAATATATAGAACAAAGTTTGATTGTCTGACAATAGATAAATAATTATCAGTCACCCCTAATATTAACTGAATTGTTTCAACATAACCTTATAAACGTTTCCTATCTCATGGCATGTTACCTTTATCAGGTCATGATGACGTTGCACTTTTTGGATGACGTCGCCAATGGCGCTGAATCTACACAGAAATGAAAAAATACGTCATAATCGCTAGTTTGAAGAGTGTTTAACAATGGGTAAACTGATAAATAGAATACCAGGTTCGCTTCTTTTGATATCAAGTTTACCAGGCTCGGCTTTGAGAACGCATGTTGAATCGCTCGGCAAGCCTCGCGATGTCAACAAGCGTTCTCAAAGCCTTGCCTGGTAAACTTGATATCAAAAGACACTAACCTAGTATTCTCTATTTACACATCAGCAAAATGGCATTTTCACCCCACTCTATTCGAACCATTTCAAGACAGTCCGCTGCGACCGTCTTGTTTACCTGGGCACATACTATACGTTTTGGCGGAAAGCTGAAATGCTTAATTTTGTCCTACTTCATCAAACTTTGCACAAGTATTCCCTTTTACTTTATACTTACATGTAGCAGTGAAATCAATGCATATAAAACAAATAAAAGTGATATCAATCACTAGTGAAATGATATGATATCAATCACTAGGTAATGATATCAGCCTACATTTTCACCGTAGCGTTTTTTGGATTACCTCTGACTTTTCCATTCACTTAATGTTTTTTCTTTTCAGAACGTCAAACGGCCGTAACTTTTTTTTTTACTTTTGAACGAAAACATAAAGTGTGGGTATGCATTTTCTTAGTTAGAACGTGACAAATATTCTGGTACCAAAATTATTAGGGTTTGCTATATATTTTTTTTTTACATTTTCAGCACCTCTTTTTTCAGTAGGCGAGACATTGCATGTAGCCTATAAAAGGTATAAAATAAAAAAGATAATTTACTTTTTGCGGTAAATACCAGATATATTTCATCTTGTGAGTTGAAAACAGCAGAAGCTTTACTCGTGCTGCGCACTCGTAAAAATTCTGGTGTTTCCTCTATATACTCCGCTAACGTCTTGCATATGCAGATTGTATCCAAACATTGTCATTGTCGAAGAATTCGTTCACATATACTTTGCGACTGTTTGCTATCTTAGCTTCAGACATACACATTATCATGATAGTAACTTGATCTGGCGTACTGTATCACGTCGAGTGGATGAGGTCATACCATCGGATCACCCGAGACGCGTAGCGTCGAGGGTGATCCAATGGTATGGCCTCATCCATGAGACGTGATACTGTACGCCAGATCAAGTTACTATTATGATAATATGTTTATTATATGTCTCTTTCTAATTTTGAAACTTGTTTTGGTCTTTAATCCCGAAAAAGTGCGGGAACGTTTGCCATAACGTTACGTTTCCTGACGTCACGTCAACATGTTTTTGTCACTGGTTCCATGCTTGCAATATACTTAACGTAACGTCGCCGCAAAAGCAGGTAACTGACGTTAGCCTCGTTTTAAAGGATAGTGATATGGAATCAGAAAACCTCAGTTCATTGATCCGGCTTTCTGTATCATATGGCCAGAAAACAGACAGTTCTAAAGTCGTATCAGTCATAGGTATATAATAATGCAAAGTACCGTACCAAAACATTTGATTGGACTGGTTGATAGCGTAGCACACTTGATAATCACGATAAATTTAATCATTTTTAAACGAGAATGCCTGTCAAAGAATTCTATCTTACTAAACAACCGACTTGCAAAGGCTTTGGTTTCCAACCAGGACTGAATTTTGTAATAGCTAAATTGAATTTCCACCAAAACGCGCTCGTCCTGGGCCCAAAATTACAATGCCTCCTTAAAGTGAAGGAAGACCTAAGTTAAGTATTGATCTTTTTGGATGCCAAAAATAACGTTTCGAACTTATTACAATCGAAATAGTTTCATTTTTTCTTGAGATCACAATGATATATTTGACCATAAGTACTGCATCGATCTTGGCTATTTATTAAACATTTAATGTACCATGTTGAAATTGCAATACTTAACTTAAGTCGTCCTTAAATTTAAGGAAGCATTGTAATTTTGGGCCCAGGTAAAGAATCGGGCTATCGGTATCGTTGATGTCTGTCTCCTACGGTTCGAATACAGGTGTTTTTCGCACGTATCGAATCTTCTATCTGACTTATATACATGTATTTACATTTTCAAGCCCCTAGATTTTATCTAACCAATTTTCTTATTTCTCAACCCAAACATATGTTATGGTTACTCAAAAGCACCGTCTCAACGAGACGTTTCATTTGAGCACCCAAAACATATGTTCAACCTGTCGGTAAGAAAAGAATAACAATTTTACGCTCTATTTTAATATGTACCAATAACATACCTCCTTTACATCTTTAATCCATATAGCCCTCACGTCATTTTGTTGGACATAGGCAAACAGTGTAGACCTAGGTCAGATTTAGAAAAGCCAGCAAGCTTACAATTTTATGATGGAATTGTCAGCAAAACATGTCACATGAGATAGAGATAAGCAGTAACCGCATTTTCGCTGCGACTCAATGAACTGAAGAAACAGCGTTTTCGATTGATTGTAGTCAAAAGTGTTGTTTGTTATGTTTTTTAATTGCAATTTGGTAGTCGAAAGTGTTGTTTGTTCCCCTAATTAATTGCAATTTGGCAGCAAAAACGCTGTTTGTTATGCTTATAAATTGCAATTTTGCAGTCGAAAGTGTTGTATGTTATGCTTTATAATTGCAATTTTGCAGTCAAAATTGATGTTTGTTATGCTTATTGATTGCAATTTGGCAGTCAAAAGTGCTGATTGTTATGCTTTATAATTGCAATTTGGCAGTCAAAAGTGATGTTTGTTATGCTTATTGATTGCAATTTGGCAGTCAAAAGTGCTGATTGTTATGCTTTATAATTGCAATTTGGTAGTCAAAAGTGATGTTTGTTATGCTTATTGATTGCAATTTGGCAGTCAAAAGTGCTGATTGTTATGCTTTATAATTGTAGTTTGGCAGTCAAAAGTGTTGTTTGGTATGCTTATTGATTGCAATTTGGCAGTCGAAAGTGATGTTTGTTATGCTTATTAATTGCAATGTGGCAGCCGAGTGTGCTGTCTGTCATGATTATTGATTGCAATTTGGCAACCGAACGTGATATCTGCTATGATTATCGGCTGCAATTTGGCAGTCAAAAGTGCTGTTTGGTATGTTTATCTATTGCAATTTGGCAGTCGAAAGTGTTGTAAGTTATGCTTATTGGTTGCAATATGGCTGCACAAACGATGTTTGTTATGCTTATTGATCCAAGTTTAACTTCCCTCACCACATCCTCTCATCCTGATTAGTGTTTTTTGCTTTATCTCCTTTTTATATCTTGATTTATGTGTTCTAGGAGATGATGCATTGATAAGTTAGTAATCTTTCATGCAAACCAAACATCTATCCGTCTTGAACAACATTTGAACTAAGGGTGAGGTTGGTGCACCGTTAAACCGGTTTAAGCCCTCCAGTAAAATATTTTTACTGACCGTTCCAAGGCGGTGCTTCTTTTGTGGATCCTTTATGTTATTTCTGTCTTGTTTTGTTATACTTTCTTGCATGTCTGTTTGTTGATGCCTTGTGGTCACCTGCTGAGAAAGGGCTAACCTCTTAGCTCTCGTTTGTGATGTCTTAATTGTGACGTTGTCTCTTTCCCATTGGTATCCTGGGTCAGATGTGGTGCTTGATTGTATCGATTCCTGATCTTTGCCCTCTTACTTACTTTGTGTTCATTGCATGATAATGATGCAGGATACGCACTATCTAAAAATTAAGCCAGTACATGAGATTTCCAACAATGTGGTATGTGCGACCAGCAAAGCCTCAGATTGAGTATTTTATGATTGTTAGGCTACTGAATGCACACCATTTTGAGTTTTTAAGTTTAAAACAAGGCTGCAGAGGCTTGTCTGAGTCTACACTTGTCAAAATGCCACATTGTTGGAAATCACATGCCACGGGTCAATTAACAAACCAGACTTGTTGCCTGATGAAGTTACAGACGCAATGCTTTCCGAAAATCAATATTGATGGTACCCTGTTTCTCTGTGAAGTTATCGTTGTCCGTATACACGCACACGGGGGAGTAATGTAAAGTGCAACTAATGGCGTCTTCAACAA
Source organism: Loripinus fragilis (assembly GCA_964019695.1). Lineage (NCBI taxonomy): Eukaryota > Metazoa > Mollusca > Bivalvia > Lucinida > Lucinidae > Loripinus > Loripinus fragilis. The sequence goes on from OZ026528.1 coordinate 46,934,071, forward strand.
AAATAACGAAGTTGTATATACAGTAGAAGGTGATGAAGTTGAAGACACCATTGTCTTGGCGAGGCTCTTTTATCACATGACGTCGCGTCTTGGAGTGATATACCGCTATGCATTAAATCGATAAACCACTAGTGGTTTACAGATTTAGCAACGTTATGTAATGACGCGCATAACAACGTTGAGTACACATGGCAAAATCCTAGTATTTTCACGCCCAAAAAACGCGACTTTAAAAACGTAGATAAATAAAATCAAACATCTGTGCTCCAGTATTATTGAATTTATTAAACTCGTTGCGAAAAAAGTTAATATAAGAGGCAAGCCTCGCATTTTATCTCTTTTCCCCAACTTGTTCAATAAATTCAATAATACATGAGCACTCGTGTAAGATCCTCTATATCTGCAACAAGAGGAGCACTCATGTGGGATTCTCTATGTTGGCAACAAAAGAAGCACCCATGTATGATCCTCTATATCTGCAACAAAATGAGCACTTATATAAGATCCTCTGTTTCTGCAACAAAAGAATCATTCTTACTTTCAGTTTCTGGACAGGCACTGTTTCTTGTGCCAAAGAACGACAGAGCAATCGGAATAAACAGAAAGGCGTGAAAGAAACAGGCAGCACTTGCCACAGAAAGAACTTTAAAAACAGTTATAAAGACATAAGATTTTTCCAACAAAAGAACCAAAAGTCCTAGGAATGATCCCAGAGTTGTGTGGAACAAAATAACACCAGTAGTTGACAAAACTTCTGTTGCGCGAGAAAGCCTGTCTATTCCAAAAGTGTAATAAAACGAAGTCAGTGTATGTGTGACGACGTCAACGGCGTAACAGGAGCACGTGATAATAATCACCATAGAAACAGAATCCATGTTAACGTCAAATAGCACAAGGAACCCGATTATTCCTACCCATATTGATGCATACCAGAAAAGACCATGAATGAATGAAAGAGGGTTGGGGCAAGCCAGTGTTATAAGGAGAAGACTCACTGCCACCTGGATACCAATGATGATAGCGCTTTGTTTAAGTGGGGAGTTATAGTTGTCTGTGTATAGGAATACTGGGGAGTGCATAACGACCGCGTTTTTAGTACCAGTCATTGAAAATTTTGATGAGTTTGAGCCTCCAGTAGAAGATGGTGAAATTGATGACGCCATGGTGGCGTCATCAATTTCATCATCATCATCATCATCATCAACTACATCATTACCATCTATTTCCGTTTTAGCATCATCAAGCTCATCATTGTCATTATTATCAAGCCTACGTTTTCCATGACCTCTATGTAAGTTTTCTCTGAGATCATCGTCTTCATCAGTGATGACCTTATGATCAAGAAGCGATTCTTTTAACCTGAAATGGTCGTCATATGATTGAATATCACGTGTCTTGCAGTAAAATCTTGATGCAGTTATTGTTCCATTTTCATCAAAAGATATGTCATTAGTAAATGCTGGCCGTGCTTTCAGGAATTCTTTAAGAGATGATGTAAATTCTGCCTCTGAAGACAGATTACGAAATTCAGAATCAGAGTAAGCTTCAAACCATGAAGTTAACGAGGTCGGAATAATGTTCCTGTTGTCTGCTAGTTGATGTTTCAAGTTTGACAGCAAGCCAATAGTGGCTGGATCTGTGTAGTCATAATTACCGGGTAAAGTGAAGGTGAGGTAAAAGTCGGTACTAAACTGTTGACTGTTAATTGCGTGAAATTTAGAAAAGTACGAATCGCTTGTAACAGTATTTTCTTTGAAAGTTGCTACCTTAAAGTTTACAGCCAGCCAGATGGACACTCCGAGATAACCAAGAAACGCCACTACCCCAACCCACCTGACGTAGCGATGCAAAATAAACCGAGAAAGAAATATTCTGGTGAGTTTTTCCATCCTACTTGCTGCACTGTCTCTGTTAACCGCTCCTCCTCCTGTACAACAACACAGGAAACAGCATGACCGACCATTGGCCTTTCCTTCCTCCTTCGACTGAAGAGTATTACACGTGCAAAAATGGCGATTGTCGTCGATTCTCTGCTCGTGTATGGATAAGCAGGCCATGAAGAAAACCATGTGGTTGAAGTAGACAAATAGAAGCGTTCCAACTGAAAGAGAAAACACACGTGACTTCCGGTGGTGTCGTATTTTAGCCACGTGATTTGAAACACTGTATTCACAGAAGATAGGTGGCTTAAATCTTGGTGGTTTTCAAAGCAGATTGCTCAGCTACAGAGGCTAGCTAGAGACTATAGCTGTATCCCTAGAGACTGTCATAGCTGTATACCTAGAGACTGTTATAACTGTACCCTAGAGATTGTAAAAGCTGCATCCCTAGAGACTGTTATAACTGTATCCCTAGAGATTGTAATAGCTGTATCCCTAGAGACTGTTATAACTATCACTAGATACTATAGCTGTATCCCTAGAGACTGCTATAGCTGTATCCCTAGAAACTGTTATAGCTGTATCCCTAGAGACTGTTATAGCTGTATCCCTAGAGACTATAGCTGTATCCCTAGAGACTGTTATAGCTGTATCCCTAGAGACTGTTATAGCTGTATCCCTAGAGACTGTTATAGCTGTACCCCAAGAGACTACAGCTGTATCCCTAGAGACTGTTATAGCTGTATCCCTAGAGACTGTTATAGCTGTATCCCTAGAGACTGTTATAGCTGTATCCCTAGAGACTGTTATAGCTGTATCCCTAGAGGCAGTTATAGCTGTACCCCTAGAGACTGTTATAGCTGTATCCCTAGAGACTGTTATAGCTGTATCCCTAGAGACTATAGCTGTATCCCTAGAGACTGTTATAGCTGTATCCCTAGAGACTGTTATAGCTGTATCCCTAGAGACTGTTATAGCTGTATCCCTAGAGACTTTAGCTGTATCCCTAGAGACTGTTATAGCTGTATCCCTAGAGACTGTTATAGCTGTATCCCTAGAGACTTTAGCTGTATCCCTAGAGACTGTTATAGCTGTATCCCTAGAGACTGTTATAGCTGTATCCCTAGAGACTAAAGCTGTATCCCTAGAGACTGCTATTGCTGTATTCTAGAGACTTTTATAGCTGTATCCCTATAGACTGTTATAACTATCACTAGAGACTATAGCTGTATCCCTAGAATAGCTGTATCCCTAGAGACTGTTATAGCTGTATCCCTAGAGACTGTTATAGCTGTATCCCTAGAGACTATAGCTGTATCACTAGAGACTGCTATAACTGTATCCTAGAGACTGTTATAGCTGTACCCATTGAACTTTCAAAAGCGTTAAGGCATCCAGATAAAAGTGCGTATTTTGATACATATGTTTTGTGTACCCAATAGAAAGACGGTTGTTTTTGGGCCCCCAGAGCATATGTTTAAACTGATGAATAAAAAAATATTCACCATTTTAAGAGTAAAAATGGTGAATATTTCGACCCATGGCATCATATAACATTACAACAGGTTGTAATTTGTTTTCATATATAAAGAATACCGGTTTACTCTTAATAAATATAGAAAAGTAGTTCCTTCGTTGAAAATGTATAAAATATGAAACCTGTGCAAATTTGCACAGGTTTCATATTTTGTACATTTGCTCTGGTTGTGGAATCCTAAAAGGATAGATAATAAACTATTTAAAATGCATTTATATTTTTTTTTCAGTTACAAGTATCCGTTACAATCGTAGAATTTGTGCATAATATACTATGCGTATTTGCCTTTAAGGTTATAACTCAAGTATAAATATTGGTAATAACTATCATCTATTGCACCATAATGAATGCGTATAGCAATGCTTCTGTACGCATATGATACGGTCAACTATTGTAAATGGTCATCGTCATGGTGGTGGTGGTGGTGGTGGTTGTTGTGGTGGTGGTGGTGGTGATGATGATGATGATGATGACGATGACGATGATGATGATGATGTGGACGAGGAGGAGGATTAAAATACCTGTGAAAATGGAGAAAAGTCTCAACACTAGGAATTCTGAGTTAGCACCAGCTGAGAAGGTACTGACGTAGGTAAGTGTTGTCATGGTAATTGGTATCCCGGATGTTCTAAGCGCACGCGCAGTTCTGTCTTCCGCTTTGTTGAGCTCTGACAAATCAGAAACAGCCGACAGTGTGACAAGCATATTGTTCACCTCAAAAACTGAAAAGAGAAGGGTTAAGCGGTTAGGCGGTAATCGAAAACGTTAATATTATCGACGAACGTAGACCCAAAATCGTTAGGAAACACACTGCCACTTATGTTTACAGGAGGGATTCCGGACACCCTGCCCCAGACCTTCCCTCTGTATCCGCGCATGATTATAATGTTGTTGGTTCATTCCCATTGTCTGTAGGTTTTTGTTTTGTGATGTAGGTCTTTTTGTCCATTCTAATTTTGCAATCATCTTATAGGCCATGAGCTACAGAGGGTTTTGCTCCCCCACGGGGAAATTGTGTAGATCATGTTTTTCTGAAAGAGTATTAACTAACGAGCTTTTGAAACATGTTAGCCCTCTGGCGGTTGGGGCGTTTGAGCTTTACAGTGTGTTAATTACGTTACCCCTCACTTTAAACAAACAAAATATGTATTAAACGCTGTCCATTTAGTACTTCAAATTAGCTAAACAGTCATGTAATATGGAATAACAGTTAATTTCCTACATATCTTGATGTTTGTCAAAGTTATTTAGGCACATTATGGTGTCATTCACGTTACATTTTCAACTACACCCTATAAAACCATTGGATTTTTGTTAAATAGTTTCGTTTGATAAATTTCTCAATAAACATTTTAGATTTGAATAACATGTTTTAAAGGACAAGTTACTGATCATTTCTTTTCATTTAAGAATGAAAAGTTTGCTACTTTCATTTTTGTTGTTGAAGGCAATCTGACATCTAAGGACTTTCTCACAAGCTTTCGCAACTTTTATTAAAATATACCAATGTAGTATTTTGCATTTTTAAATGTATATGAATATTCTTAATGAAGAATATAAAATGTTATCATAAAACTGTTTTACAGTTTGTTTATTCAAACAAAGATAAATAAGCAAACAGAACAAAACAAAAATGTAGTAAAATTTATGAAAGTGTTTAATTCACCTGTTGTAAGGTGAAACAGCAATTCATGTCCATTTCATGCAGCACATGCTAGTTCACACTCATCATGCTATATTTAGCTCCCCAGAGGGTAATAATGCGAAGTTTCAAAAATAGTAACTTCTGGAAACTAGTTCAAGCTGGTTTTCATGCAATATTAACTTGTGGACCAGTTTAGACCAGTTTCCAGGTAGACATAGAGATTTATGAAGACCAATTGGGCAAATCAGGAGACAGGATTCTCTCCAGTCATATAACAATAAACATTATTTCTGGTGTAAAATATCATTTTGTGGTTTGATTGGCAATATGTTATGTATGTTACAAACTTCAAAGCATTCTATATATTGCTTAAAACCCTAAATGATACATCATAGGTATTCCATTTTATTTCAAAACTGATTATTTTTGCAATAAATAGATATTATGATAAAGTGTGTCTGAAAAATAATTTATCAATTCGTATAAAGAGGCTTTGTCAAATTGTAAAAGCATATTTGCTTTGTGATATAATATAATTTTGAACATTTTAAAACAACAAAATATTTGTACCAATTTGGCAAAATGTATAGGTTTAAAGCTCACTAACAAAGAAAACTAGAGCTCTCAAGTAATAGCAGAATAAGGATAAATTCCCATGTTCTATCAAAATTGTTAAAGTAACGTATATAACCATATAAGATATATCACAATGAACAATGTTGTCAAAGACAATATAAAATTGAGTCTTAAATGGTAATATAAGGTAGGTTTAGATGGTATACTTATCTGAAGAATATTTGTACTAAGTTTAATCCAATCACTTATTTAACAGCAACCAAATAATTTGAGTGTAACCAGTTTACTGTTGTTCATATTATAAGAACACAGTCAGTGACACGATACAGGCTGTTATTCCTTGTATGTTTAGGTTAATGTACAGTAACAAAAATGCCTTTTTACTAAATGCTGTGTGGGAGGTGATGTGTAAGAATAAGAAACAAACTAATATTTATACTAAAGTATTTCCTTTTATTTTAAGGTTGTTAATTAAACTGCTATTTCAAGGTAATGCCCCATCCCTAAAGAGCTAACATGCATTATTTTGTGGCTTATGTAATGTGGTTTTAGAAACTTAAAGTATATAAAACTCCCCCTCAGATATATTTTGGCAGCCCATGTTCTGGTGATTGCACAGCAATAAATAGAAGTATAATTGAAAGTAGGTAACGTATATAACTACAATATAATGTGCTTATGTCGTTTTGACAGTTGCGTTTGATTAAGTGATTTTAATGCAATCAGCATGCCGATAAATACGATTTAGGATTATATGTGTATATGCTCAACAGGATTTGAAGCTGCTATAGGGTAACGTATTTAACATGGCTGTTACACGGTACACCCGGTCCCCACCTGCCAGAGAGCTAATACCACTATTCCACACAGGCCACGAATCGCCCGAATCGCCACGAATTGATTTTTTATTGATTCGGGGGGATTCGTGAGGTTTCATTAAAAAAATTCTCCAATCATGATGGTCTACGAGTCAGTCCCGATTCAGATAGGATTTCGTTACGAATATTCGGGGGAACCGGCTCAATTCGGCTGGACTCGCACAAGAATTCATTACAATTAGCAAAATAACATTAGATCATGCTGCACGAAAGTTAAGGAATCAATTACGAATCAGTTAAGAATATGCCAAATGCAGCACGAATTTGCCACGAATTAACAGGATCCGGAATCCGCGACGAATCGCCACGATTCGCGAGATTTTCTCTCACAATAGTTAAAAAAAGGCCCATCTATGCTTAGGGGGCATCAGTTCCAAAATGAGTGTTCCTCGTAAAGCAGCCGTAGAATTGATCCTGCAACATGAGTGTTGAAAACGGCTTCTTATATAGCTAGAAGAAAACAACTACGTTAAAGTCGAAGGGCCCTGGCCCAGACTCTTTGACTTGGAAAAATATGGCAGTTCGTCATTGGCAAAATCACCAGCCAGGAGCTACTGGCTGATCCTGATTGTGGTCCAGAATCTGCCAAATCTGTTTCAACTTCTAGGACTGGCTCACATGCGCGTGGCGGGGTAATCAATCTTAGGGAAAATCCTTCTACTATCTCTTCCTTGGTTTTATTGCTTGGCTTACTCTCCCGATTCCCCAAAATGAGCTAAGAGTAGCTTCTATTGCCCCAAAACGCCTCCGAATCGATTACGATCCAGTTACGATGTCCAAGAATGCCTTAGGAATTTGGTACGATTCACGCACGATTTTTCGAATCGGGGAATTCGTGGCCAAAGTTTTGAACAGTTCAAAACTTTGGAGCCGAATTCCCGATAGACCTACGAATTGCAAGAACTGACTACGGACTGTGCATCTCAGTTAAGATCTTCATGAACTGAGTACGATTCAGACACGAATCTAAATATTTGTCAATTCGTGGCAATTCGTGGGATTCGGGGCCTGTGTGGAATAGGGGTATAACATGTGTCATCTTGCATTTTATATAGTGTAGTGTTAGTAATTCATAGTGAACAAAATCCCCCCTGGGGGAGGGGGTCTATAAACAGCTCATGGTTTACTAAGAAGTAAGAGGGAACTGTTTGCTTTACATTCAATTTAGATAAATTTGTTTATGCTGTCGTCGTTGTTTATGCTGTCGTTGTCTTGGTACCTGTGTTCTGTGTCTAATCCTTGTTATGCCGTGAGTTGAACTGTAGTCTGTGAAGCTGGAAAATCCTGTTCATACTCACTGTCTTGTTTTTTGGTTTTTGTCGTTGTGGTTTTGTGTGTGTGTGTGTGTGTGTGTGTGTGTGTGTGTGTGTGTGTGTGTGTGTGTGTGTGTGTGTGTGTGTGTGTGTGTGTGTGTGTGTGTGTGTGTGTGTGTGTGTGTGTGTTTTAAGAAATGTTTCCTCGCCTCCAGTAAAGAAACTATTTTTCTCATATCTCATCTAAAACATGTGTTGTGTGTACTCAAAAGAACCTTCTCAATGAGATGGTTCATTTTAACACACACAAAACTTGTGTTAAATCTGATGTTTAAGAAAAGGTTTCCATTTCACGCTAAAATTGTTAATTTATCAGACCTATGAAAACGAAAACAAATAAATACTTACAAAGAGCGACGTAAGGCATCACTCCAGTGATGTTGGTAAACTGGGTCCCTGTCCCGACAATTAAGCCCCAAGATCCCAAGACACTGAGAGGCACCACAATACTCCCCATTCTACCAATGTTGACCCTCTTAGACACACAGTCGCCACCAGAGATCAGAAAACCAAAGTAGGTCAGCATCACGGTGAAGGTCAGGGCAAAAAACGGAATATCACGATACGTGTCATTACCAAGTTCTTCATAGAATGACTTAGAATGGCTGTAAACAATATCAATATGCTTCGTTTTAACTTTCTTCAACACTTTCAGCGTTTCTCCAATCCATCGAATGGAATCATTCGAACGACCTGACGTGTCTTGCCGTAGATAAAATCTGAACTTAAAATACCTTGCATAGATGATCTGACCGCCATAGATACTGTAATTTCCCATATGCTGCAACATTTCAGTGACCCGTTCCTTTCCATATTTTGTTTCCAGATTATTCAAACCTACCGTACAAGTGTCTTCGTTGCTACAATTACCCACTTCCGGAAGTATTTCTGTGCCGGAAGTGACGCATTGCCCTGAATTTCTGGCACATACAGATTGATATGTGATCAGACCGAGGTATTTTGAATTAAATTCGAAGTTTGTTATCATGTCTACCAAAGTATTGCTTTCATTTATTAGGTGTGGTTGAAGCATATTATCAGTGCCTTTGCTCGAAACGATGACGTCAACAAACAACGGGTATTTGATCGACGCGTGGGCCCTGAAGTCCCGCCCACTTGTGTCAGGAAATATTTGGAGAAGCTCAGCAGTGAGTCGGTTCGTCTCGGTGTTCTTGGTAACATACAGGTCCTCGGTGTCATTGATGAGATTCAGAGAGAGAAGCCCGAGACCAAGCATTCCGTTAAAAAGAAAACTTAGGATCGCCACCTGCCATCTATTTCTGAAGATGAATCTTCCATAAGTCTCAAAGCGGCCCGCAAGAAATGTTATATACGTCATCTGTACGATCTGTAAAACCCAGAGGAAAGCATTATAAGATACAAGCAGTCGTTCATTTACCTGCGAGCCATATTAGATTTTCATTCAAATTCTCCTTTGGGACTCGTAACTTTCATTTTGCGTATTCCATAACTCGAAAAAAGTTTTATAGAATTATATTGGGAAAAACAGTTCTAAACTCGCCGTAAAAGTGAAACCTGTCTTAAGTGGCCACTCAAAAATAGACAAAACAATGGTCTTAAAGACAAATGGTAGTTTAATTGAGGTCGAAAGTATTGCACAATGCTCTTTTGACCTGCATTATGCAATAATCGGTCTTTAAGGGGGTACGTGCATTAAGGGTGTATTTTGCCCCCCCCCCCCCCTTGAGCCAAAAACTGAAAATTGCTTTTCACCAATTTCTTTCAATTGGTTTATTAGAAGAATAACTGAGGTGTAATATCCTGGCTTTTATTTTACTTTTGCCGTTGCTATGGTAACAATAATGGCGGACGAAAAAGGCTTAAAATAGAGAAATTGACATTTTTGGCCAAATTTAAGACTTTTGTAGACCGATTTTTTAAGAATTAGATATCAGCACAAGCGAATACCAAAAAAAACCTTTTGATATATTGTGTGCTGTGATAATTCTCATCATCTGTTAAAATATCGTTTTGGTATTTCCTTGTGCTCTATATTAATTCCTCTGTTACATGTCTCAAATTTGCTACAAAATGGTCATTTTCCTATTTTCAGCCTATTTTGGTGGTAATTTTTGTTACCATAACAACCGTAAAAGTCCAATCAATACCATACTTTTGCACTTTGGTTATTGTTCAAATAAACTAATAAGAGAAAACTTGTGTATAGCAACTTTTATTTTTTGACCCCATAGGGGGGCCAAAATAGCCTCTTAATGCACATACCCCTTTATCTTTGGTCTTCTTTTATTTGTGGCCGCTTTGACAGGTAATTGATTCAGCGAGTCCCTGAGACTCATAAAACAAAACTAAAATTATCACTCTACATGAATCTAAATTGGCAAGCGCTTGTGTGTTAAAATGTGATTTTTTGCCTTATTTAACTGTCTGAATAAACCATGTATTATATCGCTATTTTGGCGCGCCATCAATACTTTCTAGCTTTAACGAGAATCACAAGTCTCGATATCGACATCAAGTCTTCATACGTTTAGCCCCTTTCTTAATTACGAATTTAAGTGCTATTCTGTTAGAAGCTTTTATTATTATTATCAAATTTATGTGCTATTCTTTGAGAAGCGATTCTTATTAACAAATCTATTTAATATAAAGTGAGCTTTTCTTATTTTCAAATTCACTTGCTATACTGTGGGGAGCGATTCTTATTAACAAATTTATTTGCTATTCTGTGAGACGCGATTCTTATTAAACAAAATTATTTGCTATTCTGTGGGAAGCGATTCTTATTAACAAATTTAATTGCTATTCTGTGTTTGAGCTTGTCTTTTTCACAAAATCATGAGCTATTCTGTGAGAAGCGATTCTTATTATCAGATTTATTTGCTATTCTGTGAGAGGCGATTCTTATTAACACATTTATTTTCTATTCTGTGAGCTTTTCTCATTTACAAAATGATGTTCTATTCTGTGAGAAGCGATTCTAATAAGCATATTTATCTGCTATTCTGTGAGTTTTTCTCATTTACAAAATTATTTGCTATTATATGAGAAGCAATTCTTATTAACATAATTATGTGCTTTTCTGTGAGAAGCGATTCTTATTAACAATTCTGTGAGGAGCGATTCTTATATACAAATGTCATTGCTATTCTGTAAGCTTGTTTTATTTATAAACTTATTTGCTATTCTGCGATAAACGATTCTTATTAACAAATTTATTTTTTGCTATTCTTGGGACCAGGTCTTGTTTGATGACCATTTAAATAATTATTAGGTTCATCAAACAAGCCATGATCAGTCAGTCATCCACGCAGTCTTATCAGAGTCTTAGTTTTCCGCCGTAACGCTGGACATTTGGCTTCCCAAAGAGCGTCCATCGTGTACTCTGATCGGACTGCATGGATATGTAGTCTGATCTAAGTCTTCGATGAGCGCACACGCCAACTTGAACATTTTGTTAGACACCGACTCGTATTACAATTAAAACAACAGTGACAACAACAATATTAAAACAGTAACAATAATTATATCAAAAATAGTTAATGATTATTTTTACATACCTAAGATTATTAATAACCAAGTTCTCTTTGTGGACAAAAAATAATTAATGAAAGTTTGGTATTTTGGCACATGCGATCAGCTAAGTCATAGATTGGAATGCAAGATCAAATGAACTTCATAACATTATAAACAAATCAACGGAACATGTAATGAATGAATGAACATATTTAACATTAGTAAATTCCATAGAAGACTATAGTATTTACAAGACAGGTTTTAGTTACTATGCTTAAACCAAGATCATTGGAATGGCAAATATTTCTATTGAGAGAGGAGGTAGCGATAGCGAACTCGGTGAGATGGATGATATATCACACAGCTTTAGCCAGTATATGCCTGACAAAAAGCGTAAACGCTCACCACTCACAGACAATCTTATCAAGAAGCAGAATTCCCTACCTGATATAAGCAAGCTAACAAAAAAAAAGAAAATAAAAAAAAATCCCACCCAAAACTTTTCGGGCAATTTGAAGATGACTCTGAATGACAGTGCATTTAGTCAAAGCATTACGCCTGTCCTGTGTGAAATGATGGCTCCGTTGTTACAAGAAACTATTAAATTTTCTATAGCGTCAGCCATAGAACGCTTAAAATAAACAATTCTTCAACCTATTTTGGATACCAATATTAAACTGCAAGAAAGTGCGAAAAAACAAAACAGAACAATTCAACAACAGCAAAAAAAATTAGAGGAGCAAGGGAGACAACTAAGTGTCAATCAGGACATAATCACTGAATTGGAAGCAGAGAATCAGTTTCTGAGCTCCGAGTTAGACTCTATGAAACTCAATCTTAATAATCTGGAGCAATACGGTAGACGTAACTCGTTACGCTTCAACAACCTAACTATTGACTGCAGTCAAACAAAAGAGGACATGATCAATAAAGAAGTGCATTTTGTCCATAATAACATGTTGTTAAACGGGGAAAAATCACTGATAGAGAAATCGAAATGTGCTATCCTATTGGAAGAAAAGTCAGAGGGACGTAAACAGCAAATAATAGTTAAATTTTCAAACTACAAAATCACAAGCAAAATGCTCGCCAACAAAACAAAGCTAAAAGGCCACAGTGATAGTACATTCATAAATGAGGACCTTACCACCCTTAACCATGGAGTAGTGAAATCTCTACTTGAACTTAGAAAATCAAGGAAAATCAAGGAAAATTAATAGTTTTTTGGACAACAAATGGTAAAATCCCAGTCAAAGTCACAGGAAGCATCTTGTATCACCCTCAATATCATGGATGACATTTCCGTTAACTTTGTACTTCGAAATTGGATCTGAGTATAAACCTATTTAAGCTTAATGGAAATTCCCACTCTTTTTTCACTTTTATTCATATTTCAATTTAGCATTATTTAAGCAAACAGTGGAGACTCTCATCAGATTTTGATATACTGTGTTTTACTGAATCTCATCTAGATGCTAACATAACTACAGAATCTCTGGTTATGTCTAGCAAATATATCATTCCTTACAGAATTGACAGAACAAATCATGGTGGATGGTTATTAATATATATATACTTGTCCTGTGAACTTGCTTATAAATGAATTTTAGGCTTGGAGACATTCTGGAATGAGTCACTTTGGGTTGAAACTAAGGTAAATAAGGAAAACTATCTCATTGGTTTATTCTATAGCCCACGTACGGCAGATCCTATCTTTTTTGATGCTCTCAACAAATATATAGAAAAGGCTTTAGATATTACCAGTAATATTATAGTTCTAGGGGATATGAATGAAGATTAACTCAATCCCTGTCTGCTTAACTTGAAAGATGTGTTACTTCTCAACTCACTACAGAATATCATAGATGAACCAACACGCCAACTTGCTATGTTAGATCATATAAAACTTCATGAAGACATGTCACCTTTGAATCAGGGTACATTGTATTATTAAAGTACCACCCAAAATAAGTGATCATAGTGCCACCTATGTTCATGTACCATTTGAGTACCAATTAAACGGAACTTTTACTAGAAATGTCTGGATGTATAAATATGCTAATTATGAATTGTTCAATAAAACAATTTCTGAATTTGATTGGTCATGTCTTCAAGAAGGTACTGTTAGTGAAGCTAGTATATTATTTACAAATGTTTTTATAGAGTTTGCTAAATTGATTGATTGATTTGCTTCTTTACGTCCCATCAACAATCTTTCAGTTAAACAGGGACGGGTCTTCATGGGATGAACCAGTACTAAGCTAGGATAAATGTGTCTTGCTCAAGGACCACAATGCAGTGATGCCAGTGAGGCTCGAACCTGCGGCCCCTTGGTCTCGAGTCAAGCACTCTACCACTGAGCCACTGCACTCCCTTTTTTTTTGCTAAATTGTGTATACCAAATAAAACAATTGTTCGAGAGGAGGATAAACCATGGTACGAAGAATTCAAGAAAAAGGGACAGACTAAAGAAAACCACTCTAAAAACAGGTAATCCGAATGCCTGAAAAAAAAAATGTTTAGAAATAATGTAAATAATAAAAAAAAATGTCATTGTTTCAAATTTTCAAAATAATGAAAAACGAAAGTTTTGGAAAGAAATTCGCCATTTTGTAAAAAAAATAGTTCTGCATCTTCTATCTCTCCTTTATGTTTAACACTCCCAAACGGCAACAATCAATGGCAATTTAATGATCTAGATAAAGCTAATTGTTTGAATGACTATTTTGCTTATATTTCAACTGTAAACGATGAACTCACCCAATTACCTCCTTTTTGCAAAACTTACTGATAACTCTCTGTCACAAATACACTGCACTGAACATGAAATAGAAAATGTTATTGAAGTGCTCAATCCTAACAAAGCAAGTGGCGATGATTGAATAAGTCATTAAATGCTCAAGGGTGTCTCCAAATCTGTTACTAAACCCCTCTGCATTTTGATGAATAGATCTTTTGATGAGGGATTTTTTCCTGATACACGAAAGCTTGCAAATGTTGTCCTAATTTTTAAGAAGGGAGACAAATCTCAACCTTGCAACTATAGACCAGTTGCGCTTTTGAGTTGTATTGGAAAATTACAAAAAAGGATTGTCTTTAAAAATATATATAACTTTCTCATAGAAAATAATCCCTTACACAAGTATCAATCTGGGATCTTTCTGCACCACTCAACAGTTTTTCAATTAATAGACACTTTCCATCATATATGCCAAGCTTTTGATAACAATATGTTTTCTTGTATTGTGTTCTGCGATGTTTCAAAAGTTTTTGATAGAGTCTGGCACGTGGTCTTATGTTTAAGTTAAGACAAAATGGAATTGAAGGGAAACTTCAAGAGTGGCTTAATAGTTATCTAAGTCAAAGGAAACAGAAGGTTGGTATTAAGTCCCGTTTCTCTGGCTTAAAATCTATATTTGGTGGTGTGCCACAGGGGTCTGTTTAAACTATGAGGCAGTATATGGTGAAGGTGCACCATACTGGGGATTTTTGTAGACATATTTTTTCTGATAGCCAGCATCCTAAGCTGTAAGTTCAGACTGTAATAAAAATCACAAGACTTCATGGTAAAACCGATATGATCTTAGGGAAATTTGCCTTTAGATATTAAGCTTAGATGTTACTTGTTTTAAATTCATCAAATTCAATAACATCTGAATATCTTGACCACTGGTATAATACAAGTAACATAGATTACCTATGTAAATAAACGTTTCTACCTCTTATTGATTCTTATAGAACTCAGTTTTGACCAGATGTCGAATTAAAACTAGTCTTTTAGTAAACTACTGTCTACGGCCTTGAAATTGGTATATAGCTCAGTCCGCTGTGACCTTCCATCTTTTCATAAATGAAGATAATCTACCCAACCCCTCTTTTTAATGACCACTTACACGCATGTCCCAAAGAAATAGAACATGTGAATTTTCTGTCCAAATAATTTTTAAATGTTATGAGGTAACCAATTCATTGTGATGATTGCATTAGGATTCAAAATGCAGACCAAGTGCAATGGTAACGTAAGTAACAATCTTATAGTTTCTATAACAGAAAGCCTTATATCAAAGCTTTAAAAGCAGAAACTTATTTTTCATTACTAGTTTTTCATTGAGGAAATATATGGTGACATTTCTGCACCAAAAGAAAAGAAAATGTGTGTTGTATGAGAACGATTAGACTAGTCATTGGCCTCGTTATCAGTCTCGTCCCCATTAACTACATCTGACGATATAAGAATGCTCCACATCATCAGAGTCACAGGCTGTTAGGATTGAGTAAAGGCAAATCAGAGATTAGCATGCTGTTCACTAATATTAGCATTTTAGAACATCCCAGCGCAGTATAAAACATTGTATTCCAAACGTTTTAGTCATGCAAAAGCATTTCAAAGGATCGTGAACTACGTTACTCTCCAAAAAAACGAAATGACTAATTTCTTGATTTTAATACAAATAAAAAGCTAGCTAGCTTATAATTTTCTGAACCTACCTTATTTGACACTGATGTTTTTGTAATTGAATTAAAAGTTTTGCTGTCTGTAGGGGTATCTTTAAATGTATTACGTTATTTGCCCATCTTTGCTTCTAAATGAACACATTTAATAGTTTGTATGTTTTTGTATATATTCATATTCCAAATAGTCGTATTTATTTTAGATAACATAATTGATTACATTTTTTCTATAATTAAATAAGATATAAACGTCCAACAGTGTTGAATACGTTACCATATGCAATGAAATATAGCCAATGTAATATAATCATTGATAGCTTTACACAATTAAATAAAACCATTGGCTTTACATATAAATCTTAATAATGATCTAAAAACCACTTTACGCCATCTGCATTTACCCAAACGGACAGCTTAATAAAAGGTTGTTGATACAGAAAAAAAAACCCTTAAAATTACAAAGAATGCAAATTTGCGTTATCTAAAAGGCAGGTTTAGCTGTTTATGTTAGCAATCTACTATAACCTATAATCCATGCTACTTGCACAATATTGGCCTAACAAGTATTTTGGGATTAATTCAGAATGCATTTTAGAATTAATTCAGAAAATATTTCATTTTCATTTCACAAAAAAATAGAAAATTCAAGTTTACCACTTTTTAGAAATTGGTAATATCCCACCATGTTATCTCTGTTAAAAAAAGAAGAAACATTATAAGACACTATGATACTAAATTATACGCTCATTTTAAATAAATATTCGATTTTTGTGTGTATTATACTCATAAACTCATGTCAAATCACCTTTTCGTGGTAATTCTTATTTATAAATCACATTTCAGTTTAGAAAAAACATTCTACATATTCTCAAATATCAAAATCGTTCCATCAGAAGAACCCAAATGTATTTTATGTTGAAATTTTCTATGATATTACAATCTTAAAAACTGAACGACTACATGTAAATAAGTAAATAGTACCCTTTAATAAGTATGGAGCACTGACCTTTTCAATTGTATTAAAGACAGCAACATAATTTTAAGTATTTTAAGAACAATAATGGAGATGTGCATGATTTCAGCCATAATCTATCTGGTTGTAATGTGTTTGTGCTAAGGTTAAGAACATCATATGGTAATTTTGCATGAATAAAGAGTTATTTCTTTCTTGGTAAGATCAAAATATAAGAGAAGACGATGAACTGTCATTTTAAAACCTTCAAACACTTTTAATATTTGATTCAATAATATATTTTAATAGACGATATTGCACAAACCATGATGAAATTTCACATTTTTTCTTAAATCAATTATAAGCGGGCATATTAATAAATTGAATACCGTTTTCTACACAAAAGTACCTGTTCAATCAACCAGTTTTAACGATTTGTTTATAAAAGGGAAATATGATGCTTAAGAAGTTAGATTAATGCAATTGGTAGCCAACTTTATTCACAAAAGTACGTGCTTGTATGAAATAGAACTTGTGATATTTTATCATATACTTGAATGTTGGATAGATATAAAAGAATAAACAATACCCAAGTTTTTCCCTCAACATAGCTCAAATAAACATAAACAAATATTTATCATATGGTATGCAGTTTATTGTTTATTATTAACTTAATATATATCACTGTTTGCATAGAAATATGTTACCAACTTTAACATTACTGTAAAGTGCTTCAGGCTTATTTTAAAGTCCACAGTTTACGTGGTTTCCCATACAGTTGTTTAGATTTGAAGATGGAGGGAAAATAAAAAAGATTCTTGATATACTTTCAAAGTATTTTTATATAAATATTCTTGTGTTTGGATGATTTCAATCTTTCAGAATAGTAAATAATGCATTGAATTTCAAACAGAATTTTTATTTTTTTATGTAGAATACCTATTTCAACCTGAAACGTTAATTTAATTCAGTTGTGACAAATATATTTTCTGTATAGTACCCCAAAATGAATTAAGTTTCAAAAAGATTGTATAGCATGGTACGATTACAATGTTTCTATTAAGAATATTATATTTGATAACATAAATAACACTCTGGGATGTTACAAAGTAGACTGTGTCTTTCTTTTTTCTGGATAGTAAATGAGGCTGTTATATTCTGAATTAGTTCACATATGCAAATAAGGTCAGCACGAATTACATGATATTGCAGATGTACAGCTAAAGTAAGTAAAGGTGCAAAAAGCCTGTTTAAGATAATGGTATACTATATAATTTGTTTGATTTTTTTCACTTTATCTATTTTTATCAAGCTGGTATTTTGGACAAAAAAGGTACCAACTGTATATACCATGTATACAGCTGCATAGAATATTATTATTTTATATATAGAAAATATTTTATTTGATAGTGTTAGGGGGTCCATTAAGTTTATTTAAATTGAATGAATATTATTTATGTAATGATATAAAGAATACTATGGTAAAGCACCAAACACCACTGGAAGGAAGTATCTTCTTTGAACTGTTGGACCCAGCTTATCATTTTATCTAAAAGAGAATTTGACCATTTACAGAATGAATAAGTAATAAATAAAGGATACTTTTCCGAGGCTTTCTTGTTTAAACTGGGAGGTGGGCGTAGCCCACCGAGGGGTTTAAACAGAAAGCCGAGGAAAAATCCTCTATTTAGCTTGTAGTTTGGCGCAGGCTCAAATCAACACGTGTTACTGATACCTGGCGAAATTTACATTCGCTCCTCCCTGCATCCGGCCTAAGCTGTCAATTATATAACATTTACCTACAGGTTAAGTCGCTATTTAGGAAGTTCCCGCCTACATCGCTGTTTAACTAAAATTAGAACATAGAGTAGGGTTTTAAGCTCCTCCTTCGTCGATATTCTAGGGTGTCTGATTTAGACATCAGCAAAGATCAAAGAAAAAAGCCTCAGCCATACTACAATTTCAATTAAGCTATTAAAAATGCTAAGAATATAATTTAAATTTCAAGACTTTTACGAGTAACGTAAATAAAAGTACACAATCAGTCACCTTAGCAGAATGCAAATCTTTTTATTTAATGACATAAAAATGTTAAGTTTAAATAACATAATTTCGTAGAGCGCATTTTGCTCATAATAATGTCTGAACCAAACATGGAAATATTACTATATCTGTGTTTTATAATATTCGTTACTATTCAGTAACTGGAAAGATACCTCCCTACATACTGCTATTTATCTAGAATATTAATTAAACTGATAAATGCACTGAAAAAAGATGATGACTAAATTGATTTGGAACATAAACCTGCTTTTTATTACCCTTGAACTGATGTGAATAAATATCTTTTACGCGGGGTTATCATGTTTAAAAGACAAATACAGATACCATATGCAAGGCATGACTTACAGACATACTTTTTTGTAAAGATAATAAATGTACATTTATGATAATAAAATAATACTTGGGACAGCTTTACTGTTGAATGTTTGTAACCAAACTATCATAGACAAAATATATAAAGAAATAACATTAATTAGAATTTGTAATACACGTTATCATACAATCATAAATTCAAGACTATAACTATTTTAGCATATTGATTAACAATTGCTTTAATATCTGGTGCAAAAAGAAATTGATTAGGGTTTCAGAAAATATATGTCTTCAATTATCCCCTGTATGGTGCACCAGGGTCTATTGGCACCTCAAGGTCTAGTTCTTTGGCCTCTTTTATTCTTAGTGTCTATTAATGATATAGCTAAACACCTTCTTAGTTTGACAAGGCTATTTGCAGATGCTAGCTCACTATTTTATGCTGCTGCAAATATTGCTGATATAGCTGGTATAATTAACCATGATTTGCAGCTAGACAGTGGCTAGTTACACCCAATCCACTAAAAACTAAGGCTGTCTTATTTACTCTTTAAACTAGATTTCTTTCCTCAACTTTTTTTTGATAACATTCCGATAAGTTTTGTTGATAGTCATAAACATCTGGGCGTCACCCTGAGTAGTACAGGCCAGTGGCACTCACATATTGTAAACATTGTCAAGTCAGCAACAACAATTTTGGGAATTATGCGAAAACTTAAATATTCTTTGAGTAAAAATGCACTCAACTAGATGTATATGCCTTATATGTTCCTTATTGTAGAATATGCTTCAGTTGTATGGGATGGATGCCCTGAACAAGACTCAGTAACACTCCAAAAGGTTCAAAATAAAGCAGCCCTAATGTCACAGGATTAACAAGATCTGTTTCATTAGAAAACCTGTATAAAGAGTGTGGATGGGCATCTCTATCGCAAAGAAGACAAAACATTAGCTTTCTTTGATGTATAATGTAAATACTGGAGTTGTACCCTCATACCTGCAAGATTTGATCCCTTCCTTAGTTCCTTAGTTAGTGGAGTTTCTAATTACCCTTTAAGAAATACTAGAAATATAACTGTACCTTATAATTGAACAAATAATTCACAAAAATCTTGCATTCTATCATCCATTAGACTATGGAACTCTCTTGCAATGATATGTTTTTTAAAAGTTGATAATGAGGATGAGGATGATTCATCCTCATCCTCATTATCAACTTTTAAAAAACATATCATTGCAAACTTTAACATATCATGTGTTACTCCCTATTATATTATGGGAAATAGATATAGCTCTGTCATACATGAACGGCTTAGCAATAATTGTAGTAGTCTTAGCAAGGATCTTTTTAGAAACCATGTTCGTGATAACCCTTTATGTGAATGGTGTGGTGTGATGGACGATGCCACCCATTTCTTCTTTTAATGTATTAAATATATTGGTAAAAGACAGGTTTTCAATGATACATTTTTCAACCATTTACCATCAATTTGATTCTTTTTGGATGTAAAAACTAGAATATTGAAACAAATATGGTCTTGTTGAGGGCTATCCACAGATATATCCATGCCTCCAAACGTTTTTATAAGCTCTTTGACTCTTTCGTTGAAACCAATTCTAAAACAAATGTTTAAAACATGTATATGTAAAATACGAGTACTCAGTGACCTGAATCAAAAACTTATTCAAACTTTCAGGGGTTCATATTGGCAGTCTTATACTTTGCTTCTTTATTTATTTATTTATTTAATCATTTATATATTTACTTATTTATTTATAACACTTATATTTATGTATTTTTTTATTAATTACTTATAATTCTCTAGTTTATATTGCTATCATCCTGTTTTGTTCATAATTTCTATTTTCAATCAGATTTTATATATTAAGCCATGTTCATAAGCTATATTCTGCATGTATATAATGTAGGGGAAGGGTCGTAACTAATGTTGTGAGAACTTATGACCAAACCCCATTGCTGTATCATATTTAGCAATGAGGCCCCCCAGGGGGTGTGTGCTCCCTTGATCCCTGAAAATAATGCATTCATCTCCCCGTCTCCCTGCAAATAATTTCCTTGTCTCCCTTAAAGTATTTGCCTTTGCTCCCCAAATCCCTAAAATTAGTTCGGCTTCTCCCCAAATCCACCAAAATAAAAGCCAATTCTCCCTAAAATGTATTTATCTTTCCGTAGGAAAAACTATGAAGCTATATAAGAGCGCATGGCTTAATGATCACTTAATATTTTGTCTTATACATGTAAGACAGGTCTTTGCCATGGAATACATGACATATAAACTTACTAAAAGCCATGGAATGCATGACATATAATTAATTTCAATGAAATGCATTATATATGGCTCAAAGTATGAAGCCATCCTTAAAATGTTGTTGATGTACCTGGTATAGTAGGCTTGGAGGTTTAGAGACATACCATTTGGTTTTCTTTTTGGGAACAGGGGGTAATTTTTCCAACAGCTTAAACTAGATTTATCTAGACACTTTGGTGAAAGCATTTAACTACAGTGTATGAAAAGCCTTTTTCTACAATTGCTATCAGTGCCTATACACTTGTTTTACTTCAGTTAAATCAAGTAGGTATATATCTGATAAGCATTTTTCAAAAAATCCTTTAAAAGGGCTAAATACCTAAAAAGATAATAAAAATAATAGCAGGTGTGTAGGTGGCTCGATAACATTGTGTACACACACTGTTTCTAGGGGGGGGGGGGGGGGTCCGGGGGCATGCTCCCTCTGAAAATTTTTGACAAAAATGGTGTAATCTGGTGCAATCTGGGGCGTCCAAAAGTATGTTGTTACCAACATAAAAATCAACAATTTTAAGGAAAAATATCAACAAGAAAGCCTAATTGACATATTTCTCTCTCAGACCAATGCAGATGAGCATGTTAGTATGAAAATAAATACATTTATAATTTTCAAGGGGGTGTGTGGGGGGGGGGGGGGCTAGCCCCCCAGAAGAAGAGGAAATTTAAAAAAAAATCAAACAAAATGGAGGTTTTTCCTTATTGTTTTTGCTTTTTGGAAAGGCTCCCTTTATCCCCAAAATTATGAGCTTGCTCCCTAGCTCCCCTAAAATAATTACCAGTGCTCCCCAGCTCCCTGAAAATTAATGGCCATTCTCTCCAGATCCCCAAAACCCCTGGGGGGCCCCAGCAATAAAATATGTTTAAACTAGATGAGCCTATTCTTTCGTGCTTTCACTTTTCACATATACGACACCGGATAGACAGCAATCGAAAACGTTAATACTATTGACGAACGTAGATAAAAAACTTTAGAAACAGAGTTTTCGATTGCCATTTGTCGCCCGACTGGCGAAAAATGGCAATTAAAAACTATGTTTCTAGCGATTTTTGATCCGCGTTCGTCGATTGTTTAGAACGTTTTCGATTGCCGCATATCCGGTATTTATATATAGTAGGGATGTCGATGATTTTAGACCGCAAGCCCCTCTAAATTGCCGCGCATCTATGTTACGCATATGCTTTAAGTACCGAAATAAACTAAAAATTATAACTTTTGATTTTGATACTAATTAGTCTGGCAGAATTCGGGCCAATTTTAGGAGGACCTGGAACTTGATTTTAAACTTTTTTTCTTTGCTGATTCTGGTAGAGTATACATTGTCCTTGAAGAATCTGAGTGATGCCACTCTGGCATCATTGAGCGTTTCGATATATCCAAGATGGTGTCCAAGATGGAGGCCAATTATAAGCGAAAACATTGTGGGAGATTGAAAATTGTTTCAAACCCATCTTTTTCCCCTTAAATTGTTAGTTTTGAAGTTGAAATCTAGTTGAAGACACAATTAGCTTTTAACAAAATAAATAAAATAAGAATGGAGACAAAATGGCCGCCAAAATTGCAGTTTATTACAAAAATATAAGAATTTTCCCTGAGACCGGCAAACGCCAGGACTTTGCATGCTAAATGCTACTAAATGCTACTTTCACTGATTCTGAGTTGCAGATATGCAACTGATGCATCACTCAGAATTTGATATATTCAAGATGGAGTGCAGGATGGTAGCTGACAAGTTTAACGAAACAGTTACCATCCCTCTTCCATCTGCATTTGGCTCGTCAAATGTTGGTTGCATTGGCAACGGACCAGCAGGCATGGCCTATAGTGTGGAACCATACCAACAGGACATTGGTGTTCTTGCGATACTACACCAGCAGGCATGGCCTATAGTTAGCCAACACACCAGAAGGCATAGCCTACAGTGAGGCACCACACTAGAAGGCATGTCCTGTAGTGAGCCACCACACACATAGGCATGGTTGATAGTGAGGTACCACACCAAAAGGCATGACATATAACGAAGCACCACACCAGCAGACATGGCTGATAGTGAAGCACAACAATGGAATGCATGACCTTTATTGAGACACCACATAAGCAGGCATGGTCGATAGTGAGACACCACACAAGCAGGCATTGCTGATAGTAAGACACGGTACAAACAAGCAGGGCCATTAGTGAAACACCACACCAGCAGGCACAACTGATAGTGAGACACTACACCAGCAGGTATGTCAGCTAGAGAAGCACAATGCCGGCAGAGATGCAAGATTGAATTTCAAAAGCTTGAACAACATGCTGACTGAGTGGCAACTGTCCAGCAAGTACCCATCTTGCAGCAGCACTCAACCAGAAGGCATGTTTCAACAGCAGCGGTGTTTGTGGCAATAATACCAGGCCAGCAGACATATATGTTGCAGCTGCAGCGACATAGCAATTTTTTACACGGCATGTATTTTGAATTAACAATGTAGCAGTCTTGGTTGATAATGTTTCAGAGTGTTAGTTGACATGTCTCAATGGAAGGGCATCGGTCAAGTAGCTATTAATTTTGATTTTCAATAGACCAGGAGGCATGTCTGATTGAATTGTACCTACTCCGCAGGCATATCTGTTGAAGTTTCACTAAACAACAGCAATGTAATGCCACAAGCGCATAATACCAGACATCCCCACCATCACACGTGTTTGATTATGTGGCATTGAATCAGCACACATGCCATTTAATGAGACTCGGGGCCAGCAGTAATGTATGTTACAATTGCACTCATCTAACAGGAAAGCTAGGTTTTGTTACACTGGATCAGCAATCCTGTCTGTTCCAGTAATTTCCGGCAAGTGTGCATGGCTGTTCTACTTTCTCGCAACCAGCAGCCCAGGCATCATTGCCACAGGTCAGCAGACACATTTACCATTACGCATGTTTGAGAATGTGGCACTGGACCAACACACAAGTCTAAAACCAAACAGTTATGTCTGTAACAGCTTCACCAGACTGGCAGGCCGGTTGCAGTATCCCATGTTTTTAAATGTTGACTCATATACAGCAGGTATGTTTGTTGTAGTTATACCTGAACGTCGGTTACAATTAAACTCAACCAACATGCATGTCTGTTAGAGTTGCATCTCACCAGCAGATATGTTTGAATAAGTTGCAACCAGACCAGCAGGACTGTACAAACCAGCAGTCAAGATGGTAGCGAACATCTGCAGCATGCATGTACCTTAATCAGGGGTTGTTTTTTGTGTTGAAATATGTTCTTAAAAGGGTATCCTTTAGAAGCAAAGACTGCAACAAAGAACTGAAACTAAGAGTGTGCATATTTCCTGGGCCAGTCTAGCTAGTTTCTGCCATTTAGGTGTCATCAGCGACTCTCTAATAGTTTCAAAGTTCCACAATGAAACCCATGATCCCAAAGGACAAGAAAATAAAATCTACACTATAGTCTCCACATGCACTCCACATGTATTTTTTCTTTTTTTTAAATTGTATCCATCCTGATCTAGATGGGTTTTTTCCGCATAATGATTCAAAAAAATTTGTACAAACACCCTGTTACAAAGTTTTCACTGATATTGCCTGTTCATATATGCCCGTGCATTTATCACTTCATTTTTGAAGAAATGTTTTCCAAAAGTAGGAACTTTTATTTGAATAATATGACATAATGGTATTAATAGATCCGGCCAAAAGTGGTCTGGAGAGTGGTACACAGATTGATGGATACGTTTCCAGAACAAAGACAAAAAATATTAGCATTACAAAAATATGATTTTGTTATTTTTTCTGAGAAGTGTATCATAGCAAAAAACCACGTGATTCGACAGCCTGATAATGCTGCCATCTTCGATGTCATCTAAAATATTTTACAATATTCAAAAAGCAACAATAACATGCCAGTCAAATTCCCCAAATACAACCGAAAATGATCAGAAAATAATTACTTACTAGAATTTGATTTTAAGTTGAATTTCGCTTTTAAATGGCGGCCATCTTGGACACCATCTTCGATAATTCAACCTTCTAAATTAAACCAATCCTTCATTTTATCGATTGTAATATTAGGCCTACAAACATCCATATAATCAAAATTGAAATGCTATATATCGAGATTATTTTTGTGATCAGATAGGTCTTTTGAAGCTAACTGACGGCCATCTTGGATGCCAACTGATGGCCATCTTGGACGCCATCTTTAAATTTTTACCTTCTGAATCAAAACCATATTCTAATTTAATCGTTTGTATCATTTAGCCCCTAAGCGTCCATAACAAAGTCAAAATTAAAGTGTTTTATCGAGTAAGTTGGTCATATATGTCTTAAAAGCCTAAATGATGGCCATCTTGGGCGCTATCTTTAATATTTCAACCTTCTGAATCAAAATAATGTTCCAGTTTAATTGGATGTAGCATTAAGCCTCTTAAACAGTGATAAAAAGTCAAAATTAAAATTATTCTGACCTAGTATGTTGGTCATATATGACTTAGGAGTCTAATTGACGGCCATTTTGGACGCCATCTTGAATATTTCAAAATGCTCAATGATGCCAGAGTGGCATCAGTTGGATTCATCAAGTACAATGCCTCAACAACAAGAATCAATAAAGAAAAAAAAATTAAAATCAAGTTCCAGGTCATTCTGGTTTTCTACTGGACTATAATCGCATACGCGGAGATTCACTCAGTAACCGGCATTCAAAGCTAACGAGTGGGACGAAAGACCTAACTTTCAGCTCGAGCCTTCATCTATGACTACTTTATGCGTGTATGATCTGCGTAGGCGCTGGCGAGACTGCGCAGCGCAGTCTCGCCAGAGCCTACGCTGATCGCATATGTAATTGGGACCAAATTCTCATTCACCAAGAATACTTATGCGCGTAGGTTATTCCCGGTCTCGCCAGACATGTACATTTCATTTGTTAAAATTGGACACGCCTCGAAGCCGTAACTCCGCCTAAGTTTTCAAGATTAATAAATTCTTCCTTTCTTGGAAATTGAATCTATAAAATACTGTTAGGTTTGCCACATTCAAAGGTAACTTATACTCTGCACAATAATTTTAGCAATTTCTTAAGTTTCGCACCTTTTTCTACTCATCTTTGTGCAATATCGTACACAATTGATTTCAATTGCAATGACGAGAACATGATCTTAGGTAAATGAAACCACGAATTTACAGACGACATCCTTTAAATATGCATTTTGGGAGAGCAAGAATTGCAGCAGGGTCAGTAAGCAAAAATCACATCTGTTGTAAGTAATGCTAAAATGATAGCATGTGATTTTTCGTTTGGTGGTCTTTCATCTTCCTCGGGCATCACACCCTGTACGCCTATAAACACTATTGGTTATGTGGCTGATGAGATAGAGATTTCATGCTGAAAAAAATCATCTGCCATCTATGACGTCTAAATGTAGTCATCATTTGATTAAACTTCAGTTAATTTGGGCAGAGAATCAGTTTACCAAGATATAATAGGCTTACAATGTAACTCATCTTATTGTTGATTTAAACCTTAAGTTACTGAAAAATGGTGTCACGCATTAGCGAGATAACGATGACGTTAGATTTTATCTTTCGGCTCGTGCTCTGTAGCTGTGAAGATGGTTCATTCAACAGTATTTGTCAGAATGTGTTGGAAGGCATAAAGCAGTTTTACTCGTTAATGCGGTTGAAGAAAAACCAACTAGAAACACCGTTTATAGGCTATAACGTAAAACTATTAATAAAAACGTCAAATTGTGAAAACTTGATTCTTTATTTCTCTGAGAAAATTCAGAAAATTGCAGCATTTGCTATGTTTTTTTGATTTTCAGTGACCAAAAGCGATCGCTTGAAAATGGTTTTGGCCGCCAATGAACAGAAATACCCACGTTACCCGCTAGTCTTAAAATTTAACGTCACTTTAGCACGGCTTCTGCGTTTGGTAATTCTGTATTTTTTTAAATGGAAATTCTTGTCAGATGATCGGCGCTTGTATCTTCATGACATCAAATGGAACTCGAGATCTGGTGTGGATGGACTCACCCATACAAAATAATTGCTAAATTTATTGTGCATAGTATATGTGCAAAATTTGAAAGCCAATATCATTCTAGCTTTTTTGAATTGAAGAGAATTTCTATCCTTAATAGTTTTACCACTTTTACTTTTCGAAAAATTGCAATGCATAATGAGGGACGGGAGTAGAAAACACAAGTTTGAACTGCTTTTTAAATGGTGAATCAATTTGAAAAGTATTTTAGTGCTTAGTATACTTAACTACTAAAGAAACCTGACACATGCTGTGTGTCAATTTTTTGGTAGTAAATGAATGCGATGCACACTTGTCTTTCCATTGCGTAAAGTTGAATTAAGGTAGACTAAGATGCACTTAGATTATTTGAAAAGGTGAACTAATTTCAGACGTCAGCTATCAAAACGTCACGTAACCCCTAAAATCAATTTTTACAAGAACAAAGAAATCACGCAAAATTCACCAGAAATCGCTTTAGTGTGATTCTTTGTTATTTCATTGACATCTTTTGGGCATTCAAATAAAGCATGCATGCATTGTTCAACCCCAAAGCCGATTTTCATTTTTTTAATGTCAATTTTACGTTTTCAGCGTTTTATGAGCTTTTAAAAAACGCAGCCACTTTATAATCTTTTTTCACTTTGTATGAGGTTTGGAATGCATTTTGACAACGTTTCATTCCTTTTGAACTCCGTAGCTGCCGCCTACGTCCATTTAGTGACGTCAAGCGTAACAATTACATGCTGATACGTGTATACTGCAAAGCTTGAAATTCATACGCGATTAAAGTGAAGTGTAGCCAATTGGCACTATAACAAAGTAGACATTACACACTAAACGGCGACACACGTTGACAAAGAATAAACGGTTATTATCCATAGTTTACGTTGTTTCTTAATTGACGTTAAGTATGGTTTATTCCTGTTTTACCGTTTAACGTGACGCTAAACATAAGTTCTGATTCTTGAAAACGATTCTCTTACAATGATTGTTTGACCCCGAGTCATTTCAGTCTCTAGAAATTGCTTAATCAAAGGAAAAAAAACACTGCGGTTTAGACAACGTCAAAATCACAATTTAAAACCCCCATATCATACGTCACAGCAAGAAATTGCAAAATTTTAAAATGCACCTTTGTCTGTATTGGTATTGGCCTTGTATACATGAAAAAAGTTTTCAAAAAAATATCTCGACAAACACTCCCGAGGCAAAAGTGTTGAAAACGATATTTTTGACGTCGTGACGTCATGTTCTGTATTTGATAAATATATTTGTTCGAAGACTACTTTCTCAAGTCTAGGTATTCAAATAAGCATATCGGCTTAGCTCTATAATTTGTTATTTACGAATTTGGCAAGTAAAAAGTGTCAGGTTTCTTTAGTAGTTCAGTATATGTATATGTTACTACCGAATCACGTCGACGAAAACCGCGGCACGAAGATCACTGGCATCGTCAGTTCAAGTGCGGTCGTACATCAGTAGAAACAGTCCCGATACTGGGCTCTCACTGTCCGTCATTAATGGCCCCACCATCCAGCAGATTTTGACCGCCATCTTGTTAGTCCATGAGGTCAAGATCAGGGTGGGATCTATGGAAAGCATCATCTATGACCATATGGACATGGGAAAGGTGTCTGCTCGATGGATTCCACGGTTGCTCACACCTTTACAGAAGCAAGAACGGATCACGTGTACTAAAGCTCTTTTAACCACGTATCAAGACAATCAAGAGTATTTTTGATAGACTAAATACACAGAAAGAGACATGGGCTCCAAAATGACTGGGATATACTATGCTTCTCTTCTGAAGAAAATACGAAAATCTATCATAGCTGAGAGGCTTGGTATGTTGACCAGAGGTGGTTTGACTTCTGCAGAACAATTCTCCAGTTTCCAACTCGTATGTTGCTCAGACAGGAGCTCGGTCCTGTGTGTATGAATCCTTCCTAACCCTCCTTACTCTCCCAGCCTTGCAACATCTGTCACTTTCCCATGTGGTAACCTGTGCAGGTGTGGTACTTGATTGTATCGATTCCTGATCTTTGCCGCCCTTCTTACTTCCATCTTCCCAAACATGAAATCATTTTAAATGGAAAGCGATTCTGAAACGATGTGAGCCTCGTTTCTGAAGTCAAAGGATGGCTTCAGACACAACCTGTTGAGTTCTACGGTAGACCACATGACTGAATCAAACGATGGAAGAAGTATACCACCCTTGCAGAAGCCTATGCAGAGAAAGGCTTAAAATGGTGCCAAGGTGGAATTCTCTCTGACCATCAGGGGAAATCGTTAATGAAAGTCCCTCGTAGGCCTATTAAAAGCATTGTGCATGTCACATTGAATTATCTTTAATGCACAGATTCAAGAAAAACGAACAAATAAATAAAAAAAAAACTCATAAATTGAAAGGTCCCCGATTTGCGGATTTGAACCCATTACATCTTTTGAATGCTAACGACAGACTGTTATCCATTAGGCTACTGATGAATTGGACGATTCTTGCATTCAGATAAGTAATTGTACCACAATCTAAAGCGTATTTTTCACGATGATACACGAAGATTTGGTGAAGGTGATTGAATATTCATATGTCTCAGGTCAATGTTGACAGGCAATACACATAGTACCACAGTGATTAATACTTTTTAAGTGCCCCTCGAATATCTTTAAATACCACAGTACCAGGTGACAGATACTGGATTATTTTTTCTGGCTAAAACATATCAATTTTCAACACAGAAAAGTGTCAAGCTGAACTGAAAAAAGAGTTATGTTCGTGAAATTCAGTGCCAGAGGCAACTATGAACATTTTTCGAAAAATTTTCTTTTCTTTCTAAATCATTTGTAAAAGTAGAGTTAAGTTAAGTTTTCACAATAAATCTGTTCACTATAGCTGAAAAATGCATGGAAAAGTACGGAAGCGTTAAAGGGCCACTGTCAACACGATAATTATCGCCGGCGTCGACATAAAATACTTGCCAAGATGCAAAACTTACGATCTTCTTGAGACAAATATGTGAAAATAACATGAACTTTTTGATCTTATTGATAACTATACATCTCAACACAAAAAATGTTTCGTGTCTAATTCAATAGTATTTATTGTAAATGTAGATAGAATATTAAATGAAAAATGTTATATTAATACAGTAGAAAAGTTATCATTCTTTACGAAATTGTTTTATGAAAGAGCAAGAAAAATCTATCAAGTAGTAAATTTTATGTATAGAACCGAGAAGAATTTTCGTTCAAGTCGACAACTATTTGTTGAGAATATAGAATTGTGATACGTTTTATAGATAAAAGAGAAAAAGATCTTTGCTGTCGACAATAGCAGATCAGCAGTCTGTAATGTGCACGACCAGTGGTGAACAGTGATAATACTGCACACCTGTGGGTCGTGCAAATTTTGACAACCAGTCTCATAAATATTGCCCTGCTATTATTGTTAAAAAAGATATTGTGATTTTAGGCAGATTTCTACGTTTTAAATTCTCCAAGCAGCCTCGCCACAGCGTTGCATATCAGTAGCTGGACAATGTTTAATTAAAAAGTATCCAATTTGATTCAAACATACAAATGTACCATGTGATGAGCATTCTCACTAACTGACCATGACAGGCTGGACTGATGCTCAGCACAGCCACATCCATTAAAACGGGTTGTTATGCCTGCCAGTTGTTACACAAAACTTGACATGATGCAACCTTGTGGTCACTTGCTGGGCAAGGGATGACCTTTTGGCTCTCTTTTATGTGATGTTTTCTTGTGCTATTCTAACTTTCCCATATGGTGTCCTGAGTCTGGTGTGGTATTTGATTGTATGGACTCTTGATCTTCGCTTCTTCCTTACTTTTACCTTATGCATACGTTTACAAAGTTTGAACAAAATATACTATGCGGTTCAAGAGTAATGAGCATTTTCCCTGAAAGACCTCGAACGGTCAAAATGATGCTTGGCAAACCCTTGTCACCATTTCACACACTTTTCTCATACTGACCACAGACGGACAGATCACGAAGTCATGTGATTCGCTCAATTGGTGATTTAATCTTGTTATCAATCTGCGTCATCACGTGTCACTGAAACGGCTGCATAAACCTGACCATGTGCAAAATGTTTTCAAAAGTGCTTTAATGTAGAAAATAGTATCATTGTATCGCTATATTCTGAAATGCAAATCATTGTTATGGTATTGCTATTAAGGAGGCTCAAAATCTCCATAGACGGATTATTCCCCAGTTGCTATTTTTTAAAGTAAGTGAGTAATGCATACCGCATATTAACGCAAAACGCACTTTCAGCAGTGATGTGCCATAGCAGACAGGTCGATCTTTTAAAATCGACGCATGTACAGACAAAGACTGACGGACTCATATAGTGTTGGAGACCCAAGGGTCATGCATACAATAGTAGAAACTCAGTATTGTTTTGAACATATGCAATTGCAAAGAATGATAACTCTTCGAGTAACTTGCAACTACCTTAATATGTGAGGAGAAACTTTATTCTTTAGCATAAAAAGAAAGCGCAAATACTGATGACTCTTCTGTATTCTGCACATAATCATATTAATAGATAGAAAAGTACTGTCTGTATAACAAAAAATAATCGTCAAAATGATAATATTTCCCGTTTTTTCATATAATTTTGTACATTTGATGTTATTTCTATGTTTTTCAAAAAGATTATTGTAATTAAATAGAAATCATTTATCATGTTGAGACATATAGTTTTCAATAAGATAAAAAAGTTGATGTCAATTTCACATATTTGTCTCAAGAAGAGCATAAGTTTCGTATCTTGGCAAGTATTTTAAGCCGTCACTTGAGATAATTATCGTGTTGACGGTGGCCCTTTAACGCTTCCGTAGAAAAGTGAATTATCTTATAAAAACAGGTGTTTTTTTTCACTTGTTGGTAATTATTTGCGTCCCTCCAATAATTAAAGACAGTCAATATTTAACATAAATGCTGTTGTTTTGACACTGATAACTTGTAAAGATTTACGAAATTGGTAAAATGTATACCTGAATTTTATTTTTTACTGTGTTCTTGAAAAATAGAAACATTATTTCAAAAAATAAAAGATCAAAAGTTACAGACTATGCAGCTTTAAAATAACAGGCTAAGTTGTATATCAGCATAATGCGATACCAGTGCATATAAGTTACATCTACATTTCTTGCAAATGTATCAACATAAACGATTTCTTGTTGATTGTATTTCTAAAATGATGCTGGCTCATTCTTAAAAGTGTTGGTAAATCGTACCATTCATTTTCACTGCACAATTGTGAAGGACAAATTTGCTGATATCCACGCAGAAGTTAGTGTATGCATGGTTTCATTGGTTTGCGCGTCTGTACGGGAAGTTGTAGTATGGCCGATGTTTTTTTCTTTAATCTTTGCTGATGTTTAAATCAGACACCCTAGAATAACGACGAAGGAGGAGCTTAAAACCGTACTCTAACTTCCAATTTTAGTTAAACAGCAATGTAGGCGGGAACATCCTAAATAGCGACATATTAACCCGTAGGTAAATGTAATATAATTGACAGCTTAGGCCGGATGCTGGGAGGAGCGAATGTAAATTTCGTCAGGTGTCAGTAACACGTGTTTATTTGCGCCTGCGCCATACTACAAGCTAAGTAAAGGATTTTCCTCGGCTTTCTGTTTAAACCGCTCGGTGGGCTACGCCCACCTCGAGGTTTAAACAAGAAAGCCTCGGAAAAGTATCCTTTATCTATTACATAATCCACGAGCTTTAGCTTGATCCACGACGCAAAACCGCACAATAACTTGCTCATCGTCCCTTTAAACTTTGTGCTGTGTGCGATCAATATCAATTAAACGTGCAATACTTTTCCATGTTGTTTCTTTAGGCCAGAATTTTTTTATTAGTTGATTTACGGGAATTTTTTTTTCAGATCTAGGGTCGGGGGAACGAAAAAAATAAAATTAAAAAGCTCTGAAAATGACCAGTTAACTGGTCATTTTCAGAGCTTTTTTTCATTTTCAGAGTTTTTTTTTATTAATATATCCAGAAAAACAGTAAAACTAGTATGGTAAACCAACAGTCTGTGTTAAATCTTTAAATATTTCATCATTTTTCTAAAAATCTGGAAGGGACAATCACTTTTTACAGTGTCACTCTCAAAAATACATAGACAGAACCTCAAAAATATTTTTTTTTTCAACAAAACAAATAATATTTAGAGTCGGCGGATAAAATAAAAACTTTTTTTTAGAAATTAAATTTTATTAATTTCTTACTTTCCGGAAAATTACAGTAGGGGGGTTCGTAAATCAACCAATAAAAAAAACTCTGGCCTTATTGTTATTACAGTAGAAAATTGCAATTATGCTGAGTATCGCGGTCTGCGAATTGGACCTTTTGTTGATTAGTCTAAGAAAGCACACAGGAAACATACATTATCTAGTCATGTTGCTTTAAATGGTGCAGTTGCACTTATTAATAACGACACAATTTATCATTTCTACCTCCTGTCTTGATATATGCTTCAGTACAAACACATTTACTAAATGCGCACAGAAATAGCATATTCTCAACCCTAGCTTGAGCTCGTGGTTGAAGAATTTGTATATTTATGGTTTCCTCCAAAACTTGGAAAGATTCATTGGAAATATCAAAAGGTATCCACATTATGATTTTTCCTGTCCCTGAAATGTGACTTTTGTTGATCTAGGCAAAGAATGTAGACCCTAATGCAATACTATACTGCTCAACAAAAGTTTAGCACGGATAAATAAAAATTATTTTTTATTTGAGCAATTGGTTTAAAGTTATAAAATATCTGCTGAAATGACGGTTTGGTATGTGGTAAAGTTGAGGAAGCAATTGGTGTACTTAAATTTGATTTCTACTGCGTCGTTCGTTGCTTTAAACAAGAGAGGGGTCAAAAAACGTGTTTCAACTCCATTAATGGCAATACAAAATTGATGCAGCATTGGTTTATAAAGTCTCTTGTTTTACAGCTTGATCGAATAGGCCATTCTGAAAAAAAGACAAAGGTCGTCTCCATTGAGCATAAGTAGCAAAAGTTGAGTCTTGAAAACAACTAACGTCGTTGTTATAATGACGTTTACATGTCAAAAAAGTACTGTTTTCGCTGTGTAGGAATGCTTAATTGAAAGGGTTTTCGTGTTTAAGAGGATGCCAAAAGAGAGACAGTTTAAGGAAAGGTAAGTTTATAAAATTTTGTCTCATGGTATTTAATTCATAAAAAGTGACGTTAGTCTGAAGTTGGGGCTAAATTAAGGCGATGACGTTATCTAAAGAAGACGTTTTTAAAGGACAAACAACAGAAATGTTCCGGGTGCTTGTGCCAATCTACATGTAACATCAAATAGATTTCTTGATCTCTTATATCAGTTCGCTGAAAAGTCAAGAAGTGTAAAAATGCCATTTTAACGTCATAATGGAACGGTAAAGCGTGATATAAACGGGTATCAAACTTTGACGTTTTTAACGTTTTTCATCATTAAGAACCTTTGGCTTTACTCTAAAATCAAAATTTTTAATTTCAGATGTAGACGTGCATCCTTTGCATGCCCATGACATCAAATTTAACGTCGATCCACTGACGCCTAACCAGATAACTTTTTGTCTGACGGACACGAAAAAATGTAAATTTCAAGATCCCCATACATGTTGATTACATTAAATAAAATGATTCATGTTCATTCAAAGTGGGACATCGTATTAAAATCCGTGCTAAACTTTTGTTGAGCAGTATATGTTGACATTCACCAATTTCTAAAAGAGTGTAATATGTCTGTGAAATGAACAAAATATGAAACCTTTGCAACTTTGCACAGGTGTATATTTTGAACATTTTAAAAGCAAAATAAAACCTTCACATGCATCCTAAAAGTACTTCAACGTTATTTTCAAACCAGTTGGTTGGTAATTGACGAGACTTGGCAATCATTGTATTTTTATGTCCCCAAAGGGACTTAGATCGCACTGTCTGCCTGTAGTGTCCGTCTATCCGTCCGTTCGCATCGTGTCAAGTGCATATCTCCTATATTATTTGAGGTAGGAATTCTGAATTTGCATGGTGTGTGGGTGCATCTTAGGGTGGCGCAGTGTCGGGTACCATTTTTGGGTCGCTGTGACCTTGACCTCTGACCTCGTTTCTAATATTATCGCGTTCGGGGCATATCTACAATATTATTTGAGGTAGGAATCTCAATTTGTTGGCTGATCTATCTTGGTATGATGGAGTATCGCGTACCATTTTTGAGTCAGTGTGACCTTAAGTTTGACCTATGACCTCATATCTAGAATAATATGTCCGTTCGCATCGTGTCTGATACTTACCTATTTTATTTGAGGTAGGCATTCCAAATTTGGTGTGAAGATGCGCCTTGGTGTGTCAGTGTCACGCATCATTTTTGAATCACTGTGATCTTGATCCCTGACCTACCATTTTTGGGTCACTGTGACCTTGACCTCTGAACTTTTTTCTAGAATAATCGTGTCCGGAGCATATCTCCTATATTATTTGAGGTAGGAATTCCAAATTTGTTGTGTGGATGCATCTTGGGGTTGTGGACTTGCACGTATCATTTTTGGGTTACCGTGACCTTGCCCTCTGACCTACCATTTTTGGTCACTCTGACCTTGACCTCTGACCTTGTTTCTAGAATGATCGTGACCTGAGCATATCTCCTATATCATTTGAGGTAGGAATCCCAAATTTGGTGTGTTGGTAAATCTTGGGATGGTAAAGTGTAGCGTACTATTTTAAGTCAATGTGACATTAACCTTGAATAATCGTGTCCCGAGCATATCTTTTATATTAATTAACCTAAGAATTTCAAATTTGGTGTGTGGATGCATCTTGGGGTGGCGAAGAATCGCGTACCATTTTATTTTAGGTCACTGAGACCTTGACCTCTGACCTTATATCTAAAATAATCATTATTGGAGCATAGCTCCAGTAGGAATCCCAAATTTTGTTTTTGTGTCCATCTTTGGGTGGCAGAGTGTTGTAAACCATTTTCGGGTCATTTGACATTGACCTTTACTTCTGGGCTCATTTCAATAATAACCATGTTCGGAGCATATATCCTTTATTGTTTGAGGTTGGAATCCTCAATTTGGTATGCAGACGCACCTTGTGATCCCAGATTCTTTCGTGCTATTTTCGATTCACTGTGACCTTGAACCTTGGCCTCAGTTCTAAAATAATTGTGTCCTGAACAAATCTACTATAATAATTGAGGTAGGAATCCAACTTTGTGTGTGGATACATCTTGAGGTCGCGGAGTCTCACATTGTATCTGGGGGTCACTGTGACCTTGACCTCTGGCCACAGTTCTAAAAAAAGTCTATGAATTGCTGTGACCTTGTTCTCTGACCTACCAATTAGTGGGCACTGTGACCTTGACCTCCGAACTTTTTTCTAGAATTTGTTGTGTGGATGCATCTTGGGGTTGTGGAGTTGCACGTATCATTTTTGGGTCACAGTGACCTTGACCTCTGACCTACCATTTTTGGGTCACTCTGATCTTGACATCTGACCTTGTTTCTAGAATAATCGTGACCTGAGCATATCTTCTATATCATTTGAGGCAGGAATCCCAAATTTGGTGTGTGGGTAAATCTTGGGATGGTAAAGTGTATCGTACTATTTATTATAAGTCAATGTGACCGTAACCTTGACCTCGTCCATTGAATAATCGTGTCCAGAGTATATCTTTTACATTATTTCACCTAGGAATCTCAAATTGGGTGTGTGGGTGCATCTTCAGGTGGCAATAAAGTCGCGTACCATTTTATTTTTGGTCACTGTGACCTTGACCTCTGAGCTTATATCTAGAATAATCATGTCTGGAGCATAGCTCCGGTAGGAATCCCAAATTTTGTTTATGTGTCCATCTTTAGGTGGCAGAGTGTCGTAAACCATTTTCAGGTCATTTGACATTGCCCTTTACTTCTGGGTTCAAGAAGCAAATTTTCACCCTGCTTACAGGCTAAATATGGCAGGACCATCTCTCTGAAAGCTGCAGCAGATGGAATATGCTTCATTGGAGGCATATTTGAATGGGGAATATACTTACCTACACTGATTAAGGTGGTAAAACCATAACAAGGGTTGCCTACCTGTACGGGAGATAAGCCAAACACGTTTTTGCTTATAAGAGGGCCAATTCTGCTGACCCAATAAACAAGAATATTATTTAGGGGGGATTATGCAAAACTTGATCCAAATATCCCCTTAGGATCCTGAGCTATGAGGATTTTCACTAACTGACCCCAACAGGCTAGACTGATGCTCAGCAAACCTTCATCCATCAAAAAGGTGGTTTCGCATGTCAGTGGTTAGGGAATGTTGACATGCATATGTATTCAAAATGTGATCAAAATATACCATGTGGTTCAAGAGTTTAGAACATTTTCACTAACTGACCATTGACGGACGGATGGACTCACATAGTGATTATAATGCAATTTGATGGACGAACTCACATAGTGATTATAGTGCAGACCCAAGGGTCGTGCAATTTGCTTCATTGGAGGCAAATTTGAATGGGGAATGCATTGCCTACACTGATTAAGTTGGTACCATGGTTGCTTACCTGTACGGGAGATAAGCCACTTACAGGCGGACAAACCAGGGTATTGCTATTACATAATATGAAACCTAGTCAAATCTCGGTCCGAGGTCAAATGCCAAAACTTTGCAGCGGTCGTTCACCTGCAGTGACAGTCTGTTAGCATTTTACAATAAACTATACCAACATGCCATGAAAAACATAAATAGAGGATCTTACATGAGTGCTCATGTTTTATTGAATTTATTAAACGAGTTGGGGAAAAGAGATAAAATGCGAGGCTTGCCGAGCATTTTATCTCTTTTTCGCAACGCGTTTAATAAATTCAATAATACAAAAACACGAATGTTAGATTCTATTTATCATATGACAAACGCTTTGAAATCTGATTTCTGGCGTAATAGTTTTGTCATTACATGTATGTACGCAACGTTGTTATGGACATCATAACGTTTCCCAGAAATCTATTAACCACTAGTGGTTTACAGATTTTATTGCATGGCGTTATTTCACTCCAAGACGCGACGTCATTATGATTAAGTCAATTATGACACAACATCCAATTTCAAAAAATATGCG
Source organism: Loripinus fragilis (assembly GCA_964019695.1). Classification (NCBI taxonomy): domain Eukaryota; kingdom Metazoa; phylum Mollusca; class Bivalvia; order Lucinida; family Lucinidae; genus Loripinus; species Loripinus fragilis. The sequence continues at coordinate 46,972,685 of OZ026528.1, forward strand.
TTGCCTTTCGGTAGAATTCGCGAATTGGGTCGTGTAAAAACTTTATATATTCTTTAAGTTGTTACATTAACATTGGGAAATTTCATGTGAAAATGTACGCTTCGGGAACTTTACAAAATAAGAAGCCTAAATTTTATTGGTAGCATGCTCTAATCTAACACTTTTTTTTTTCTCAGCTTATTTTACAGAAGTCAAATGGTCAATTTCAAAGAAATCTATCATTTTTCAAGGTTCCAGGGGGGTCCAACTTTTTCCAGGTGGGGTCCAATTGCTTATTTCCTATAGAAACCCATATAAATTGTGATTTTCAAGGGGGGGTCCCGACCCCCTGTCCCCCCTCTGGATCCGCACTGGCTTCCATGCATTTGTTTTTAAAAAAGTGTAACTTTGGCGTGTCATATTTTCTTGTTGTGCCTAACGAAGTTAGTTCGTTAGTAAGTTAGGTATTTAGTTAGTTAGTAAGTTGGTTTGTTGGTTGGGTTGATGTGAGTGAATGGAGTTGGTGAGTGAGTGAGTCAATAAGTGAGTGTGTGAGTGAGTGAGGAAAGGAGTAAGTGAGTGAGTGAATGAGTGAGTATGTAAGTAAATTAGGACGTAAGTTAGTTAGTTGGTTGGTTGGTTGATTCAAGTTAATAAGTACTTAAGTTAGTTGGTTCGTTGGTTTGTTGGAGTGTTTGTTGATTGGTTAGTGAGTTAGTTAAGTAGTTAGTTAGTTGGTTGGTTGAGAAAGTTTGGTTGAGAAACTTTCTCGTTATGACGTTAGTTAAGTAGTTTGTTAGTTTTTTAGTTAGCTAGTTAACTAGTTAGATAGTTAGATAGTTGGTTGGTCAGTTGGTTGGAGTGTTGGTTGATTTCTTTGTTAGTTATTTAGTTTGTGAGTTAAAGCTGGTTGGTTAGTTAGTTGGTTGGTTGAGAAAGTTTGGTTGAGAAACTTTCTCGTTATGACGTTATTTAGATAGTTAAGTAGTTTGTTAGTTTTTTAGTTAGCTAGTTAACTAGTTAGATAGTTGGTTGGTCGGTTTGTTGGAGTGTTGGTTGATTTGTTAGTTAGTTAGTTAGTTAGTTAGTTAGTAGGTGAGTGAGTTAAAGCTGGTTGGTTGGTTAGATGGTTGGTTGAGAAAGTTTGGTTGAGAAACTTTCTCGTTATGATGTTAGTAGTTACTGTAATATAGCCCTTCAAATGGAACACTGTTTTTCGGCAATAACATTTAATCTAAAAAGCGAATTTTTAAATTTAATTGGAAACATATATTTAAACCAAAATACCCTTATCAAAAGTATTTTTTGAAGTTTGCATGCGTTTTCATAAATGCTGTGATAGGATGGCATTTTAACATTCTTAATGTTATAGGCCAAATAATATTCCCCTCTAGTATATTGAGCGAAACGGATCAATTACTATCAGTTGAACATAAAGCCATGCATATACTAATATTAGACAATTTATAACAATGCTTCAGTGGTTTTAAATGTAACTACATATTGGCTTGCGTGGCCGTTTATCAGCCTAGTCAATAATGTTTCAGTTTTTCCAGCCGTGTCACAAACATGGTGACCCAAAAGAAAGGCCATTATTCGTAGACTTATAAAAGCAGCTTAGGCACACAATTTGATGCCTTCAACAAGATAATCGTCTGCTGTAATCTCTAATGGACATTTTATAGATGAGCAAATACTGGTATATCTATCCCAGGTGTATTGCACTGACAGTACAAAAATGGATACTTAAAGGGTATTTTCATACTAACAAACGTTATTTATTTTTACAAGATATCAGAGCAATAAAACTGATATCATTCTCCGCCAAAATTAAAATCTAGATAGGGATTTCGCGATTTCTATGCGCATGCAAACTTTCAGTGTGAAGTAACTTGTATGTAAAATTTTAAAAACGAAAAAATGTGTTCCATTTGAGGTGAAATACTACAGTAGTTAGTTAGTACTAGTTTATTGGTTAGTAAATTAGTTAGATAGTTGGTTGGTTGGTTGGCTGATTAGTTAGTAAGTTTAGTAATTTGTTAGTTAGTTAGTTGGTCGGTTGGGAAATATTCTCGTTATACCGAGAAATATTCTCTTTATTACGAGAAAGCTTCTCGTTTTTACGAGAATGTTTCTCGTAATAACGAACTATTTCTCATAAAACCGAGAAACTTTCTCAAAGAAACAAGATACTTTCTCGTAATAACGAGACATTATAAGGAGAATATTTCTCGTTATAACGAGACTATTTCTCAATCGACCAACCAACTAGCTAACAAACTAGCCAACCAACCAACCAGCCAACTATCTAACTGACTAACTAATAAACTAACAATCTCCTTACCTAATTTACGTCACAACGAGAAAGTTTCTCAACCAAAGTTCTTCAACTAACTAACTAACTAATTAACTAACTAACTAACTAACTAACTAACTAACTAACTAACTAACTATCTAACTAACTAACTAACTAACTAACTAACTAACTAACTAACTAACTAACTAACTAACTAACCAATCAACCAACACTCCAATCAACATACAAACCAACCAACTAACTAACTAACTTATGTACTTATTTTCTTTAAATCAACTTACACTCTGTTACGTGCCAGGTGTAACTAGAAAAGAATTCAGGAAACCAAAATTTGGTATTTTGAAAGTCAGCAAAAAGCACTTTTAAAATTTAACAAAATTTATTAAAAATAACAAAACCATCATTTACGAAAGCAATGGAAATATATATCAATCAAAGAAAGTCTAATTTACAGTACCTTATATGTCCAAACAGTCCCTCAGAATATTTATTAACACAAGTTCTGCAGCAGTTTCTGATCCCCAGATTTTGAAGTTAAATCCAAATGAACACTAAGTCTGAATCCAAAACCGATTAATCCAAAGTAATCCAGAATGATTAAATCAAACACAATGTTTTCCAGGTTAAAATTCCAACACAAAGGTTTAGGCTTTAAAATTGTGAAATTATCTCAAAGATGCCCTTATGAAAAATTTACTCTTATATATATTGTTTAAGAAAGTTCCAGAACAATCAGGTAACAACTACGATATCATATGCTATATTTATTTATTCTGGAAATTTCCACAAACTTCTCAGTGATTCTACTTACTTCCAGACTTTGCTATTGACATAGAAAAGAAAGTTCTAGAGAATTCCTGACTTTTCCGTATATTTCCATGACAATGCATTTTTTAATTTCTAGATGATTAGTCATCCTTTTAGAAAAATCTTATAATCAAATAAACACCTTGTTTACAACAACTTGTTTACCACCAATATCTCAAATATCTGGGTCAACAGAAACTTAGCAAGTAACACATTAAACAGACAAACATCATACCATTTACACACTCCAACAAACCAACCTACCAACTAACTAACAAACTAACTTACGTACTTATTTACTTACACACTCACTCATTCACTCACTCACTCACTCCCTATCTCCCTCACTCACTCATTCACAGACTCACTCACTCAACCAACCAACTCCATTCACACCTTCAACCCAACCAACAAAACAACCAACTTACTAACTAACTAACTAACTAACTAACTAACTAACTAACTAACTGACTAACTAACTAACTAACTAACTAGCTAACTAAATACAGAACAAACTCGCGAACTATCTAACCATCCAGCCAACCAACCAGCACTCAAATCAACACTCCAACCAACCAACTAACTAATTAACTAACTAACTAACGTACTTATTTACTCACTCACTCACTCCCTCCCTCACTCTCTCACTCAAACACTCACTCTCACACACACTCACTCATTCACTCACTCACTCACTCACCTAACTCTATTCACTCACTCACTCACCCGCCCACCATCATATAAACTTTCTCATAATAACGAGACATATTCTCGTATTAACGAGAAAGTTTCTCGTAGTAACCAGAAAGTTTCTCGTTATAACGAGAATATTTCTCGTAATAACGATATTTTTTATATTTTTTTTGTTTGACCTTATCCGGCTTTCGTAATTTTTTGTCATTCAGCTAGAAAAAAGTCTCAGGACATATAAACAAAAAGAGACTTTGTTTAGACCTTTCGTCCTTCAATAGGAATGCATGGCTAAAACCTGTCAATTTTTAGTGAATCGTAGCATTTTTGTAAGATTTTGTCAACACCCTATCTTCTAGGTATGAGAAAAAAGCCTTATAAAACAAAGGTTTCTAAAATGCATCCTTAGCATGCATTATCGACAGCATGTCAAAATTACTTTGGGTTTGTCTGTGTGTGAAATTTGGTTCTTGGTCCCCAGTTGCTTTGACACGCCCTTAAGGTCACATTACTCAATTTATTTTCAGCCCTCAAATTATTCAGGAAAACTGGCTTAAATATTGCTCTGCGAAAGGACAAAACCATTTTACGCGACAAATCAGGCCTGGAGGTTATAAAACTTGAGTTCATTCTCAAACTCAAAATAAAGTGCAATGATTGGCTGCTTGCGGACAGGTGTCCGCAAGCAGCCAATCATTATGCTTCATTTTGAGTTTGAGCGCAATGATTGGCTGCTTGCGGACAGGTGTCCCCAAGCAGCCAATCATTGTGCTTTATTTTGAGTTTGAGATTGTACTCAAGTTTTATAACCTCGGGGGCAGGTGTTTAATTTCTAGATTTGTTTTGTCTTAATATTCCCTACTTTTTGTGGATCACCTCAGTAATGACTTCTCTCTTTCCAATGCATGTAATTATACAGTTTTTGTTAGGTTTAGGTCTTTGCTGTTTGCAAATGTACCCGTTTCAGGGGTGTAACGAATTAGGAGATGAACTACTGTCCTGCCTGCCAAGAGTGCCAGTGACGTCATGTTTTGATAACAAAGGTTATCAGGGACTTATAATCAATAGATCTCTTGTGTATTAATCCTATCCAGGAATAGATCACTTGTGTTGTATTAATCCTATCCTCGGGATATGATTAATACACAAGTTATCTATCTATTCGCGTTAGCTCAAGTGAATTGTTCACATAGCAATTGTAAACAAAGTATTACGTCACTGTCACTCTTGGTTGGCACGACAGTAAATACACTTTTAACTTTCATTCAAATCCTATTTATAATGTTTGTAATTATTTGTATTTGTGTATCTTTTTGAGAAATGAATATATTTCACCAAAAGCATGTAAGATTACGCAGCGTGCAAACAAATTACGCAGGGGTTAAACACATCGAATGTTCCAAATGGCGTGATTCGATACACGTTTTGAGCGCTGCTTTTGTTACATTGTCAAACGGTTTGGGTCCTGACTTGTATGACATCAGACTTAGCAATGGCATGCACTCCAAATGCCTAGCCTTGATCTATATTTGGTCATGACATCGATTTATTGAAACATCCTTTATAATTTCTTCGAAACGGTTGTAATTTAACTTCCTCTTTTAGGTCAAATTTAGACTTTCCATAGTCTGTTGATTTTTTTCTTCTGTCCTTTAGCCTTCAGTTTCTTTTTATTCTATTTAATGAACATGTACATTTTGAAGACTAGGTTAAAGGGACTTTTACTTTATTAAACAATTAAAGAGACCATTCTTTTCAAATTTAATAATTCTGAAATGTAGGGACTAGGGCAAGTCTAGGTCAAATTAAGTTCGGTAACTCATGGAAAAGGGGCAACTACACGAACGTTTTGTCAGAGGGAGTCCAACTCTGACAAAGATTTTTTTCCTGAAAGAGAGAGGATCCTAATACCACTAAAAGAAGGCCATCGGCCTTCCAGCGAAACGTTCGCTGGCGTGCCCAACATTGATTGCTTATGGTGTGTAGATGACAAAAGCTCAAGGTCAAAATAACTTAAAATCTGTTTACCGCTCGTGACGCGAAATCCTCTTTCTTTTTATTGATGGATATGCTATGCATGCTTGTATAAATGTAGATATTACTGTTCGTTTGTTTCCATGTTTTATTTATACTGACGGACTTTAAAAACGCGACACTTTCTTCCCTTTAAATATTTCAAAATACGGTTCTATGCAGAATTCCTTTGCTTCGATGATGTCATCCTAAGTTAGCATACGCTTTAGTTTCAATTGTACAACTAAACTGGACGTCGTTATTTGCTCCGTATGAATTTAGCCATTTTAACAGTTCTTAAGTAGAGGAGAATTTAAGCTATTGAATTAAAGGGTACACCCAGATAAACGTCATATACGCAAATAATCCGTATCGCAGACCTGCCAATCAATATGAGAGTGATTCCTCGATGACTAACAAAGTCCATGATACGAATTTGATGCTTCTCGTGTTTCTTGATTCAAAGAAGTAGGAAATCTTCCACTCATATAACATTTTGTTACATGAAAGAGTAGACCCCTATCTAAAAAAAGCTTACATTTTAATTCGTTAAGTTCATCTAGTTGGACAAGTTTACCATGCTTTACTTACAAATGAATATTTTTGTAACATATAATCAAAATTATTGTTCTGCCTTCTTTCTCGAGACATAAATTAAAGCTGTTAACCAAGTGTTGCAATTTAAAAGTCCGTCAGTATATCAGTTATATGTTTAGAGGGCCATATAGTAGACTGTCCGTAGAGCTAAACATGTCATCCTCTTGAAATATTGTATAGATAAATAAATAAATAAATAAATAAATAAATAAATAAATAAATGGAGGGAATTCATATTTAGCACAATAATTGCTTGTGGTGTGTAGATGACAAAAGGTCGAGGCCAAATAAACTAAAATTATGTCTTATGGCTCGTATCATGATCTCCTATTTCGTGATTTAAGGTGTTCATATTTAGCGCAGTACTGTAGTGCCAACCAAAAGTGACAGTGACGTGTATTTTGTTTACAATCGCTAAGTTCAAGATTATCTTGTACACTTCACTTGAGCTAACGCGAATTGAAAGATCGCTTGTGTATTAATCCTATCCTGTGGATAGGATTAATAAACAAGTGATCTGTCGATTCTAAAACCCTTATACTTTGTAAACAAAACATGACGTCACTGTCACTCTTGGCTGGCACGACAGTAACTGCTTGAATGTGGTGTGTCAATGACAACAAAGGTTATGGATTGCTGGTATGAACTTTAAGTCAAAGGTCAATGCCAAATCTACTTAAATTAGGTCCGATATGCAAATTCATATTTCAATTTTCAATGGCGGCTGTTCACATTTGTACAATGAATGCCTATGCATGTAGATGGACACATATGTCTAGAATCGCCAATACGACCTGAGAGTCACAGGTCAAGGTCTAATTTACATAAAATGGGCCTCGTCGCGACAAAACCTGTCTTCGGGGTTTCCGACAAAGCGCGTTTCAAATCAGTCTCCTCAGCTACAGGGACTAGCTAGAAAGTTGAAATTTCACCTGTAGCAAGTCTAGATATGATACTCTACAAAAAACGAATAACAAAGGCGCTGATCAGGCTGCGCGGACCCCCGAATACAGGTTTTCTCAACTTTTTCGAAAAAATACCATCTGAATGTCAAAAACATTGGCTCCAGATCAGGCCGGGTGTTTTGTTGGGCCTGATCTGGGCCCAACCTATTTTCAAAGGTTATGAGTCAACGACACTAGAAGGCAATGAGTTAAAGCCTTTGGATTCCAGATACTCGAAAATATTTACGTTCTGTTTATATGGCCTTTAACGCAAATATCTATAACATTTTCACACTGGTAAATGTATATGTCGATTTGGTGGTATTCACGCGTATTGCCGGTACTTCATAGACCGGAAGTGGTAGATATTGGTGTAAATATTTTTTAGAAAAAATTCATGCCGTATGCCTAAAGGACTATAGAATTAGATCATTTTTAAGTATTCGGCATGCACATGGCGATTTATGTAAGCATTTAGGAATAGATTCGAGTACCGATCTGGATGATCGGTTCCTAAATGCTTACATAAATCGTCATGCACATACTGAATACTTAAAATGATTGAAGTCTATAGTCCTTTAGGCATATGTCATGTTTTTCTATATAGTATAAACACCAAATGATTGATATGTACCACTTCCGGTCTATGAAGTACCGGCAATACGCGTAAATACCACCAAATCGACGTATACATTTACCAGACTTTAATATAGACGGTTCATATTTTGCTCACTAAAGAGGATCTTACATGAGTGCTCCCTTGTTGCAGATATAGAGGATCTTACATGAGTGCTCCCTTGTTGCAGATATAGAGGATCTTACATGAGTGCTCGTGTATTATTGAATTTATTTAACGAGTTGTGAAATAGAGATAAAATGCGAGGCTTGTCGAGCATTTAATCTCTTTTTCGCAACGAGTTTAATAAATTTAATAAAACAGGAGCACGAAAGTTAGATTCTATTTATTATATGGCATTATTTAAAATTATTATGAAATAATATTTTTGGCGTTTAAACGTTATGGATTTGCCATATGCGTGACGTTAAAAGTGTCATTTATTTCATAACGTTTCCTGAAAATCTGTAAACCATTAGTAGTTTATCGATTTTAAAGCATGGCGTTTTTCCACTCCCAGAGGCCGACGTCATATGATAAGTAATAGTTATCAAAAATGGTTTTGGACTGATGATATGACCTTTGATTTAAATTTCGAGGTCAAAAATATTTAAAATCTGTCTACTGTAAAATTCGAAAACTTTCAAGAGGGTTTTATTTTCGTGAATCGACCACATTCAAAACGCCTATCAAAACGATCTAATGCCCAACTGCTGGTGAATTTAAAAAAAACTGCCCTAGTAACATGAGTAATACCCCTATTCCACACAGGCCACGAATCCCGCGAATTGCCACGAATTGATTTTTTATTGATTCGGGGGGATTCGTGAGGTTTCTTTAATTATGTTTCTCCAATCCTGATGTTCTACGAGTCAGTCTCGATTTAGATACGATGTCGTTACGTTACTAATATTCGGGGGAATCGGCTCAATTCGGCTGGGATCGCGCAAGAATTCATTACGATTAGCAAATTAACATAAGAACATGCTGCACGAAAGTTAAGAAATCAATTACGAATCAGTTAAGAATGTGCCGAATGCAGCACGAATTGGGCACGAATTAACAGAAATCAGCGACGATTCGCCACGATTCGCGAGATTTTCTCTCACGATAGTTATAAAAAAGCCCATACATGCTTTGGGGGCAGCAGTTCCAAAATGAATGTTCCTCGGAAAGCAGCTGTAGAATTGATCCTGTAACTTGAGTGTTGAAAACAGCTACTTATATAGCTAGAAGAAAACACCTACATTTAAGTCGTAAGGCCCTGGCCCTGACTCTTTGACTTGGAAAAATATGGCAGTTCGCCAGTGGCAAAATCACCAGCCAGGAGCTACTGACTGATCCTGATTGTGCTACAGAATCTGCCAAATCCGTTTCAACTTCTAAGACTGGCTCACATGCGCGTGACGGGGTATTAAATCTTAGGTAAACCCCCTCTACTATCTCTTTCTTGGTTTTATTGCTTGGCTTAATCTCCCGATTCCCCACGAATGAGCCAAGAGTAGCTACGAACGCCCAAAAACGACTCCGAATCGATTACGATTCAGTTACGATGTCCAAGAATGCCTTAGGAATTTGGTACGAATCACGCACGATTTTTCGAATCGGGGAATTCGTGGCCAAAGTTTTGAACATTTCAAAACTTTTGAGCCAAATTCCCGATAGACCTACGAATTGCAAGAACTGACTACTGACTGTTCGAATCAGTTAAGATCTTCACGAACTGAGTACGATTCAGCCACGAATCCAAATATTTGTCAATTCGCGACCATTCGTGCGATTCGGGGCCTGTGTGGAATAGGAGTATAAGAGAATCGGAAATCGGAGAATGTCATGCAATAGCCTATGGATTCCTAAGTTTGAGGTATAACTGGGGACTCAGAAATTATTCTCATTATGTCATATTTACTTTTCGTGCGATTCGGATTCTGGTTCACCTTTATTACGCGAAAAGTAAATCTGACGAAATGAGAGCACTTCCTGACCTCGTATTTATACCACAAACGTAGAAAACCATACTACATGTAGGCTATTGCATGGCATTACCAGATTTTCGATTCTCTTCTTAGGGCAGTTTTCTTTTAAATCATTAAAACCAAGAATGTTTCAAATTGTTCGGGTCCAGATCAGGTCCGATTCGTGTCCAAACTAAGCATGCTGCTTCACAGTCGCCTAATCGAACTTATTAGACATGAGTCGAGGTAAACAAAACTTTGAGCGTTAAATTGTAAATATTTTCTTGTCCAGCAGTTTAAATTTGTGTTTTGGTCTTCAAAAGAATCGTCACAACATATGTTATGGTTGAGAATAAGACAAATATTTTCTGATTTCATACTCTTATCTAGGGGGCTGAATAGATGAAGGGTCATACCAGACACTGAGTACAGTGACGTCATTTTTTGTTACAAAGTTATCAGAGACTTAAAATCGATAGGTCACTTGTGCATTAATCCTATTATCAGGGACTTAGAATCGATAGGTCACTTGTGTATTAATCCTTTTATCAGGGACTTAGAATCGATAGGTCACGTGTGTATTAATCCTATTGTCAGGGATTTAGAATCGATAGGTCACTTGTGTAACAATCCTGTCCTTAGGATATGATTGATACACAAGTTATCTATCGATTTGCATTAGCTCAAGTGAAGTGTATTAATAGACTTTTCGCTTAATGTAAAGGCGGTAACTTTAATATTTATATCTTGGCGTTGTTCGGCTAGTCCATCTGCTAAACAAGAGAAATCAGGTTCTAATATAATTTGGTGAAGAATTAGTTAGTTGCTTGGGCCGTGCAAACGTACGTGCATTTCATGTAAATCCTAACCGTATACACACTGAACTCATATTTATTAACCCATAAAGCGCATAATCACAAAATGCATGATTTTGTCGTCTACTAAAATATGCGAAGCCTCAAAGACAAACAGTGCGGACCCAGATCAGACTGCTCCTGTAGGAGCAGTCTGATCATGGGTCCCCAATGTTTGCCTCTATGCTTATTTTAGATAGACATTTTCAGATGCAGTTATTTTGCTGGCGTTTTAAGGACTTAATAATGTGGTTTGCGTCTATACTGATATAATGGCGCAAGATGATACAGTTACTTTTGAATAAAACCACGCCTCCTTTTCAGCTTTTACCTATGCCTAAGGTTGACCAGTCCTAATTACGCATTCATGAGGCGCCGCCTTTACAGTAAACGGAAAGTCAAAGAATACAAGTTAATGTTTTACAAGACCAGACACTGGAAATTGAAATATACGATCAAAAATGACTTTACAAAGAGACGATGCTGCAGTTTCATCACGGTACTTTGCCTGTAAAAAGAGACAACTTTTGCCGTCTGTTGATAATCTTTGCAAACAGGTTTAGACCCAGATCAGGACCGACTGAAAGACCCACTAATGCATGTAGTGAAAGATTTTTTTAAAGATGTTAATTTTGAAAAAAAAAGCCAGCAGACGTCATGAAAAGCATAAACATTACCCAGCATGCAAAGTGGTATATATTGGTGGTCGGATATGTGTCCTTGAAAGTGATCAAGAAGAATAATAAATATGACGTATTACAATATATATTTTCATTCAAAGGACAAATAGTGCACACACTCCTTTCCTTGAAAAAAGTACGATTCACGCCGGTTTATCGAGAAACAATTACAGCGAGTTACAAATGAACAGCCAGAGCTGTTTGACTGTTAAGGAAGTAATTTTAAAAATTCAGGCAATGGCTTGCCTAGCCAATAGGAATCGACGTTTGTGCAGTAAATTTCGAATTAATTTCCGCCAGTTCAATAAAAACACGAAGAATTGTAGTTTATTTAATTTACGGTTTGCTAGAAGCATATAGAGTCTCCATCAGTGATACATTAGGTTGTACTCACCATACAGAGTGCCAATACGGCGGTGTATCAGACTCCCCAATTCATCTAGAGTCTCAATTAATGATACATTAGGCTGTACACACCATACATAGTGCCAATGTGGAGGTGTATCAGCCTCCCAAATTCATCTAGAGTCTCCATCCGTGATACATGAGGCTGTACACACCGCACAGAGTGCCAATATGGCGGTATATCAGCCTCCTTAATTCATCTAGAGTCTCAATTAGTGATACATTAGGCTATACACACCATACATAGTGCCAATGTGGAGGTATATCAGCCTCCCCAATTCATCTAGAGTCTCCATCAGTGATACATAAGGCTGTACACACCATACATAGTGGCCAATACGGCGGTATATCAGCCTCCTTAATTCATCTAGAGTCTCCACCAGTGATACATTAGGCTGTACACACCATACATAGTGGCCAATACGGCGGTATATCAGCCTCCTTAATTCATCTAGAGTCTCCATCAGTGATACATAAGGCTGTACACAACCCACAGAGTGCCAATATGGCGGTATATTAGCCACATCAATTCATCTAGAGTCTCCATCTGTTATACATCAGGCTGTACACCACACAGAGTGCCAATATGGCGGTATATCAGCCTCCTCAATTCATCTAGAGTCTCCACCAGTGATACATCAGGCTGTACACACCATACAGAGTGCCAATATGGCGGTATATCAGCCTCCCCAATTCATCTAGAGTCTCCATCTGTGATACGTGAGGCTGTACACACCACACAGAGTGCCAATATGGCGGTATATCAGCCTCCTCAATTCATCTAGAAACTCCATCTGTAATACATTAGGCCCTACACACCACACAGAATGCCTATGTTACGATATATCAGTCTCTCCAATTGAACAAGAGTCTCCATCAGTGATAAATCAGGCTGTATACATCACACAGAATGCCAATGTTACGATATATCAGTCTCTCCAATTCACCTAGAGTCTCCATCAGTGATATATTAGGCTGTACACACCATACAGAGTGCCAATATGGCGGTATATCAGCCTCCCAAAATCCTCTAGAGTCTCCATCAGTGATGCATCAGGTTGACACACCATACAGAGTGCCAATATGGCGGTTTAACAGCCTACCAAGTTCATCTAGAGTCTCCATCAGTGATACATTAGTCTGTACACACCATACAGAGTGCTACTATGGCGGTTTATCTGCCTCCCTAGTTTATCTAGAGTCTCCAACAGGGATACATCAGGCTGTACACACCATAAAGAGTGCCAATATGGCGGTTTGTTATATGACTGGAGAGAATCCTGTCTCCTGATAGGCTTAATTTGTCTTCATAAATCTCTATGTCTACCTGGAAACTGGTCTAAACCGGTCCTAAAGGTAATATTGCATTAAAACCAGCTCGAACTAGTTTCCAGAAGTTAATATTTTGACACTTCTGCAATATTACCCTCTAGAGGGCTAAAAATAGCATGATGAGTGTGAAACTAGCATGTGCTGCATGAAATTGACATGATTTGCTGTTTCACCTCTCAACAGGTTAATTAAGGACTTTTTGATTTTTTACAACAGTTTTGTTTTGTTTTGTTTGCTTATTTATCTTTTTGTTGAATAAACAAATTGTAACAACAGTTTTATGGTAACATTTTATATTCACAGTAAGAGAATAAATATACATTTGAAAATGCAAAATACTAAATTATAGTTGCTAAAACTTGTGAGAAAGTCCTTAGATATCTTAGATAGAAGGTTGAACAAAAGTAAAAGTAGCAAAATTTTCATTCTTAAATGAAGTCATATAACAAAACGGTTATTGACTTCAATTTCGGTAGACATAAGGATTTATCTACCCTTAAAAGTGATATTCACCTCGGCCTAGCGGCCACGGTGAACTATCACTTTTTCGGGTAGATAAATCGTTATGTCTACCTCATTGAAGTCAATAATTGTATAATATCAGCCTCCCCAATTCAACTAGAGTCTCAATCAGTGATACATCAGGCTGTACACACCACACAGAGTGCCAATATGGCGGTATATCAGCCTCCCCAATTCATCTAATCACCATCAGTGATACTTTAGGCTGTACACGCCACACAGAGTGCCAATATGGCGGTATATCAGCCTCTCATTTATCTAGAGACTCATCAATGATACATTAGGCTGAACACACCACACCACAGAGAGTGCCAATATGGCTGTATATCAGCCTCCCCAAATTCATCTAGGGTCTCTACCAGTGAAACATGAGGCTGTACACACCATACAGGGTGCGAATATGGCCGTATATCAGTATCTTAAGTTCATCTAGAGTCTCCATTAGTGATACACAAGGCTGTCCACACCATTCAAAGTGCCAATATGGCAGTATATAAGCCTCATCAATTCATCTAGAGTCTCCATCAATGATAATTTAGGCTGTACACACCATTCAGAGTGCCAATATGGCGGTTTATTAGCCTCATCAATTCATCTAGAGTCTCCATCAGTGATACATTACGCTGTACAAACCATTTAGAGTACCAATATGGTGGTATATCAGCCTCCCAAATTCCTCTAGAGATTCCAACAATGATACATTAGACTGAACACACCACACCACACAGAGTGCCAATACGGCGGTTTATCAGCCTCTCCAATTCATCTAGGGTCTCTATCAGTGATACATTAGGCTGTACACACCATACAGAGTGCCAATATGGCAGTATATCAGTCTCTCAAGTTCATCTTGAGTCTCCATCAGTGATATATAACGCTGTACAGACCATTCAGAGTGCCAATATGGCGGTATACTAGCCTCATTAATTCATCTAGAGTCTCCATCAGTGATACTTTAGGCTGTACACACCATTCAGAGAGCAAATATGGCGGTATATCAGCCTGCCAAGTTCACCAAGAGTCTCCATAATTGTCATTAGACTGTATACAACATACAGAGTGCCAATATTGCGGTATACCAGTTTCTCAAGTTCAACTAGAGCCTCCATCAGTGATACATTAGGCTGTACACACCATTCAGAGTGCCTATATGGCGGTATGTCAGCCTCACCAATTAATATAAAAGTAAGTAAGGTTGCAAAGATCAGGAATCGATACAATCAAGTACCTGACCTGACCCAGGATACCAATGGGAAAGTGACAAACTCACAGAAGACACCACAAACGAGAGCCAAGAGGTCAGCCCTTTCCCAGCAGGTGACCACAAAGCACATATAAACAGACGCGCACAAAACATAGCAAACACAAGACAGAACAAAAACATAAAAGATCCACAAAAGAAGTACCGCCTTGGAACGGTCAGTAAAATATTTTACTGGAGGGCTTAAACCGGTTTAACGGCGCCAACCTCACCCTTAATTCAGATGTGGATCAAGACACATAGATATTTGGTTTGCATGAAAGACCCCTAACTTATCAATGCATCATCTCCTAAAACATATAAATCAAGATATAACAAGGAGATAAAGCAAGGATAAGGACTCAACAGTAAATTAAACTGAATACTGGAGCAAAAGAAATCCAACAGGTAAACCCCGGTGGGCCCGACAAACAGCCAAAGCATCAGGCCCCTACCATCTCATCAATAAATAAGTCTTTAAGTCGGAACCATCATAGAGTCTTAAGTCCGACCCACCGGCGTGCAATTAAAGAGGAAAGCAAAGTTGCCAACCGTGATTGGTTTGACTACCAAGCATGCAGTCTGTTGCAATACATTAATGTTATAGCCCTGCATCAGTGATACATAAGGCTGTTTACACCATACAGAGTGCCAATATGGCTGTATATAAGTCTCTCTAGTGCATCTAGAGTCGCCATTAATGATATATTTGGCTGAACATATCACACAGAGTGCCAATATGGCGATATATCAGTCCCCCTAGTTCATTTAGAGTCTTCATCAGTGATACATTAGGCTGAACACACCACACATAGTGCCAATGTGGCAGTATATCAGCCTCCACAATTCATCTAGAACCTCCATCAGTGATACATTAGACTACACACCATACAGAGTGCCAATAGTGCTTGTATCAACCTCCCCAATACTTCTAGAGTCTCCATCAATGATACATTAAAGCGACTAAGTCTGTAACCATGAACATTTTTCGAATTTTTTCATTTTCTTTTTAAATCATTTGTCAAAGTGGAATTAAGTTACGCTTTCACAATAAATATGTTCACTATAGCTAAAAACTGCACGGAAAAGTGAGTTATCTTATTAAAACAGGTGTGTTTTTCTCGCGTTGGTAATTATTTGCGTCCCTCCAATAATTATAGACAGGTAATTTTAACATAAATGCTGTTGTTTTGATACTGATAATTTGTTTAGATTTACGAAATTGGTAAAACGTATACCTGAATTATAGTTTTTTTACTGTGTTCTTGAAAAATAGAAACATTAGTTCTAAAATTAAAAGATCAAAAGTTACAGACTATGCAGCTTTAAGGCTGTACACACTACAAGGAGGGCCAATATGGCGGCATATCAGCCTTCTCCAATTCATCTAGAGTCTCCATCAGTGATACATTTGCCTGTACACATCACACAGAGTGCCAATATGGCGGTTTGTTATATGACTGGAGAGAATCCTGTCTCCTGATTGGCTAAATTTGTTTTCATAAATCTCTACACTGAAGGACTTTAATAAAGCAAAAAATGAAAATTATTATTTTTTTGAACCCAGAACATTTTTAGTCTTCTTTAACAAGTTAAATCGGCTGGAAACGACACTCTGCCTCTATCTATACCTAAAACCGGTGTTTTTATAGACAATGGCCACCACCAGCTACGCATCCGTGGTTTACTATTTTTTGCACGTGGCGTCCCCACGAATCAATAGAGCAAAATATTTTATCATTTCACATATAGCTTGTACGTATACATGTATAAACAAGAAATGTCACTGTCACGTGACGAATGCCCCCTAAGGAATTGGTCAAGCATAAGACACATTTGAGGAAAGTTCGCTGTAATATAGGAGATATGCTCCAGACACGATAAACCTAGAAATGAGGCTAGAAGTCAATGTCAAGGTCAAAGTGACCTAAATTGGTATGCACCATAAACACACCAAATTTTGGATTCCTACATCAAATAATATAGGAGATATGCTCCAGACATGCTTATTCTAGAAACTAGGTCATAGATCACAGTGATAGATAGGTCAAGATCACAGTGACCTAAAAATTGTACGAGACCCATCAGCATCTAAAGATGTGTCCATACAGCAAATTTGGGATTCCAATCTCAAATAATATAAGAGATATGTTCTTTACACGATTATTCTACAAACTAGGACAGAGGTCAAGGTCAAAGAGAGCCAAAAATGGTACGTGGCACTCGACCATCAAACGTTGCATCCAACCACCAAATTTGGGATTCCTACCTTTAATTATATAAAAGATATGCTATGGACATGATTTTTTCTAAAAACTAAGCCAGAGGTCAAGGTCACAGTGACCCGTAAATGGTAAAAGACACTCAACCATCCCAAGATGCATTCACACACCAAATTTGGGATTCCCTTCTCAAATAATACACGAGATATGCTCCTGACACAATAATTATTAAAACTAGGTCAGAGGTCAAGGTCGCAGTTGCCTGGAAATAATATGTGAGACTCCACCATCCAAGATGCATATACACACCAAATTTGGAATTCCTACCTTAAAGAATATAAGAGATATGCTCTGAACACAATCATTCTTTAAACTAGGTCAGAGGTCAAGGTCACAAAGACCCACAATGGTATGTGTGACACTCCGTAATCTCAAGATGCATTTAGACACCAAATTTGGAATTCCTATCTAAAAGAATATATGATATGCATCAGACTCATTGCAGTTTCTAGAAATTAGGCCAGAGGTCAAGTTCAAGGTCACAGTGACCCAATAATGGTATGTGACACTTCCCCATTCCAAGATGCATTCACACACCAAATTTGAGATTCCTACCTCAAATAATATAAGAGATATGCTCCGGACAC
The DNA here is from genome assembly GCA_964019695.1 of Loripinus fragilis. Classification (NCBI taxonomy): domain Eukaryota; kingdom Metazoa; phylum Mollusca; class Bivalvia; order Lucinida; family Lucinidae; genus Loripinus; species Loripinus fragilis. Next base: position 46,990,505 of record OZ026528.1, read on the forward strand.
GATAATTCTAAAAACTAGGTCATAGGTCAAGTTCAAGGTCACAGTGACCCAATTAAGGTACACGACACTTTGTCATTTCAAGATGCATCATCACACCAAATTTGAGAATCCTAGCTCAAATATTATTAGAGATATGCTCTGGCACGATTATTCTAATGACTAGGTCAGAGTTCAAGGTCAAGGTCACAGTGACCCAAAAAATGGTATGTGGCACTCTGCCATCCCAAGAAGCATTTACACACAAAATTTGGAATTCCTATCTCATAGAATATATGTGATATGCACCAGACTCAATGCAGTTCTAGAAACTAGGTCAGAGGTTAAGTTCAAGGTCACAGTGACCCAATTATGGTACGCGAAACTTTGTCATCCCTAGACGCATCCACACACTAAATTTGAGATTCCTACCTCAAATAATATAAGAGATATGCTCCGGACACGATTATTCTAAAAACTAGGTCAGAGGTCAAGGTCAAGGTCACAGTGACCCGAAAATGGTACGCGACACCCCGTCATCCCAAGATGCATCCACACACCAAATTTGGAATTCCTACCTCAAAGAACATAGGAGATATGCACTGGACACGAAGCGGGACGGACACACGGACGGACTGACGGACGGACGGACAGTGCGATTACTATATGCCTCCCAAAGTTCCTTTTGGGGCATAAAACACAGAAGCTGGTGTGTGTGTGTGTTTCTGGCGTCGCCAGATATTATAATTGCCTTCCATCAGCGATACAGCACCTCAGAGATTGTTACCAGGCTACTAGGACAGTTAAAGGTCGATACAGGCCTGGCAAACTAAGAATGGCGACAGACATTAAGCGACAACTAACGTCGATTATATCGACGATATTTAAAGGGTGTTAAGAAAGTTTGTTCCGCAATAAAATTGTGTTCCTATTCTTTTAGTTATTATGTGTCTTATGACATAAATGTCACTGGAATTCTTTAAAGTTGACACTCTTGACAAGAAATAAACAACGGGATGTTTAATCAAATATTTTGTCACCAAATAAATTATCTTCAAAATCAAGTACCCCTCGGAAATTTTTGGGCTCGAGGAGCAAAATGGGGGTATATTACAAAACACCATTGTCATGTCCTGGCCATAGTGATAAGAATATTTTCTAATTGGTCAAGAAACCCTTAATGGAGTTGTTATTCATCTTATATAAGCCTTTAGTACGTTGACTAAACTCCAAGGCTGTAAAGAACCCTCCAAAATAATGAATGTCGCATTTTTTGGAAAATATCAGATTTTTCTAGACCGATTGAAAGACAGTACCCAAATTAAACGTAATTGTGTGAAGACATTCGATGTCAGACATGATGCCAAACACTATAGAGCATCACAAGGAATAACTGTCCCATTGAAAATGCAATTTTTCAGCATAATTTCCTTTTTAAATGATTCGAAATTCTATGATGAAGAGTGGAACAAACTTTCTTAACACCCTTTACATCGACGATATCTGTTCCGGTGGGCTACCAACACTGCCAGATGAATAGCAGGGTTCCAAGGGTAATTTGTTTCCGATTTTTAATAAAAAATATTTTACTACAATAACTTTAAATCATGCCCAATTTCAAGACAAATTTCAATTTGCAGTTTAAGAATCTAAGGGTATTGTCTTTTGACAGAATGATGCTCTAAAATTGTTTATCGTTTTGATATAAAAGTTAAATCATGTTTTCTTGACATATCGATGTTTATTTTTGCCAAATCTCAATAAAATTGATACATTAAAAAATTGTTAATTTTATGAATTTCGATTTTTTGCGTTTTTAAAGTCCTTCAGTGTATGTCTACCTGGAAACTGGTCTAAACTGGTCCACAAGTTAATATTGCATGAAATCCAGCTCGAACTAGTTTCCAGAAGTTAACATTTTGACACTTCTGCAATATCACCCTCTAGAGAGCTAAAAATAGCATGATGAGTGTGAAACTAACATGTGCTGCATGAAATTGACATGATTTGCTGTTTCACCTCCCAACAGGTAAATTAAAGGCTTTCATGAATCTTTACAACAGTTTTGTTTTGTTTTGTTTGTTTATTTATCTTTGTTTGAGCAAACTAAAACAGTTTTATAATAACATTTTATATTCCTAATGAGAGAATTAATATACATTTGAAAATGCAAAATACTAAATTCTAATATTTTAATAAAAGTTGCTGAAACTTGTGAGAAAGTCAATAGATGTCTAAGTTGAACATGTCTTTAACAACAAAAGTGAAAGTAGCAAAATTTTCATTCTAAAATGAAAAGTTATACAATAAAACAGTCATTGACTCCAATTTCGGTAGACGTACGGATTTATCTACCCTTAAAAGTGATATTCACCCCGGCCTAGCGGCCTCGATGAATTATCACATTTCGTGTAGATATATCCTTATGTCTACCTCATTTAAGTCAATAATTGTATAATATCAGCATCCCAAATCAAACTAGAGTTTCCATCAGTGATACATTAGGCTGTACACATCTTGCAGAGTGCCAATATGGCGGTTATATCAGCCTCTCTAGTTCATCTAGAGTCTCCATCAGTGATACATTAGGCTGTACACACCATACAGAGTGCCAATATGGCGGTATAACAGCCTCCCCTATTCGTCTAGAGTCTCCATCAGTGATACATTACGCTGTATACACCATACAGAGTGCCAATATGGAGGTATATCAGCCTCCCCTATTCGTCTAGTGACTCCATCAGTGATACATTACGCTGTACACACCATACAGAGTGCCAATATGACGGTATACCAACCTCCCCTATTCATCTAGAGTCTCCATCAGTAATACATTAGTCTGTACACACCATACAGAGTGCCAATATGGCGGTATATCGGCCTCCCCAATTCATCTAGTCTCCATCAGTGATACATCAGGCTGAACACACCACACAGAGTGCCAATATGGCGGTTATATCAGCCTCCCTAGTTCATCTAGAGTCTCCATCAGTGATACATTAGTCTGTACACAACACAAAGAGTGCCAACATGACGATATGTCAGCCTTCCAAATTCAGCTAGAGTCTCCATCAGTGATACATTACGCTGTACACACCACACAGAGTACCAATATGGCGGTATATCAGCCTCTCCAGTTCATCTAGAGTCTCCATCAGTAATACATTAGGCTGTACACACAATGCAGTGTGCCAATATGGCGGTTTATCAGCCTCCCCAATTAGTCTATAGTCTCCACCAGTGATACATCAGGCTGTACACACCATACAGTGTGCCAATATGGCGGTATATCAGCCTCCCCTATTCATCTAGAGTCTCCACCAGTGATACATCAGGCTGTACACACCATACAGAGTGTCTATATGACGGTATATCAGCCTCCCCTATTCATCTAGAGTCTCCATCAGTGATACATCAGGCTGTACACACCATACAGAGTGTCTATATGACGGTATATCAGCCTCCCCAATTCATCTAGAGTCTCCACCAGTGATACATTAGGCTGTACACACCATACAGAGTGCCAATATGACGGTATATCAGCCTCCCCTATTCATCTAGAGTCTCCATCAGTGATACATCAGGCTGTACACACCATACAGAGTGTCTATATGACGGTATATCAGCCTCCCCTATTCATCTAGAGTCTCCACCAGTGATACATCAGGCTGTACACACCATACAGAGTGTCTATATGACGGTATATCAGCCTCCCCTATTCATCTAGAGTCTCCATCAGTGATACATCAGGCTGTACACACCATACAGAGTGTCTATATGACGGTATATCAGCCTCCCCTATTCATCTAGAGTCTCCACCAGTGATACATCAGGCTGTACACACCATACAGAGTGTCTATATGGCGGTATATCAGCCTCCCCTATTCATCTAGAGTCTCCACCAGTGATACATCAGGCTGTACACACCATACAGAGTGTCTATATGACGGTATATCAGCCTCCCCTATTCATCTAGAGTCTCCATCAGTGATACATCAGGCTGTACACACCATACAGAGTGCCAATATGGCGGTATATCAGCCTCTCTAGTTCATCTAGTGTCTCCATCAGTGATACATTAGTCTGTACACAACACAAAGAGTGCCAACATGACGATATGTCAGCCTTCCAAATTCAGCTAGAGTCTCCATCAGTGATACATTACGCTGTACACACCACACAGAGTACCAATATGGCGATATATCAGCCTCTCCAGTTCATCTAGAGTCTCCATCAGTAATACATCAGGCTGTACACACCATACAGAGTGTCTATATGACGGTATATCAGCCTCCCCAATTAATCTAGAGTCTCCACCAGTGATACATCAGGCTGTACACACCATACAGTGTGCCAATATGGCGGTATATCAGCCTCCCCAATTAATCTAGAGTCTCCACCAGTGATACATCAGGCTGTACACACCATACAGAGTGTCTTAATGGCGGTATATCAGCCTCCCCAATTAATCTAGAGTCTCCACCAGTGATACATCAGGCTGTACACACCATACAGTGTGCCAATATGGCGGTATATCAGCCTCCCCAATTAATCTAGAGTCTCCACCAGTGATACATCAGGCTGTACACACCATACAGTGTGCCAATATGGCGGTTTATCAGCCTCCCCAATTAATCTAGAGTCTCCACCAGTGATACGTCAGGCTGTACACACCATACAGAGTGTCTATATGGCGGTATATCAGCCTCCCCAATTAATCTAGAGTCTCCACCAGTGATACACCAGGCTGTACACACCATACAGTGTTGCTGCATTTCGTGATTCCCTTTTATTTGATATGCAACATGACCATATACAGAAAAAGTATAATTGAAAGGGCCTCGCGTACAATTTAATGCCGATTCGCCGATTCTTCGGAAGCTTTACAAATGTTCTAGTCATGCTCTGAAGAATTGCAGGTTGTTTTAAAGACTTATCTATTGATGAAATGATAGGGGCCTGATGATTTGGCTGTTTATCAGGCCCACCTGGGTTTACCTGTTGGATTTCTTTTGCTCCAGTCTTCAGTTTTATTTTCGGTTGAGTCCTTATCTTGCTTTATCTCCTTTTTATATCTTGATTTATATGTTCTGGGAGATGATGCATTTTATAAGTTAGGGGTCATTCATGCAAACCAAATATCTAATTGTCTTGATCAACATCTAATTAAGGGTAAGGTTGGCGCCGTGAAACCGGTTTAAGCCCTCCAGTAAAATATTTTATTGACCGTTCCAAGGTGGTACTTCTTTTGTGGATATTTTATGGGTTTTTTTTCTGTCTTGTGTTTGTTATGCCTTTGTGAGAGTCTGTTTATTTGTGCCTTGTGGTCACCTGCTGGGAAAGAGCTGACCTCTTGGCTCTCGTTTGTGGTGTATAACTGTGAGTTTGTCACTTTCCAATTTATGGGGATGAAGCATTAAAAACACGTTGCGTACAACTTGTTAAAGATAAAACCACATACATTGTTTTTACTAAAAGACAAGTAATTCTGTTAGTCAAGACATTTGCTAAAAATATCCCAAAAATTCACAAGAGTATATTTTTTTTTACTTAGCAATATAAGTCAGCATTACAATATTCAGGGGTAGTGATAGTTGCTGCATAAAACAGCAAACTCAGATTCTGAGAATATTCCGTTGTAAGTAAGATGTCAAATTTTAACACCATAGGCATCCTTATAATATTGGCTTTGTCTAACTGCTTATAGCTAGCATATACCACAAACGATCAAATGACTTATACTAAGTTGAATAGTGTAATTTTATATACAATCAAAAACAGACAGTTGACATCACTTTTTACTACACCAACAATCGCTATTCAAGGTAGGATAAGATTGTAAAATTCCTTAGAATGGGTTGGGGTGGTAATGTTAATAAGGCAAGGGAACTGTTGCTTTTTAGAAATCAATAACGAGACAATTTGTTATATACGTTACAGAGATGGATAATGAAATCATTAATAATAATGTAAGAATACTTTGTATGACTTTTGTTTGTAATTTTGATACGAACTTGCCAAAACAGCGATGGCAAAAACAATCACTGGTCATTTAAGGGTAAAGAAATTGTAAGCCACATATTTAGGGAGACATAATATTGACTAAAGGAAATGAATTGTAACAGTCATGACAACATAACCTCACCAGATAAAACATCTTGAGATCAACGCAGAAATGACTACTTCTTATAGTAATACTTTGTTTCAGATCTCCCTAGGAACAAAGTCATATTTGATCAGGAATTTCATGTCCTGATTATTGACTTACGCCATGTAACGTAAGTTACATTTATTATATTGAGTCCTCTACCCCACGACAATGGGTGAAAGAGATGTGATTTTGTAGAACTTTAGTCATAATTACAGAAAACACAGCATAAAATGCAAAACACCTAGTTGGTTTAAATGGTTTGCCATATAAATGGTATAGTCTGTAAGGGTAGGGGGTGTGGCAAACACAATAAATAAACACAATGTCTCAGTATAACACATTAATTATTAACTATTTCTCCATATGCCACATAGGAAAGTTTATCAAATATGATTGAATGATGATACTTAACAATCAGTAACCCTAGAGTAGTTATCCTGCAGTTTCTATGAAGTCACTTCAAAATAGTAGTTTCTTTGACTCCTAAAACTGTCCACAACTTCTTGACTGTTATTATCCTCCAATTACTGTCTCTAACGTTATTTATTACAATTGTTGTCAACGTCAACTAACGTTGACGTCATTAGTGTCATGTGACAATAACAAAGTCAATTTACTGAAGTTAAATGAATAATATATGTAACTTATTAGTTCTATGAATAAAAATTGCATCTATATGTATAGGTAATCATAAAATCGAGGAGTATCCACGACACTCCCCACAAGCAAAGTTTATCAATTTGTTCTCTTGTTCGTTTTATAGCTCTCTGTGCTGCCTCCTGTTTTGGTCTCTGTCTAACTGGCTCTGCATCATTATCCAGTGCTTGAATTGGTGTGTTTTTATCACTTGTTCGATCATGGTTTCCATCAGAACATTCAATTGGATATAGCAGGTTAAGAGGACGACTGATGATACGTTTGGAAGTCAGAATAACCTTTGCAGAATGAACCTGCTCATCAAAGCTGGTCATAAGTTGAGTTATTTTCCGAATTCTCCAGTTTCCTCTTGGTAAATCATCTTTAATGAGCACAACATCTCCTATTTGTGCTGGATATTGTGATCTTTTCTTGGCTTCTCTCAGTTGTGTCCGCGTTCTCTCTCGCAAGTTAATGAGATATTCGTCTCTCCAAATTTTCCAGAATCTTTCTAAATGTTTCATTCCCTTCTTCCATTTGAGTAATAATTTGTCTGCTGAACTTTCATTCAGGCTGAAATCATTGTCCTCAGTGTCAATATCACATGTTGGTATACCTATCCGAGGATTCAATGTCAGGAAATGTGATGGAGTTAAACTAATGTTGGAGTTGATATCATCATCTACGTACACAAGCGGTCGAGAATTTATGATAGCTTCAACCTCTGCCAGTATGGTCAGAAGCTGTTCATAGGTCAAGCAGAGTTTTCCAATTGCTTTCCGTAGGGATCGTTTCACCAGTCCTATTAATCGTTCATAAAAACCTCCCATCCATGGAGCTAGCTCTACAATATATTTCCATTTTATATTCTCATTTGTTGCATAAGAAAGTACATCATTTTCTGACAGAATATTCTCCAAAGTTTGTTTATGACATCAGAAGCTAATTTAAATTGGGAAGCATTATCAGAAATAATTTCTTTTGGTGTACCATGGCTTGCCACAAATCTTCTAAAACCTAGCAGAAATTGTTCAGTCGACATATCAGACATTAACTCCAGATGAACGGCTCTTGTAACTAGACAGGTGTAAAGACACACCCATACCTTTTTGTTCTCATACCTTGATTTGACAAATAATGGTCCAAAATAGTCAACTCCACTGTGAGAAAATGGTGAGGATTGTGAAACACGTTTAGTAGGTAAAGGAGGCATTGAAGGCATTTTGTAAGGTCCCCCTTCATAATGTCTACAGACGGAGCATTTCAGTAATGTAGCTCTCACTGCAGAACGACCTTGAGGTATTCAGTATTTCTAACGAATAAGATACAATGTCTGAGAAGCTCCAACATGAAGTGAATTTCTGTGTATTCTGTCAATTAACAATTGTGTGAACTTGTCTCTCTTTGGAAGCAATACTGGCAGTCTTGCTCCTTCAGTTAGCTCTGCATTTTCTAGCCTTCCACGACATCTAAGTATGTTTTTTCTGTCTAAGTAAATACCAAGCTGCTGTTTTAAATTGTTGCATTTGTTCTTCTGTATGGCATCAATGACATCACCAAAGTGTAACTCCTGAACATAGCGTGTCCATAATGTTTCAGCCTGGTTAATCTCTTCATTGTCGAGGTAACTCTTTGATCTATTTGTTCTCTTGAGTTTATAAATGAACTTTTGTGCCAGTGCTGTTACCCTGAGTAGCTTTGTTAAAGAGGAAAACCTATGAATGTCGATAGTTAGTGGTGTATTTCTCTTTTTGGCTACATCCTGGTGTTGCTTGCTACCCTCCCCAACTACAAGTCTTGCTTCATACATTGGAGTCTTAGGCAACATTTCAGATTCATTTTGTATCAAGCTATCACTATCAAAATTGTCACTGTCCATGTTTTTTAGTTTCCATGTTGGCCAACTATCACTTGGTGAAAGTAGCCATTCTGGTCCATACCACCATAGATCTTTGTTCCTAATCTCTTCTGTCTCAAGGCCTCTACTAGCAAAGTCAGCAGGATTTTCCAAAGAAGCTATGTAGTGGAAGTTAATCTCTCTGTCACTTCTTATTTCTATCAGCCTGTTTTCTACAAACTCTGTTAATGTTCTTTTGCTGCCAATCCAGTTTAGGACACACTGTGAATCTAGCCAAATATGTTTCTGTTCTATTTTCAGTTTTAATTCTCTTTCTATAAACTTCATGCATCTTACACCAATTAATGCTGCTAATAATTCTAGGCGTGGAATACTGATTTCTTGGTTGGGTGCTAATCTTGCCTTTGAAAATATTAGATTGTTAATACACATATCACTTGTTTGCTGGCGTAAATACACAGTGGCTGCATATGCATATTTAGATGCATCACAGAATACTAATAGCTGAGATGTTGGCTTGTGATCACCGCAGAGTCCTATATATCTTGGAATGTAACAGTTTGACAGTTCTCTGAGATTTGTTTCTATTTTTAACCAATGAATCCCATCTTGTACAGGCAAAGGTTCATCCCACTCCAGTCTCTAATTCCATAATGCCTGTAAGAATAATTTTCCCTGTAGTGTTACTGGACTAAAGAGACCTAACGGATCATACACCGATGATATCTGTTTTAAACTTCTCTTTTGGTTAGATTTGCTGTTACTTGACTTTGTTTTTTCTTATTTAAGCCTATCATATCACTTTCAATATCCCATGTAAGACCTAATATTTTCATAGGACCTCGATTCGCCCTGTCGTCACTGGGTATTTCTTTCATCACCGAGTTGTTATTAGACAACCAATCACGCAGGTTCATTGAGGCCTTTCTGAATATTTTCTTTGCTTCTATGTAAAAATCAACAGCTTCTTTTACATTGTCTTTTTTCTGTAACAACATTGTCCACATATATGTTTTCTCTGACAGTTTCAGCTGCAGAGTTTTCATAGTTCTTTAAATGGTGATCTAGAGTTGCTGCCAGTAGAAATGGACTGGATATGATTCCAAATGGTACCCTATTAAATCTATAGACCTGAATATTGTTCTCAACTGTCAGGCAACTTTTGTTCTTCAGCCAGAAAAATCTAGTCACGTCTTTAGCATCTTCCAACAAGCCTATTTGTAAGAAAGCCTTTTCTATATCCGCAACAATGGCAATCTTATTCAGGCGAAATCTGAGTAATATTCCGGTTAAAACTTTTAACATTGTTGGTCCTGGATACAAGCATTCATTCAGACTTCTATGGCCTTTGTTTATTTTTGCTGATGCATCATAAACTATCCGAACCTTTGTTGATGTCTTATCTGGATTTATAACAGCATGATGAGGGATGTAGTGTTTGGTTGTATCCTTTTCATTGCTGGTCACCCTTTCTATGATTCCAAGCTGTAGTTGGTTTTGAATGATTGCATCATATTTGTCAACAAGTTGAGGATTGCTTTTCATTTTCTTCACTAGGGACTTAAATCTACCAAAAGCTAACTCACGGTTTTCTGGCAGGCATGATTTGTCTTCTTTCCATGGCCTGGTTACTCTGTATCTTTCATCTTCAAATCTAAGTGTCTTGTTAAAGATTTTAAGTGCTCTATCTTTGTCAGAATCCAAAGGAGAATCCATGATACCTATCGATTCTAGTCTCCAGAAGTCTTCTAGATTGGGCTTTGTTGGAAATGACTTGTCTGGCATAGGTAGACTTGTTTCTTTCACTGTATTTGTAGAATGTGTCATAATTAGCATGTTGTATTCTGGTGTATCTTCAGCAGCCTCAGTGGTACGTCCTGTCAATATCCATCCTAGTTTGGATGCCAGCATGTACAATCCTGGTTGTACTTCTACCCTTCGGGTTAAATAAAATCCAAGTAATAATCATTACCTATCAGGAGTTCAATAGTTGTTTCTTCCTTTTCAGTAGGAAATGAGTCCGCCAGGTTTTCTTCATTCCACAAATGTTCCCAGTTCTGTATGGATTTGCACTGGACCGGGCGTCTTAATATGGATCCTGTAATGCTTGGCACGACACTGGCATTGATGTTCATTATGCTTCCACCTTTCAGTAGAATGCCAATTGTTGTCTCAGCCATTTTCTGTGTTTGGGGTTTTTCCGATCCAAAGGTGACTAAATTTATTTCTGACTCTTCTCCCCTTTTAAGATTTAATCGCTTTGCTAATGATTCTGTAATGTATGTTCGATGACTTCCAGTATCAAAGAGCATTCTCACATTTTGCATCTGTTTGCTGTTTGGATTTGAGATGTCGGCAGTGGCTGTCTGCATCAGGACCATTTCACCTGAAGAAAGAAGAGCATTTTCGTTTATACTAGAATCTTCATCTGCATGTAGCTCCTGAACCAAATGAGCTCCTTCCCTGTTTTCTGCTCCAAATTTCTGCTGGCATAGACTTCTGTGATGATTATTCCATTGATGACAGTAAGCACATGATTTCTTTAATCCACACTCTCCTAGCCTGTGACCCTGTTTCATGCAAATAAAACAGCTGCCTTTTATTTGTTGTTTCCTTTCTTCTACTGTTGCATAACGCTGACACTCATCACTCCAATGCTGACCATTGCAAAACCTGCAGCTACCTTGTCTAGTTGATGGCTTAGAGCCTACTACCAATGCTTCTGTTGAACTTCTGAGTGGCCTAGTTTTTCTACCTGGATTACTCCCAGCTGTTTCTGTGTTGTTACATTGTTCCTCTGTTTCTTCCCTTACTGAAATATAGTCACTCAGTAGCTCTCTTAACCGGCCAACAGTCCACTTAATCTTGGCACCTCTTTGAAATTGTTGTTGCAGTAAGACCTCTTTGGGAATTTTTGAGGTCATAATGTTGACAAACACATCCTGGTTGGTATCTTGTTTCAGCGCTTCCAGACTTCTAAGATGCCTCTCAAATTGGTCATATAAAGTGCGAAGTCCCTTTGTACTGTTAAAGGCAGGTTTCATGTTTATAAGTTGTGTGTAGTGGGAATTAACAACAGATTGTGAGCTCCCAAATCTCTCTTTAAGAAGTGCTTTTGTTACCTCATAATTTTCATTTGAAAGATAAATACCTGATACAGCCTGTTTTGCCTCTCCTGTCAGTTTACTATTCAGATAGCTCAGCTTTTCAATATTTGATAAATTATTATTTTGATCTACTGTAGCCTCAAATGTATCCCAAAACTCCGACCACCTTAGTTTGTCGCCATTAAAATATGGAATCTCAAGTTTTGGGAGGTTTACTGATCTTTGATGTGATCCTTGAATTGCTGATCCTTCCTGTGTTTGTTGTCTTTCAATCATAAGCTGTTCTAGCTGTGTCTGCAGCTGCACTACTTGTTCTGCCAGTGCTGGTTCTGCAGATTTTCTTGGTACCATCAGTTCGTTTACTGCCCTTTTCCGCCTTTCTAATTCACTTATGCAGTCAATAACTGTGGTCGCTAGCCTATTGTCTTCCTCAATAAATTGTTCATATTCTTGATCTCTGTCTTGGTTTTTTGCCTCTATTGACAAGTCTGCACATGCTGTGTCCAATTTTTCTGACAGTTCATTGAGAATTCTTATGTAATTATCAATTTCATTGATTAAGTCATGAAATTCAATTGAACCCGTCTCTACAGCAAGAAGAGTTCTAACTGCTGACAGTTCCTTTTCAAGATAATTCCTGAATCGAGTTATTTTCCCTTTCAGGTGCGGAAGTGACATCTTTAGTCTATATCAGTTCCTTTAGAATATATCTATACAATGTTAGTTCCCGGGTTTCGGCGCCAAATATGTGGCAAACACAATAAATAAACACAATGTCTCAGTATAACACATTAATTATTAACTATTTCTCCATATGCCACATAGGAAAGTTTATCAAATATGATTGAATGATGATACTTAACAATCAGTAACCCTAGAGTAGTTATCCTGCAGTTTCTATGAAGTCACTTCAAAATAGTAGTTTCTTTGACATCTAAAACTGTCCACAACTTCTTGACTGTTATTATCCTCCATTTACTGTCTCTAACGTTATTTATTACAATTGTTGTCAACGTCAACTAACGTTGACGTCATTAGTGTCATGTGACAATAACAAAGTCAATTTACTTAAGTTAAATGAATAATATATGTAACTTATTAGTTCTATGAATAAAAATTGCATCTATATGTATAGGTAATCATAAAATCGAGGAGTATCCACGACAGGGGGTGCTGATCAGCTCATTACAAATACATTGATAATGGCAGAATCCAAAACTTTATTTAAAAATAAGACACAACAAATTATATATCTTGTCAATTCATTTGACAAATATTTCAAATACTACAAAACTTATTTTCAAACACACATGACACAAACATTGAAATATTTGGAGGTAATGTTAAACATGTAACGTACACCACGCAACTGGAAGCCAAACTTTTTTTCTTTAAGCCTGCATTTGTAGCTAAAATGTTAAATACGTAGAATATATACATACTTTTGATAAAGATAAAGTCTAATTAAACGATTTTGAGTTATACTTCAAACTGTCAAGAGTGATTTTTGACACTTTCAATTGGGTAATGTATGTAACAGGCTATGGATTGCTTGAACCAACAGTGCAATTATCAATCATTCTGCGCATAATGATTGCCCTTTCAAATATAGATATTTCTGTGGCATCACTAGGGTGAGCGGGTGTGTAGAATTGAGTATCTAGCCCACAGTTTAATTTGTTTTCTCTATTTTTACATGATTTCCAACCCCTTCCACCCACTAAAACAACAAGTAAACAAACTAAAAACATTTCGTAAGGAATTATTAGAATACATTTTGAAGTAACATATTTAAGCATTGAATTTGTATCTACAGACAGTGGAGCTATTTTAAGAAAAGGTGAAACAAGTTTGAAAAATACCTATTTAAGCTAAGAAAAATATTTTTCACTATGCTCAAACGTTCGGGACTGTGGCCCCTCCCCCTGCCTGCCCCCTCCTTCAACCCTAAAATGGCACTATTTATGTTGGTTTATTCACTTCACATCTTTCTATATTCTTTATGATAAAATGATAATACATTTTAGGATATAATCTACACATGCTTATGATTAATACCGAAAATTCATTTTTTGACATTTTTCTCTATTTTTTGCAGGCTTTGTCCCCCAAAAAAGCATTTGGCGATGAAAACATTTCCTTTTTTTTTCTTTTTGTACCCTTTTAACATTGTGTCAAATAAATATTTTAAGAAATTAAGTTCAAAACGTTAATGTAAAAGAATATTACTATAGAATTGAAACAAACACAAAAATATCATTTTTTCACATATTTGCTTGAAATGCCCCTTTTTTGGCCCCTGAAAAAATGCATTTTGCCTGCGAATTTTTTGAGGACTTTTTTTCTGTGGTTCTATGGACCTTATAGATCATGAAAATCTAAAAGGAATTAGAAGGAATTTGTTTGAGGTTTGGTCAAATTTTCAAGTAAATTGACTGGACTATGAGTGAAGTTTAACGAAAATGGAAGATATGGAGCGGACACAAAATTGAGTCATCGGTTCTGCATAACGTCTCACTGAGGGGAGCATTTGAGTGAAGTTAAAAGAAATCATTTAAAGAGCTTTGGTAATATGACCAGACGCTAAATTGAAGGGTAAAAAATCCCATGACCCTGAAAAGTGTACGTGACCTTTTAAAGTCTAGGTAGCTGAGTCATTGCTTCTGCACACCGTCTCACTGAGCTGAACATTTGGGTGAAATTTAATGAAAAACTTTTAAAAGGTTTAGGAGATATGTAGCAGACATCAACTTCATGGGTAAATCCCATGACCTTGAACTGTAACATTGACCTCCAGACTGCATATCTGAGTCATGTGTTCTGCACACCGTCTCACCGAAACAAACATTTTGATGAAGTTTAATGAAAATCGTTCAAAGGGTTCAGGAGATATGGAGCGGACAGGAAATTAAAGGGGGTAAATCCCATGACCTTGAAAGTTGACCTTGACCTTGATTCTGCAGACCCGGTTCATGGGCTCTGCATAGCGTCTCACTAAGAGGGACATTTTGATGAAATTATCTATAAATCGTTCAAAGGGTTCAGAATATATTGAGCGGACACAAAATTGAAGGGTAAATTCAACAACGTTGAAGTGTGACCTTGACCTTGGGTAAAGTTAAATGAAAATCGTTCAAACGACCCACTTAAACTGTTGTACAGACACAGCATATTAAAATTAGCCTAGTTGAACGAATTATAAATGGTCGAACACAGCCACTTTTTATATTTTCCATATCTAATCATATTTGCTATTGTTGGTGAGCAACAGGAATGACAGTAACACAGATGACAAAAAGTAAGCAAACTCACACTTACCTTAATTTTTGGAAGCAAAAACCTTTAAATGTTTACTCAATAATATTGAGGCAAATCATACGTATATAGTTTTTGGATTTTTATTCATTTGCAACATATACATGTTATAGAAAAATGGGTAACAGGGATGACAGATTACCTGTCTGACTCACTACTTACTTTAGTAAATTGTTTCATATTTACCTCTAAGCAAACTTTTATTAAATGATTTAATGTTTTTAGAAAATTAACACTCAGTACCTCACACATGTCCAGTGCAATGTAATGTTCATAGGTAGTAACTCTGTAAAATATATAGCTGCATTGCGGTAACGGGGATTATACAAACTGAGGGACATACCTAAACAAACATGGCACAGCTTCAAATCAAAACGAAAGGATAATCGATGCGTCTGTCACTGGTAGATTTCTACCAAAGACTAACATTACGTCTCTGTTTTGTTTATATGAGCAGTTTTTGTCAAAAACTGAAGTTTTGCAATGGGACAGGCAAATATAAAGGGGGTAACCCTTAATGCATTTGGAAAGACATATGAAAACCTGTTCTAAGTATCCCAGTCACTATTGAAAATGTTAGCTAATCGAACATTTTAATCAAAACAAACTTCCAAAAGCAAGATATTTGGACTGGAATAAAATTTTACATGTATTTAGGCGAGGGACAGGAATTCCTCACCTTTTGTAGAATGCACAAAAAGTAGGGGGTAGTGGGACAAAAAATTTAGAAATTATAATCCTAATTTTTCGCATAAATAATTTTGTGTTTTTATATAGCAATATGTAAGTCAGTTTTCGTGCATAATTTGAGGACTGAAAATTTAGTAATGTGACCTTAAGGGCGTGCGAAAGACACCAGGGGTCAAGACCCAAATTTCACAAAAGTATTATTTTTTTTAATTCTATCGAAAATGCATGCTAAAGATGCATTTTGGATAGATTTGTTTTTAAAGAGTTTTTTCATGTACCATAATTGTTATTTCTAGGAAATAAGGCGGTCACAAAAATGTAAAAATGGCACAATTCACTTAAAAGTGACAGATTTTAGTCTCACATTCCTGAAATCGAGAAAAAAGAGATCAAAACAAATTCTTAACAAAAAAAACTAATGAATAGCGGATATTGTCTTTAAAAACATAGCCATTGCATAATCTACCACCCTGATATCCACGTGTAAAAATTGAAAGGCTACCCCTGGTCTAAATAGGGTTGTCTCAGGAATACGTGACCAGATTAATCCTATCAAATTTTATTCATATTGTAAGTTAGATGACTTTGCTAATTAATACTAGTTGTTTCAGGTTTATGACAGTTTGGTAAATGCCGTGAATATCCCCTACTTTTTGTGAACAGTATACATGAAATCTGTCTTACATCTCTTAATTCACCTGAGCCAAAAGCTCAATGCGATCTATTGTGATTGGTCTGTGTATGTCGTCCTCCGTTCGTAGAATTTTTCTTTAAACGATATCTCCTCTTGAATCGCTTGTCAAAATTCATGGATCCGATCGCACGTAAGAAATCACAAACAAAGCTTAATTAAAGCTGCATAGTCTGTAACTTTTGATATTTTAATTTTAGAAATAATGTTTCTATTATTCAAGAACACAGTAAAATAACTAAAATTCAGGTAAACATTTTACCAATTTCGTAATTCTTAACAAATTATCAGTATCAAAACAAAAGCATTTATGTTGAAATTACCTGTCTATAATTATTGGAGGGACGCAAATTATTACCAACAAGAGAAAAACACACGTGTTTTATAAGATAATTCACTTTTCCGTGCAGTTTTCACTATAGTGAACAGATTTATTGTGAAAACATAACTTAATTCCACTTTTACAAAGGATTTAAAAAGAAAATAAAAATTTTCGGAAAATGTTCATAGTTGCAAACTTAGTCTCTTTAACAAAGAAGTATGTCGAATGATGAGTGCTTTTATGAGGAAAGTAAAACACATCGACTTTAATTTTCTCCCGCAAGGTGAGTGTTTCCAAAGAGAGGTCTTTAGCCCAAGATAGAGTTAGCACCGAACTATTGACTTATATACATAAAGTGGGGTTGAAGGGATACTAATACTTTTTAGTGGGATAAAATCCGTTAGAGAGAGAGAGAGAGAGAGAGAGAGAGAGAGAGAGAGAGAGAGAGAGAGAGAAGACGTCAGATCATGTCTCTAATTAAACTTCAGGTGCGGATCATAAAAGTTTTGCCAGAGGGGGTCCAACTTTGACAACATTTTTTTTCTTGGGGGGGGGGGGGGGGGGGGGAAGTATGGGAGATAGGATCCAAATACCATTTTTAGCGGGCCTTCATCGGCCCGCCAGCGAAACGCCATTTAAATGACGTTTCGCTGGCGGGCCGATAATAGTCCAAAATTGAAAGCTGGCTTGGTAGCTTTGTGATTTTATTAGGGGACCCGGACCAGTATTGCGAAGAAACCCTATATTTTTGTGATTTTCCAAGGGGATTGGGGCGGACCCCCTGTCCTCCCCTCTGGACCCGCGCATGAACTTAAAGGAAAAAAAACTAACATTTTAAAATTGCTATGTTCCCCATGTTTTCATACATTTTGAGTTTCATTGATTATATTGATATTCCGATGGAGTTGTCAATTTGTTGATTGAAGTTTTTGGCTCAAGAGTGGAGCCACCTATTATTTGCAGCAGACGACAATTTCAATTTTTGCTGCTTTTTCAAAAACAACAAATTATATAATCTATAAATAAACATCTTCTGATCATATATCCACTGGACGACACTCCATGTCCACCTCTACATAAGTCAATAATTGTACAATATTTCTTGAGAATCGTCTGCTGGCAACGAGATGGTTCTTTTGAGCGCTCAAAAAGATACACTAAAATTATGGGTAAGAAAATATAAACAATTTTACACTGAAAAAAATTGTTTATCTCAACCTATAGACTATACCGGCTCTTGTCCATAAAACAATGTTTCACCAATGTGTGATATCATAAACTTGTAGCTGGTCTAATTGGTCTCTGGTGGAATTTTAAGTAACAAGATGGTATATTATTTACTCTAAACATGCTAAAGAGGGCATTTTTTTTTATCTTATTTCTGGTGCCTCCGAGCCCAGAAGATGACATATGAGCCGCGACATGAGATTTCCAACAATGTGGTATGTGCGACCAGCAAAGCCTCAGACCAGCCTGCGCATAACCGCAGTCTGATCAGAGCCTTTGCTAGTCCCTTGACTATTCCATGAATGTTAAGCTACTGACTGAATATCATTTAGA
This sequence comes from Loripinus fragilis, assembly GCA_964019695.1. Lineage (NCBI taxonomy): Eukaryota > Metazoa > Mollusca > Bivalvia > Lucinida > Lucinidae > Loripinus > Loripinus fragilis. The sequence continues at coordinate 47,008,811 of OZ026528.1, forward strand.
GTTTCTAAGCTTTAAAGGAGGTTGCACAGGCTCGTCTGAGTCTACACTTGTCAAAAGGCCACATTGTTGGAAATCACATGTCGCGGCTCATATAATATCTACTCCGCGGCGGCTAATGAGAAACAGGCTATTTTAGGGACCAACAATAAAGGTAAGAGCGAGTTATTTTTAACAGAGATCGTGTGTCCGTCTGTCTTTATCATAGTCAGATCTAGTGTTTAATAGTGCATAATACGCCATATCCTATTTGCGATTGGTGATTTTGCTAGCGGCCGTCTTTGTCGCCTGCTGATAACCTTTGGCAAACCGTTTTGAACCAGATCAGGACCGCCAGCCGACAAAACGTCGATCCTGATATGGATCCAAACCGTTTGACACTCAGATATATAGTGTTCATGAAAATATACTTAAAGCCAAAATAAACTTTACACGTTGAACTACCGAATATATCTTTACTGTTTTTGGGTTTAACCAAATTGAATATTGCAATGAGTTGCCGGTACCCGCCCTAACCTAATCCACGAAAAACAACTTAGGTTAATTAATCTTCTTTCGAGTTATCCTTGCTTTCAATAAAATCACAAAATCAGTAATTCCTAACAAAATCCAAAGTAAACCTAAGATTTGAACACGCTATTTTAAGGGCCACCTATGGCACATTAAAAATACTGCAAGACATTTTGTTTCTGGCGTATAGTTTGTTTTTGGCAGCATCTTAAAGTTTGTGCACTTTGAAATTATCTCCCTTTGAATTAAAACAATAGTAAATTTTAGTCCCTGCCAAAAGCTTTATCTCAGATGGCATTTGGATTTTTTATCAGCGATTTGTTGGGACTTCTGCCCTGAGTATGTGACGAGATAATCTGAAAATAATTCCCAACGGTTTGGAAGAAAAACGGCAAACAACTTCCATTGAAAGCATTGTAAAGTTTACAAAAAGGGGCACGTACGTAAAAACACAACTCTTATTTGTGTTACTCGAAGGGTGATCCAGGCTGATTTGAACTTTAAACAACAACTCAATAGCCTGTCTTTTAGACTGGTTCTTTAAAATTAAAAAGTGTCTAATTGCAAAGCTACAGCAACACATCAAAAGTGATGCGTTTTGAAAAAGTTTAGTTTGCCCCCTTGCTTCTTTCATTAGGGCATTGTGGTTGCATTTATGACAGCAAAATCATGAAATTTAAAAGGTCATATGAATAATTTATTGAACCTTAATATGAAATAAACACATTTAAAATACCACTCACTAATACCCAGAAAAGGTATATATAATAACAGTGTAAAGTTACTTTTGGTCTTAAGTATATTTGAAAAACGTCATTACCAAGCATGCAAAGACTTAAATCAACGTTAACCCTTAAAACACCAATCACAACATCAAAAGTCTCTGTTTTCTCGTCTGCTGAACTGTTTTAAGAAACCACTATGGCAAACAGTGTGTAGCCAGATCAGACTGCTCCTATATAGGAGTCCTATGTAGTAGCAGTCTGATCTGGGTCCACGCTGTTTGCTTCTATACTTAATTTAAATTTGCAAGTAATGTTAAGCAGACGACTTTAGCAGACGACATTTCCATATGCATTTTTCTTGGCGCTTTAAGGTTGATGTTTAATAGCGCATCGATATGATCATACACCTACATCCTTTTTGCGTTACGTGATTTCATAGAAATATAATTGGAGCCATTATGTGCAAACACAAAATAGCATCGCGAGAGAACCTGACTTTTTTACACGCACATACTAAAGGCGCAGACCAGCCTGCGCATCCGTGCAGTCTTGTCAGCGCCTTAATCATTCGCTTTCTGGTAAGTGTTATGACTAAACTTGTTGCTAGCAAAATTTCGATATTCTAGGTAATCTCTGTAGCTGAGCAGACCGGGTTCAGTCTCACTTTGTCGGAAACCCCGAAGAAAGGTTTTCGCTCGATGAGGCTCGTTTATGATGGGGTAATAATCAGAATCTTTAATGCACCGGTTAGTGAAAATCCCCGCTGTACCCGGATCTCAGAAGATATTTTATTGTCCCACGCCTTTTTGGAGATATAATAGGCTAGCGTGCATGGTGCGTGGTTCCTGTTTTAAAATAGTTGTACTTTGAGCATATCTCCTACTATAGTTTTGGCCCATTGTTTTTAAACTTTACAAAAGACGATCTTCTTACATATGAGTGCTTATGTTTTATTGATTTTTTTCAATGAGTTGAGGAAAAACGATAAAATTCGCGGCTTGCTGAGCATTCAAATGTTATTTTCGCAATGAGTTTAATAAATACAATAACACGTACACGAATATCAGATTCAATTTACCATACGATAATAAAATTACTTTGAAGTTTTATTTTTGGCGATATTCACGGGACGTTGTTATCGTTGTTTATCAATTTCAATACATGGTGCTATAACAACATTTAACTCAGGTTGTGCCAAGGTATTGCACAAGGGGGGTAATTCACAAACATTATACCAACGTTTGCAGGGGAGCTAAACCACCAACGTTGAACCATTGTCTATATCTGCTACACTAATATAGATATTCCAAGCTTCCCATCAGTTGTGAGGGGATATAATAGCCTGAAATTGACAGCTCCAGATACTTTGCCAGTTTTGTCAGCTTTTGCTGATTGGCCATCCCATAGGTAAACACATCTATTTGCCATATCTGCTGACTCATATAAAGTGAATATTATTTTGGAGGTTTCTGATCTGTGGTTTCTAGGGATTTATGAAAACACAAATAAGATATTTTTCAGAGCAACATTTCTCTTGTTGTTTATTACTACTTAATTTCAGCTGTTATACTGTAGACAATCTAAAAATGTATAAGTAAGCGAGTATTGATCAAACCATGTGGTCCAAGAGTTTTATTTTTTTTTTTCACTAAATGACCTAAACCAGCTGGACAGATGCTCTGCAAAGCGTCGTCACCATTTTGCAAAGGTCTAGACAATATTAAAATGTATGCAAAATTTTAACAAAATATACCGTGCGGTGTAAGAGTTATGGGCATCTGTCCACAGCCGGCCTAACTGATGCTCGGCAAAGCTTCGTCAACATTGTGCATACCAGTGTCAAGGCGATGTTAAAATGTATAAGTATGCAAAACTTGATCAAAATATAACGTGCGGTTCAAGGATTCTGAGCATTCTCTAAAATACCTCAACCAGCTAAAATAATGCTCAGCGAGCCTCCTCACCGCTTTGCTACCAGTGGCTGGACAATTCTAAAATAAATAACTACCCATACTTCAATCCAAGTACAGGTATACTGTGTCTTTCATGAGCATTTTCACTAACCGACTACAGCCAGCTGGGCAATGCTCAGCAAAGCCTCGATCATCAAAAAAGGCTGTTATGGATGTAAGTGGTTCGACAATGTTGCCATGCAAAATATACCGTGTGGTTCAAGAGTTACATGCATTTTCACTCACAGACCATGGACGGACGGACTCACACAGTGATGATAGTGTACACCTACGGGTCATGAAATTTACACATATACAGGTACAACTAGACATGTTAAATGACAAATCTTAGCCCTTAAAGGGCCAAGAAAAAAAGCATCTATAAATGTCGTCTGCTGAAGTCGTCTGCTGCAAATAATTCCCTAACATTACTGACGAATTATGTATAGAAGCAAACAGCGTGGACCCAGAACAGACTGCTCCTATAGGAGAAGTCTGATCTGGGTCCGCACTGTTTGCCATAGAGGCTTCTAAAACATTTCAGCAGACGAGAAAAGCAGACGACTTTTGTTGCGATTGGCATACCATATCTGGCACAGTCATCCACACTGCCCTATCAAAATGACTCTTTTTTTGCATATGGGTATTTTCCATCTTTTTATCGTCTGCTGTGTCTTTTGTCAAACTAAATTCAATTACTTTCCAGGGAAGCTGTCAATCTTCAAGTACTCACTCATTTCAAGACTTGAATTCATGAGAACCCTGATCAAACACAATAAAAACAAAATCAACATAGACGGTAAGCGAATAAATACATGACATATGGCACTTTGCTTCAATATCAAATACTGACAGACACCATTTACCCTTTGTATACTAGAACCCTCGGAACCGGTCCTTTGGCAAACAGTGAAGACCCAGATACAATGTCACACTTTGGTGCATTTCATCAGGGTCTTCACTGTTTTCTTAGACAAAAATGATCTTCATAGGAAGAAATTCAATATAAATAGGAAATAACCTATGACCCCCCAATATGTACACTGAACCATGCCAGGGTCATTGTATTTTGCCAGATGGAAAAGTTCATTAGTATACAAAGGGTTATTTTGATGCGAGAAACTTACAGTTATGAGTAAATATTCAGTTTTTGTCATTGTTATTTATGTTATCATAGACGGGGAAATGGGTGTTATTAGTATTGTTATATTATCAAATTTTCAGTGAATGTATGCTGCATGTTGACAGCACAAGAGTTTAGTACTTTAACTTTGAGTCTCACTAAAGCTCTGCGATCTGCAATTATTTGAAATCTAGAAATGATTATAAAAAATCACAGTTAAAATGTTGAAAAAGCTATAAGTACACTGGGTAGTAAAGTGTTATGCCAAAAAACTGTTGCGTACGTAACTTGACATATTCTGTACTGGTCAGATATTCAATGGTAACATCCATTACCTGTATTGTAAATAAAAGTTGCTAAAAAGAGAATTTGAAATAAAAATCAAAGTGGCTTTTAGTCTGAATTAATAAATGCATAAAGATAGGAAAACAAAAATAATCACACGAAATACAAGTAATTTAGTACAGATAGTGATGATTTCTTCCATCTGACCATCAGCAGGAATTTATACAAAAAAATCTGGATTTCTCCCAAACATAGCTTCTTGTAAAAGCATTGATTATAAAACTGAGATTATATGTTTTAATTCAACACTTTTGATGGTTTGTTATGATCTAACATTGCAGAAATGTGATCAAATTTGAAATGATACATCGCAAATACAGTTGTGAATGTTATATGTCAAAAGTCAAGAGTAACGTCTGCTATTACCATGTATCATAATCATTTGTTTCATTTAAGCTGTTAGTAAAAGAACATTTCATTGTTGTTGCTTCATCAGTTAAAACAGATTATTAGCTATTAGGAGAAGGAATAATTAACACTGCCACTTCAGTAGAAATTTAAAGGTTCAACTCCACCAGTTATGTCAGAAAAATAACTGTTCTATGTATTGTTGTACGTTGCTTTATGTCCATTCTAGTATTGCAGTCGTCTTGGTGGGGAAGAGAGAGCTGATTGCTTTGCTTAGTTTGTCTTCCTGGCGTCTCGTGGTGGTTGGGCGGCTCATCCTCGCGGTGCCACGGGGTTGTCTGCAGTTTGTGATTGTGGTATTTCCTGATCATACTCACTTACTATTTTTCCAGGTTGATGTTGGTAATATTCATTTTTTTTTAAATCAAAGTTGAATACGTACATGTTTACTCTTAACATAGCTGAATTTGAATGTACACTCTAGTTACAAATTATGAGTGTATTTGTATATGACTGATGTCAATGTAACGTCCATTATAAACAAGGGGCCGGTAAAAAAGCTTTTTTTAAAGAAAAACAGCAATAAACTATCTTAAATGGCTAAAAATATGATTTTTTTCTTTTAAAAAATTCCTCTGAAATACAATTCATTGCTCAAAAGCCATATTAATTTATTGAAAGATGTCACAATTTTGTTGCAGTTTAGCTAAGAATGACCCTATCAACATGGCGAAATCTGAGGTTCGTGGAAATCTGAGGTAAACAAACAAAGAAGAGCCAGACTAGGATCAGTATTAATCTTGTTTTATTAATATCAGACAAAAACTTTTCAGGTTAAACATTTGCATATATTAAATTCACATGACAAATGATGCTTACGCGATAATAGTTTAAGTTGACATGTCAATGATAAGAGTAGAACATAAGTTTAAACTGGAAATTTTGTGATATACAAAGCTGACTCCAGCTCAGACAATTTTATTTGGAGTAAAGGGATATTTTCTTGCAAACCTGCTACTGGTTTTTAAAAGTAAAGGGTCTTTGTGAGTATCAAAGCACTTACAGAGAGGTAGAACATTTTTACAGAAATACACATAATACCAAAAAATAAATATTTTACAGTATAATCACATGCATGTTAATCCTCATGCCTTGTTTCGGAGAAGGTGAGTTCTTTAATTCAGTGACCATTAGTACAATGCTCTATTTAACCAAGCACTTAAATAAAGCCAAAGTGAGACTTTTTGACATGTTTAGCAGAAACGAATGAATGCAAAAAGATCACAATATTTACATTATGCAATAAATATAAATCACATGGCAATCCTCATGCCTATTTGTCGTTGAGAGGTGAGTTATGCATTCACTGACCATAAGAACAATCCTGTTATCCAGCGCTAACAGAGAGGCGAGGCTTTACACAGAAACATGAATGAATTATTTTTTTTACAGTATACAATACTTGTAAATCACATGTCCATCCTCGTGCCTATTCATTGTGTAGAGGTGAGTTATACGAACAATCCTCTAACCCAAAACTTATGAAGAGGTGAGGCTATACACAGAAACACAAATGAATGAAAAATATCACTATTTTACAGTATACTATACTTGTAAATCACTTGTCAGTCCTCATGCCTATTTGTTGTGGACAGGTGAGTTCACTTTGCATTCAATGACCATTAGAGCAATTCTCGTATCTAGCATTGACAGAAAGGTGAAGCTTTATACAATAACACAAATAAAATTTTAAAAAATCACAATTTTTACTGCATCCAATTATTGTAAATCACATTTGTCAATCCTCGTGCATATTTGCTGTGGAGAGGTGAGTTCAGTCTTTGCATACACTGATTATTTGAAAAATCCTCTAGCCCAGCACTTATGGAGAGGTGAGGCTTTACACAGAAACGCATATGAAGAAAACAAATATCAATTTTTACAGTAACTGTATACAATAATTATAAATCAAATTCCTGTCCTCATGCCTATCCTCATGCCTATCCTTATGCCTATTTATTGCTGACATTTACATGTACTGTCCATTAGAAAATACTCTAACCCATCACTTAGGAGAGATGAGGCCTATAACAGAAACACAAATGAATGCCAAAAAATAATATAAAAAAATCACAATAATAATAATACATTTTGACAGTACAACTTGCATGTTGCAGAGAGATGACAGAGTTCTCTTTGCTGTCACTGACAACTAAAACAATCTGCGAACCTCATTTCATGAGAGGTGAGGCTTCAAACAGAAACACAAATAAATGCAAAAAATAACATGTTTTACAGTATAACTGAGTAGATGAATTGTTTGTAATTTCACTATGTGGCTCATTATAGTATAGTTTCGATTGCCATGCCTCATTGTCGCGGATGTGATAGATTTTCTGGCCTTAAGTCTCCAACATTGAATCGTCATTTGAGCCGCGACATGAGATTTCTAACAATTTGGTATGTGCGACCAGCAAAGGCTCAGACCAGCCTGCGCATACGCGCAGTCTGATCAGAGCCATTGCTAGTCGCTTGAGTATTCTATGATTGTTAAGCTACTGACTGAACACCATTTGGAGTTTCTTAGCTTAAAAGGAGGCTACAGAGGCTCGTCCCAGTCTACACATGTCAAAATGCCTCATTGTTGGAAATCTCATGCCACGGCTCATTTAGTCTTCAATGTTGACTCAATCTCGAGACTACTATCGAAATCTAGCTGTACATTAAAAAGCAAAACTTACTTCCCTTTATATCTTCAAAAAGACAGTTGAATGTAAACTTCCATTGTTTAGATCGTGTCATGATGAGTTTTTTTTTGCTTGCTTTGATTATTTACGTCCCTGTCAACAAGTTTTCAGTTATGTCGGGACGTGTCTTCTTGGGTTGAATCAGTACTTAGCAAGGATTAATGTGTCTTGCTCAAGGACAAAACCCAGTGACGCCGATGAGGCTCAACCCGCAACCCCTCTATCTCGAGACAAGCACTCTAGCACTGAGCCACTGCGCTCCCTCATGATGATTTAAACTTGGCAATGTAACTGCTTTGAGTAATTTGGTTACTGAAACATTTCTTAAAGTGGCGGAGGTTTTAAGGCATTGAATAAAAGGGAACAAACAGATAAACGCCAAATAAGCAAACAAGCGGTATCGCAGACTTGCCAATCTATATATGAGAGTTATTTCTGGATGATTAAGATGTTCATGGCACACAAAGAAGTAGGGAATAATTCACTGATAACATTTAGTCGCATGAAACAGCTGACCCCTATCTCAAACAGTTTATATTTTAATGTGTAAAAATCAATTTAACCCTTTACCTCATAGAGACGCCTTTTAACACTTTTGCAACATAGCAGACCCAGATCAGGCAGCTCTTGTAAGAGCTGCTTGATCAGGGTCTTCCCTGTTTGCTTATGCGAAATATGATTAGATATGATCCTACACTAAAAAAAAAAAAAAAAAAAAACTCCAGCTGTTAAGTTTTTAGACTTATTTTTTTGCAATAACTTCTTTATCTTCAATATTAGCAAAATGTGTTCGCGATGAAAAGTGTTCAGGAACATCTCCGCCAACTTCTCCAAATGGTTCCAATATCCTAGATGCTGCAGGTTCATCTGTGCTTAGATGCACTCTTTGAACATTTTAAGCAAAGCGCAAATAAATTGAGTCCAAGATGTCAGTCAAAAAGTTACATTGCACCGCCCTAATTCAATTATTAAAGCGATCGATGGCTTGTTCAAATATAATAGAAATCGCGCTTATTCGCTCGTGCGTTAAGCTAGTAGGGTCATCTCAAAACCGTTCATTTCATGGCACGTGCATAAGAGAAAAATTGCACGTCATGTGATAACCCAACCTTTGTTCCTACAAATGAGCCTGCTTTAAGTTGATTCTGCATATGCACGGTAAATTCTGAGCATGTTCACGGCAGTTTTATGTTATGCACAGCCTTTGAAGAGCGGGATATGCACCGCTTCCGATTATTTTTTTTAAACTACCCCTTTCTGTCACGCCTATACGAATTATACCTGTCATTAACAGACTTAGAAATTTAGGACAAATTCAATTTATTGCAAAATCTTCATCTATATACACAAAAATATGTTTGCACCACAAGCACAAGACCTGTTGGAGAAGTTGGCGGAAATTCTCCTCTACAACTTTCATCGCGAACACATATTGCTAAAATTGAAGATAAAAAGTTATCGCGAAAAATTAAGTCTAAAAACTTAACAGCTGGAGTTTAGTAGACCTCACAAATAATATATTTGTTCTATGAACATTTATTTATATAATTATTCATAGTGGGTGGAGCTTAGCATGTATGTTCATGAAGGAAAGGGTCAATTGGACAAGATTTTCATGAATTACTTACAAATAAACATACTCAAATTAACAAACAATCAAGTTGATCGTTTTGCATTGTATTTCGAGACATAAGTTATAGCTTCTATCTGAGTGTTGCATTTTTAAGTCCTTCAGTAGATAATTCAATGCTGTTTCAATGTTAAGATTTCAACATTGGATCAATGCCTAGTCTTAAACTTTGAATCAATGTCGAGACTTCAACGAAATCCAACTTTAATTCAATGTCATTTCACTACTGAGATGCGACGATGATACAATGTTTTTGTGCCCCCTTAGAAGATATGAACTCTTGTCTAGAGTAGAAACCATAACAGTATTAATTGTCAATTTGTTGAATGGGGCTGGTCAAGAGGTCACCATGATAGCCTTAGTCCAGAAGGCAAAGTACAAAGGACCCACGTGGACCTAAAGCAGGTTTTACATATGGGTCCAATAACAAGGGACTGATATGGGACATGTTTAGAGAAGTGTTTAGAATAGTGACATGTTTGTCTAATACATGTTTAGGTCATCAGCATGTAGCTGTCCTAAACATGTGTAATATATAAACACTTTCTCAGATGTGTTTAGCTATGATCCATGTCTTGACTTTAAATGCGTTAAAAACGGGACAAAATATGCGTCTCAGAAAGTGTTTAATGACTTAATGCGTTACAAACGGGACAAAATATGCGTCTCAGAAAGTGTTTGGTTTAAACATATTTTATTTGTATACTTTGTACATAGAACAACATATAAAGACATACAATAATATACAGTATACAAATGGGATTCAGAAGAAAGTCTTCAGACTTATACGAATCTGTATCCCATTTAAAATATCAATTTAACTTATAATATCGAGATTTAGAGAGAAAACCATTTCAGTACCAATGCTAAATTTGGTACTCAAATGTACTACGAGAGTTTGGAAACTTTTCAATTAGAAGTAATATAGCAAGAGGCTCCACGGGGATGGAACATTTCATTTTCTAACATTTGAACAGATTATAAATGTTTAATAGTTCGTGAACCTCAAGGTCAAAGAGTGATAACTTAAAGGCAATTTATTGGAATCGTTTAGTCCTTAATATATACTCCTGTATGATGATGAAGAGCTGCCTATTTGTCTCGTCAGACAGATCTGTGACTCCATATAAAAGAGCATTTAAGGTTGGTTCGCATAATTGAGATATTGATTGCATCATTTCCTGGCGCAAGTTATTAAATCTATTACATTCAAACAAGTAGTGTTTGGTAGTTTCAGGTCTACCACAAATGCAAAGCGGACTGTCAATGATGTTTTTTGAAAAGAGATGGTGATTAAGAGAGCTACATTCCATTCTCAGTCGAGAATGATAGATTTGACCAATGCGCTTGCCATCTAGATAGAAGAGAGGGACACCGATTGGGGTAGAATTAAGACTGCGTTTGAAAGAGCTAATACTTGGTGCATTTCTAGTAGTATGGGGTAGTTCATTCCAATCGCGAACTACTGAGGGAAGAAAGGAATTGTAATACAACTGAGTATTTGAGCGTATGTATTTGTAATCAGATGCATTACGGAGACGATATGCTGTACTATTACCAACAGTAGGGGGGACAAGTGAAGACAAGTAGTCAGGACATAGTCCATTTATCATTTTGTAGAATAGTATTTGTTTGTGTTTTTTCCTTCGGCAAGAGAGAGTATCCCACCCAACTTCTTTTAATAATTTGTCTATTGAAACTAGCTTAGTGGCACCACTGACAATACGTGCAGCTTCATGTTGTATTTTCTCTAGTTCATTTGCCTCGTATTGCGTACAGTTATCCCACACGACGTCAGAAAGTGTTTAATGACTTAATGCGTTAAAAACGGGACAAAATACGCATCTCAGAACGTGTTTAATATGTAAACGAATCTTTCACAGTGTACTGTAACTGTCTATAATTTCTTGTTTTAAACCAAAGTAATATGTGGGAAATAAAAGAAGAACATGTATTTCTTTAATTGTCTTAATAAAGATTCTGTTAATAAATAAATATGAATATAAAAATGAAAAGCTCCCAGCAAACAAAATCTTAGGACAAACTCCCCAGAATACGCCTCAGTGGCCAATCTGTGAACTAGTGAACTTTCAATAGAGAGGACCCCTACGTTTTTGAAATTATCACCAACGACTGACGCGACGTCATATGATAATTACAGGCTATTATATGGCCGAGGTGTGCCTCTAGGTCATATTGGCACTGGGATAGCCATATCGGCCCGAGGGCTTTAGCCCGAGGGCCTATATGGCTATCCAGTGTCAATATGACCTAGAGGCACACCTCGGCCATATCATAACCTTTTTATTACATCCGCGTAAACTAAATTGCCCTTTTAACCAGTAGTGCCAGTGAGTCCGAAAAACTTGCGAGATGAAAATTGCAGCAACAAATAGCGTGACATAGAAAATGACGTCATACATGTAAGATAGCTAAACATTGTTTACATTGTCATTGACGACGAGACATTTCAACAGACTTTTGTCAATAAAACGATCAAAGACAGCCTTAAGATTAGCATTCATGCATATCTAGATACGTGGTAATACGGGTTTATCTTTCTTCTTTCACTGTATTTCATGGAAAGTCAACCTTTTCCCCGAAAAGTGTTTTATTTGAAGAGCTCAACGATCCCCGATCGCACATCGATCCGATCAGCTTGACACAATATCAACCTCAGGGCTAGTCATTTTGTTTGTTTAACCGAAACTGTCGAAAAGCCTAGAACTGTTCCTTGTTCTGATGTCCCATTCTTTTATTCTTCTGGCTTTTCGCTATTTCATGGCCCGAATCAAGCGTAAAATACATCGGAAAACAGGGTCTCCTAACGATTCTAAATCTACTCAGCCATGTTGAAACGAGTAGCCTAGCCTAGTTCTTATCGAAAAAGTGCACGATTTCTATACGTCATCACTATGAGGCAGTGCCAAAAATCCATAATGAGGCCCCAATATGGATTTTTGGCACCGTCATGTGACTGTGCCATTATGGATTCAGTCCAATTGAAAATATTACCGAGTGCTAACGGCAATTTTACTATGTAAAATGTAGAAGGCATGTAATAAGCAGGGTTAAAATATCGTCTCGTAAACATTGATGTGGCGCCAGTGTTTATTAGATCTGCCTTGAAAAAGCATTGTTTCAATCAGTGGCGTATATTGTCTATTTTACATGTCTAAATTTCTCAAGATAAATAGTTGCTGTTAACGTCACCATTTACAGTGTAAATGAGTCAGCGGAAACAGATGGGTGTCCTGGGTGTTCTTGTAGCCAAGCAAAGAAAACTAATTAATTGCTGCCGGGATTATCGTCTTGTGAGCAAAGTCTCAGGTTAATGCCTATCAGTATTTGTGACGTCTGATCAGCGGATGCTCTGATTTACATGCATTCGTTTGTTTGCTTGGGTTGATGATTTATGTCTTAATCAACAATTTAAGTCATGTTGGGACGATTTCCTGTGTTCTTGGGTTGAACCATTACTACACAGTAGATAAAGTGTCATGCCTAAGGACTGTGAATCTGGTGAGAGTCTTGAACTAGCAACCCTTCGAACCCCAGTCAAACGCTAGAGGTACAATCTGAGCCACTGCGCTCCTTACGTCACTTTGTAAATATGACGTCGTGCGTGCGAGGGCTTCCTTTGTAGCTTGGATGAAACCCAAGAGCCACCTTATGGATACCATGTAAATACTGGCTGAACTCTGGGGTGTGCCTTTGCTCTAGTTTTAGTTATTCAGTGGGTCTTTTTATTTATTTGTGTCTGAACATTTAGCTACGGACTTTCTTTGCATATGCGAGCCACGGATGCTCTAGTATGACTGTACACATGTACATGCTTGTCTGGACATTCACTAATCGCCTATATGATAAGAACCAACCCCGCTTATCACGCCTGCATTACCACATTTACTAATATATATCCATAGAGCTGAACATGTTTTCCTCAAAATTAAAGTGTGGGCCACTCAATGCATACTTAATAAACGGCATGACTTTGCTTTTCATTCTGAGAACCCTTGCAGGGCAGGAAATTGAAAAGCGTTTCAAACCCGGAAGTGAATGAAAATGGCATGATATGCGCCTGCTGAAGTCGGGCGACCCTTAGACCACGCGGTCCTATGCAAGAGGCGCCAGTCCGCATTGCTGTATACGTTATAGTTATGTCATGGGCTGTCCGCCTGTATGTGGAGATAACCCACGAGCTTTAGCGAGTGGATTATCTTACGTACAGGTGGATAAACATGGTATAACTATTTCATACCACCTAAATCAATGTAGACCTTGCACATCAAGTGATATTTCATGCTAAAGTTGGTAAAGGTGGAAAAACTAATGAAACTTAAAAAAACCCCACTAAATTTTGCAGTGCCAGATTTCTATTTTCCTTGCGTAATAGGTAAGGCATGCGTTTAACGTAATTTCTCTGTCTGTTGATCCATTTAATTAATACATCCGGTAACTTACTCATTGGAGGCCTCATTTAAATTTTAGGCGGAGCTAGAACATCTGGAGGCGTGTCGTTGTTAAAGCGCTAACTTTTCACAAAAATGAGAGTCGCAACATTGGAAACTGGTTTTACATGTACGACACATGCGCCGTTCCGAGGTTATAAATATGCATGCTCAACTCAACCGAGCATTAAATATTTCATGCAGAGCATTTTTGCTTTCAAACTCCCTCATTTTAACATTTATAAGCATGATAAATTTCATGCTCAGTTGAGTTTAGCAAGAAAAATAGTTTAATAACCTCGAGGCCTGATCGGCGCACTTGTCGTTTGCTACTACGAATATATACATGTAGCCGCAATATAGGGGCCCTGGCGCGAACGGATATCCAACAAAGTGGAGACTCAAACAGTCAGCTCAGCTACAGAAACAAGTTACTAAAATATTGAACCCTTATATGAAGCCTGTTAAACTTGCAAAAGAGCGAACAGCAAAGGGGCTGATCAGACTGCGCGGAAGCGCAGGCTGGTCTGTGGCTTTGATGTCCACATGCAACAAATTCTCGTTTTCTCACTGATTTAGTCTACGAAGCTGATCAGGCTTATTTGCAAATTACCTGGTCGAAAAATCCAAACTGTTGCATTGTTAGTCCCATCGAATGTGAAATGCGCAGGCCGACCTGCGCCATCTCCAAATCCGATCAGCAAAATTGCTCACGGGTGCTAAGATAGTTACAAAAGACACATATCCACTCCAGCTTTTAACTATCCCAGCTAATCTCTATAGCTATGTACGCAGGTTGGTCTGTGTCTTGACCTCATTGCAAATTCGTAAACAGGTTTTCCCGCGACGTAGCTCTTCAAAACATAGACATAATTAATTTTGACCACGTCGATAAAAACCCGCGTTTATTTTGCATGCGAACACTAAAGGTTTCAAACCAGTCTTCGATCTTCGCAGTCGGGCCAGCGAAATTTAAATTCACTGCATGAAAGGTATGATATTTATAGTTTTTTATGCTACGAGCAACATTTCCGGATTCTATCTAGTCTCTGAAGCTGATGCCTTCAAACCTAGTCTGGTACCCTGCCTCTACGACAGACGCGGGATACCAGACAACCTTCAACCCCCGAAGATAGGTTTTCCCACGGCGCTGCCGGGCGGACTATAAGCAACACTGCATGACAAATGTGCGTGATGTGTGCGTGCAGCGAAGATTCGAATCAGTCTGGGCGTCAGTGTGTTCATTGCACACTCAATGGCAAGTAGAGGCAATTGGCTTCTTCACGCGGACAGCGAGAACTCAGTTCAGACTTGGCGTCTGATGTCTGATCTGAGTTTGCGTTATCCGCACAGGTTATTGTGTTATTGTTGTTTTTCTACGCACCGGCTTATTGTTCCAAGAATAGCTATAATTAGATCAGAAACTGTAACAAAAAGGATGCGCAGACCAAAAGCTCTGGCAGTCACCGCAAGACTTTGATGTGGTCACAATGTTCAAAAATAGTTTGACAATTTTAATTTTATAACGGACTAGGATTGCAGGTAAGATTTTTAGTTTATTTATTTTATTTTTAATAAACCGTATATGTTTTTTTTATTTATTTATCTATTTGTTTATTTATTTATTTATTTTTTTATTTTTTTATTTATTTATTTATTTTTTATCTATTTATTTATTAGTTTCTAAACATTTTTTTTAATTTTTTGTAAGTTATTTATTTCACATAATGTATGTTTGTATTTTTTATTTATCAATTGGTTTATCAAAGTTACTACTCTTGGAAAAGCCACAAAAAAGTTTTTTTTTATCCGTAGTAGACTAGATTTATTTATTTTTTTATTTATTTATTCATTTATTTATTAACTGAACAGTTTATAATTTTGTACACATCATGTGTCGTCTTATTGACGCAAATGCTAATCTTAATCGCCCCAATAGATCTATTATCCTCAAAACAATTCCAAACAACTCCATACAATTCTCGAACAATTCCAAACAACTTCAAACAATTCTCAAACAAGTCCAAACATACATTTATGGTTCAGCTTGAAACAAATAACACAATATGCTACATTCATAGTAGCAGTGACCTATATATAGATCACTGATCGTGTTCTTAACCCTTAAAGCGCCACCTATATTTTTTAACAGACGGCAATTTCAAAGGGGAGTTCCAAATCTGCCCACGAATGGATTTCGATAATATTTTGTATGTTGAGTACCTACATTATAACAACTGCAAAAATGAAATTATTTTATTCCTCGAAGGCTGTTAGGCCACAGGGGGCACCTTAATGTACACCCTTTTTGTACTAATATATAACCTATTAAACATCAATCTCAAATCATTAAAATTATTGACTGCTACGTTCTTTGAATGGAATATGAAAGAAGACTCCCCAGGGTATACCTTACTACCAATAATGTGTATGAATACATCTAGATAATTTTTTCTGACCCATCAAAATTTGAATTATGCCCATATTGAACACTAAAGTAAGTATTTTTAGGGGATTCTGTCCTAATATTTACCATGTTCCAGTTTTTTTCAACCCATAATATATTCAGAAAAGTAGGTCAAATACATCCTCTTTATGCATGTAAATGTTCATAAAATTTGGACACCGGTAACAGTGTTATAATTTGCATGAAATGAGTGAAATCAGTTTTGACTCATAAGTGATTTCAAATAAATTATTCCAGTTAGGTCTTACAAACCGCAGTTTTTCCACCAGTATTATTCTAAAAACGCATTGACTATCACTATTTAGTATCTTCATCCAAATTAGGTCCAAGATATTCTTGGTGTCAGAAGTTTTAGCTAATTCAATAGCATAAAACTAACATTTTTGTAAGCAGCACTTGATAAGTAGCACTCGGTTTAGAACTTTGTTGTACAGGTAAATGTCCAGTAGGTATCATTTGTGAATTGATCTTCCACTGGTTTCCAAAAATTATGTTTGGACTGAAGCCAACAGGTGTTTATGCTCTTAATGTCTTTCAGCCATTGAAAAAATTCAAACAAATTAGGATTTATGCTAGGTAATTCATCGTCTCCCTCTACATTCTATGTTCATGTTGCACATAGCATTTCCTCTATCTTATGCCCCTCTGAATTAAATATTGAGGGTAAATTGAATCCGGACTATGTGCATACTTCGTATTAATTCTCATAAACTAAGTGAAACCAGGTCAAGTGTTTAAGCAATTGTTTACTTTTTCACTATTTTGTAGGTCTTTTTTTCAGCGAACTTGGATTTCACACCAGCTGTCTTTTTATTGGGTTAAACTCCCCCCATACATTGATAGAGTGTTGTATTTTCATATTCTGGTCCTTCTGGAATATTTAGTTTCAGCTGAAAGTAGAAGACCATTTAAGTCAGTGCTAGGAGGCATGAGAGCTACAGTCCTTTTCATTTAGTGTCATGCAGAGACTGAATGAAGCTGAGTCTTAAGTTTTAAAACTGTATAGTTATTTCTGTTATTGAATGACCCGTTCCCCACATTATTCAAATACTATCCTTATTTTACAGTCCCTTAGTTACTCAATGTTTACATTTTAATAAATGCTTTACAGAATCCTATCTTAATTGCATTGTATCTTAATTGGTATTGATTGTGGTTATTTCTCCTGCATTAAGTTCTATCCGCCAAAACATTTCAAAAGAGTATCCATAAATACTTATCATAAACCCCATTTAAAATCATTAATATTCCAACTTAAGCTTTTAAACTGCTCTAATAAACAGAAATAGAGTTGATGAAAATAAAAATGATACTTTTTAAGATCATAAATGGATTTTCAAATATTAAGAAACACTTAGCGGTTTTTTAAATGTTTACATACTGAACATCTGGCATTAGACGAGGTGAAACAGTCTTTGTGCTGTTATTTCCACCGTGGTTATAGAATCACGAATTTGTTTCTCAAATAATCATAATGCTGACATACAAAACAATTCTGTAAAACCGGGCATAACTTTCTATAATGAATTCAATACTATTCATTCATTTAACAAAAGTCTGGCTCACCATTCAAACACAATATATTTCCGGGCTATAAATCTTGTGAATATTATCCTTACACATATAGTCAAATTATATATCGATGGGAAAGGTTGGCAAGAACTGTAACACACCATAATTAAAACTTAAGCATTGTTGATATAATCTGTACAGCTGAATTTGAGTAAATATTCTAAAAGAAACATTATTTTAACCATTTTATGTGATAGATATGGTAATGTGTGTACCGCACACATAATACACACATAAGCTAGAACTCACAGATTATTCCAATAATTATCAATTTTAGAAATTCTGATTTCTGATAGATGTAAATTTGGCTGAGTTGGGGGTCCCCCTATAATTACATACTACACAATACCAAATATTGTAATCATCCAGTGAAAAGCGATAGAAAACAAAATACTTATAAGTCAAACAGTCAATTTGCATAATATCATCAAGAGCTATACCTGTGCAGATCAGAACTCTATGTAAAATTTTGACCATTAAGATTGAAATTCAGAAAACTCCATTTTACCAGTTTTATTTTTTCTTGAGATTTTATGATTATAACGAACACATGCGTGGGCAAATTTGATGTAAATTTCATAGGTTGACAAGAACAGCAACTAGGTAAAAATGACAATTTAATTTATTGAAAATATTTTCAAAATGTTAAAATTAGGGGTGCCTTCAAACAAAATTTGGTGTGGACTTGTTTATTTTATACATTGAAATAAATGTATGGTACATACATAATAACAAATTTCTAGGCATCATGTTGAGAATAAAGTAGGTTGAAAAATAAAAAATCTAGTCGCCTAGAGCAACTTTTAATTGGAGTGTCCATTCTTTTAATTTTAAAATTTAAAGTTATTTAAATTTAACAACTGAAATAGATGAATGGGTAAATATCTCACAAATAGAACATGCATGTAATAGACAATCTCTCTACAAAATTTTATAAAATTCTGTGCGTGGGCAGAACCCTATGTAAGTTCCATATAGGGTGGAACTCCCCCTTTTTCAAAAGCAACAAATAAGGCACGATATTGAAATATCATACCTTATTTCTTTCGAAAATTAGGAAAGAAGTCACAATATAATATTTGTCGTCTGCTGCAGTCGTGATTGGCGCTTAAAGGGTTAACCTAATATAAAAATTATTTTATATTCAAGTCAACCAAGAAAAAATACAGGTTCGCCACTGTAGCAAACATATATCAGGAACAGGAAACAGGGGTGGGGGCAGAATGTAGATTAATGATGTTGAACGCTCATAATTCTAATTTTCGCATAAAATAATTCATGAAAATTTACTTGTTTGTTAAACGCTGATTATTATTCAATCTGACATGATAAATAATTGTGAGTGGACCGGTTAAAGGCAGGAGTTGGGTATAAAACATAGGGGTAGGAAGCTTTTCAATATTGAGGGGGCCAAACCCAGCGCGGCCAACTTCAATACTTGTGGAGGGGATATTGCCAAAAGTATATATACGCATGCGTGCACATGCACATGTATGCACACACATGTTAAATATTCATACATCCATGCATGCATGCACATACATGCATACACAGCCTATGTAAACATACATTTTACATCCTGATATGAAAATCATTAAAATTAAAGCAAGCGATCTCTATGAAAAACAGCAACAAATATATACAAGTGAACGAGGAAAGTTTGGGTTATTTATATTGCCTTAAAGCTGCATACTCTGTAACTATGGACATTTTTCGAAAAAAAAATATTTTCTCTTTAAATCATTTGTAAAAGTAGAATTAAGCTTTGTTTTCACAATAAAAATGTTCAGTACAGCTGAAAACTGCAAGGAAAAGTGAATTATCTTATCAAATAGGTGTTTTTTTTCTCTTGTTGGTAATTATTAGCGTCCCTCCAATAATTCTAGACCGTTGAATTTTAACATAAATGCAGTTGTTTTGATAGTGATAACTTGTTAAGATTTACGAAAATGGCAAAATGTTTACCTGAATTTGAGTATTTTTACTGAGTTCTTGAAAAATAAAAACATTATTTTTAAAACTAGAAGATCAAAAGTTACAGACTATGCAGCTTTAAAGCTATTTGAATCTGCATACATTTATACACATGCATTATTAAAATCATAGCAATGGAACTCCATTTATAAGAAGCCATATATATAATTTCAGTACGAGCGAGCGAAGTAGGCGAGGAAAACTTTTGGTAAGGTTCTTCAGAGCAAAAGGCTAAGAGGGACAAAAAAACAAAACAAAAAAAAAACAATGATAATATTTTACTCCGAGTGAGCAAAGTGAGCAAAGATTTTTTTGGTAAAGTTCTTCAGAGCAAAAGGCTAAGAGGGATAGAAACAGAGCCCCCAAAAATACAATGATAATTTACTTCGAGCGAGCAAAGCGAGCGAGGAAAATTTTTGGTCAAAAAGGCTAAGATGGATAAAAAAAACAGTGCAAAAAAAACAAAAAACAAACAACAAAAAACCAACAATTATAATGCAAAGCGACCGAGGAAAATATTTGGTAAAGTTCTTCATTGCAAAAAGGCTAAGAGGGATAAAAAACAGAGCAAAATACCCCCAAAAAACAACAACAATGATAATATTTTACTCTGAGCGAGCAAAGCGAGTGAGGAAAAGTTTTGGTAAAGTTCTTCAGAGCAAAAGGCTAAGAGGGATAAAAAAAAACAGAGCGAAAAGACTATAATATTTTACTCTGGGCGAGCAAAGAAAATTTTTGGTTAAGTTATTGCAGATTAAAAAACTAAGATGGATAAAAAACAGAACCCAAATACAATTTAAAATTGATATTTTACTCCGAGCGAGCGATTTAAATTTTGGTAAGGTATTTATGAGTTAAAAGCTACAAGGGGAAAAAACAGAACAAAAATTTAGAAATATCATAGTTTACTCAGAGCAAGCGAAGGGACCAAGGAAAATTTTTAGTTGTGTATTTTAGAGTTAAAAGCTAGGAGTGATAAAAAATCTAAACAAAAAACAAATATAATCTTTTACTCCAAGCAAGTGAGGAAATTTAAATTTGAAGCCTTTTGCCCGAAAGGAATTTTAGAGCAAAAAGCAAAGAGGGATAAGAGGTTGGAGCTCTTAAAAATTTATGATAGAAAATAGGAATAATAGGAAAAGCTTGTAAAGACGGTTTATCTGGAAAAAAAAATGATACATATATACATTCAAACATACATATACAATACATACAAGGTAATAACAGACCGCTGACTAAAAATATGAAAAAAGTATTAAAATCTGAGGCAATAATCTGCTCTCAGAGAATGTTAAAACAAATTCAAAAAATCCGAGCGAGCGAAGCAAGCAAGGGAAAAAAATTACTAATAATTATGTGTGGAAGTTGCTTATTTTACCCTGAGTGACAAGCAATTATATGTCAATTTAGACAAATTATTGGATGGGCCAAAGGCTATTGTGCCTCCCCCCCCCCTACAAAATTATTGGGGTGGGGGGGGGGGGGGGCTGGCCCCTGCTGCCCCCCCCCCCCCCCCCCTGTTCCTACGCCTATGTCAAAGGAAAAATAAGCTTCTGTTTGCACACTTTCTCAACTGCAGTCCAAATGTGAACATCTATAGGAGCTGTTTTATTTCTAATTTGAAGAGCTCCTGGCAAATACCTGGATTCTAATCAGGGATTTTTTTGCGTTCTCAGGGGCCGAAAATCGGCCCCTGTCCAAATGGAAATTAGTTGAAATTTTTCCCAATTTTGAACCAAAAAAACAACAATCTTAGATTATTATTTTTTAAGATTTGGATTTTTTTTTTGAATCAGTCACCACACACGCTACATGATTACAATCTACTACCGTTGCATCTTTTTTCTCCTTCAATTGTATGGTTATATAGTATGTGTAATAGCTTATTTGTTTTTTTATCGTAATTATGCATTATGATAAATTTCCCAAGTTAGGGGTTTACCCCGCTAATTTTCCCAATCTGAAAGGCCCTTGGGCACCTTCCCAAAATTGCAATAAAATTGACAGGTCTTATCAGCTCAGTGTGTCAGTGACCATGCAGCTTATCAGTTTAAGCGAGCCATTGGTCCAAGGTTGAATTTAATCTGACAGTAGTTAAATAAGCTCCTCCTACTTATTTTCTGACATATCAGCCACCCCCTGCCAGAACGTGATTTTAGGTCCAGGATTCCTGCCTGCAAATTCAGCTCAAATTCTTCGTGAGCCAAACTAGCCTTTAGCACTGTCATTTGCATGCTGGGTATTTTTTTGTATTTTTTGTCGTCTGCATACTTTTATCAAAATTAACTTTTTCAAAAAAATTCCTTTCCAAAGCCACAAATGAAAATCCACGTATTATTTGTTGCAGAAATGGATACTCCGGATTTTGACATTGCAATCGTCGGAACTGGCTGTAAATTCCCAGGGGCAGATAACTTAGACGAGTTTTGGCGAGTGCTTTTGAATGGAGAGAATCACGTGATAGATATACCGGAAGATAGATGGAAAAATGAAGCTTTTTACAGCGCAGATAAAGATGAACCTGGGAAATTGTATGCCAAAAAAGCAGGGCTGTTGAAAAAGTAAGTAGCCAGGCGGGCACCACTTTTTAAATTATTTTCTTATGCCCCAACATTGAAAATTTGGATGGCGGTTGCACCGTTGCCCGTTCGTATGTCCATATATCCGTATGTCTGTTAGGTCACTTGGAGTGGAATCCTCGCATTTCTGGGATCAAATAGAAAAGCTAAACACATTGGTGTAAATTTACACCTTTTAACAATGTAGGCACAAAGTAAAAATTATGGTGTACGCTCATTTCGTCTTCTTTTTTAATTCCAGTCACATCGCCTGGGATCCTGGCCTATTTGGGATCAGTGAAAGTGAAGCGGAGCGTGTAGACCCCCAGCAGCGTCATGTCCTTGAGTGTGTTCACATGGCTATGGAGGATGGCGGTATCACAAGAAAACAAATAGGGGGCTCTAAGACTGGTGTCTTTATTGGTATGTTGTCGTTTTTGGATTGTATTAACTTAAGCCATTAAACACCGTGGTTAACCTACACCGGCACTTTTCGTTCCGTCACCTTAACCGGTGTTAGAGTAAACAAATGGTGTCATCAAATTTTTGAAAAAATGTTAGTAATTCCGCGTTTGCTTTTGGTTATTGTGTTTTTACTGAATATGAAATATCAAACAGCGAAAATATGAGAAATAAGACGGATACTTGCTCTAAATAAAAGTTAGAAAGGATACAAAGATCAGGAACCAATACAATCAAGTACCACACCTGATGAGAAAAGGACAAAAGTACATAAAACATCACAAACAAGAGCCAAGAGATCAGCCCTTTCCCAGCAGGTGACCACAAGGCAACAATGAACGGACGCGTACGAAAGCATAACAAACACAAGACATAAATAACACAAATGATCCACAAAAGTGGTACAGCCTTGGTTTAAACATATTTTTTTTCACAAATAGATACATACATGTACAATAATTACAAACATTATAAATAGGATTAGAACGAAAGCAAGAGCTTATTTAGTTCATCTCCTAAGACATAAATATATTGTACTACATACATGGCATTTAATATTTCAAACATGAAGTGTTAGCAATATAGTAACGAGGATTTAAGAAAAAATGAGATAGTATGTAGAGAAAAGAAATATATCATGAAGCTAACAAAGATAGAGATTGGAAATGCAAGAGGTTGGGTGGAAGGGAATTGAGCTCCGGGATGCAGCTCAGTAATTTAAATTAACTACATATATATAATAGTATGCCTCCAAGCTTCCAGTAACATATTTACACATTTTATTACTGGAGGGACACTTTCAGTGACGCATTTGTACTTAGACTAGAATCTGTTAGTTTGTTTCAAAAAGAGTTGTACTGCTTCAAATATGTCAATATTTGCCTGTAGAGAGAGAGTTCTATTACCGTAGAGCAGAGTATTCAGTGTTATTGCACAGAAACGTGAAACAGTTTGCATCAAGGTAATCCTTTGGTTGTTGTAGTTTGGGCAGTCGAGAAAGAAATGTTTTACTGTTTCAATATTGTTGCAACGACAGAGTGGAGAGTCAATTATGTTTTTCATGTATAAATCATAGTTTAAGACACTACAATTTGTTCTGAGGCGTGTGTGAAGGATTTGTTCTTTCCTATTTCCAAAAAGATAATGTTTAGGAACTATAGGTTTGTCACGGCTGAGAACATTCTTAAATGCTATCACAGAGTCTACATTTCTACGATCATCTGGTATGTTATTCCAGTCACGAACTACTGATGGAAGAAAAGAGTTATAATAAAGAGCAGTACCTGCATTGACTAGATGAATATTATTAGAATTGCGTAAATTATAGTTCGAGGAGCTGTCAATAGTTGCAGGGACAAGATCTGAAAGGTATTGAGGAGATAGGCCATTAATCATTTTGAAGAAGAGAGTAAGCTTATGATTCTTTCGGCGTGTTTCGAGGGTTTCCCAGCCTGTTTCCTCATATAAAGAATTAATTGAAACTAATTTTGTCGTGCCAGTAACTATTCTGGCTGCTTCAATTTGGATTTTTTCTATATCTTGTTTTTCTTGCTGAGTGCAATTATCCCAAACAACATCTCCGTATTCAAGTATTGGCCTGATAAAAGAAAAATAAATTGTTTCTAATGATTTACGATCCAGTAAGAATTTAAATTTACGCATAATGTTAATTCGGAACCAAGCCTTTTCCTTAATATTTTCGATTTGTTCGTGCCATGTACAGTCTTTTGATATATGTAAACCCAAATGTTTGTGAGAGGTGACTTCAGTTAATTGCTGATTATGCATGAAGATAGGTGGATGGATAGGAACATTAACCTTTCGAGATATAAGAAGAGATTCGCTCTTAGAAGGGTTAAAAGTCACAAGCCACAACTTGGCCCATTTAGCTATTGTCTCAAGGTCTATATTTAGTAATTGTGCTGTGACATCTGGATGTTCCACAATAAGATATAAACTTGTATCATCAGCGAAAAGCCGAATATTTGCATGGATCTCATTAACAATATCATTAATAAAGAGTAAGAATAATAATGGTCCTAATATAGAACCTTGAGGGACACCTGCTTCAATGAAGGTCCATAAGGACTCAACCCCAGGTAGCACAACTCTCTGTCTACGTTTGAAGAGATAGTTGGTAAACCAATCCAAAAGATTTCCAGAGATACCAGCCGCCCTTAGTTTATGTATAAGACCTGCATGCCAAACTCGATCAAAGGCCTTACTAATGTCACAGAAGATAACTCGGACCTCTTTGCCAGCGTCCAAAGCTTTACAAAATGCATTATATAGGAAAAGTAGTTGGTTCACAGTTGAGTCACCAGGAATAAAACCAGACTGTAAGGGTGTTAAGATATCATTTTCAAGAAAGTGGTTATACAAATGTTTAAAAACAATTCGTTCAAGGACTTTATTTAAGTTGCTCAACAACGAGATAGGACGATAGTTTGAGACAGCTGTTCTATCACCACCCTTTGGAATAGGACACACATGTGCTTCTTTCCAAATGTCTGGGACAATACCCAAGATTAGGGATTGATTGAATAAAGAACATAGAGGAGGTGAGAGCTCGTGAGCCAATTCTCTGAGTATACAATTGTTGATTCCATCTGGGCCCGTAGCTTTACCAATGGGAAGAGCTTTAAGAACCGATTCAACTCGTCACAGGTAACAACAATATTCCTTAATCCAACACCATCGAATAGAGGCAATTCAGGAAGGGATACATTTTCATCATTTAACATAGTTTGTTTACAAAAGAAATCATTTAAAACGTTGGCTTTATCAAAATCCTCTGAATATATAGTGCCATCTTGGTCCAAGGGAGGAATAGACGATTTATTATCAGGAGAAATAAATGATTTAAGGGTTGTCCACCAGTCTCTTGAAGTGAGTGTATTATTTTTTAATTTATTGGCCAAATTGTCTAAGAGGGACTTTTTAGATTGTCGAATAGCAGTGACAACATCGTTTCTTATTTGTTTGAATTTAGCCCAATGAGCTGGTGATTGTGAGCGTTTTGCCTTCCGAAATGCACGTTTTCTTTTCCTGATAAGCTTCTTAATTGATGAATTCATCCATGTTGGTTCAGACGGTCTAATTCTTATGATTTTATTTGGTATACACAATTTTGATATTTCCAGTATTTTTTCAGTTATATTTGCGGAGTAAATATTTATATCTTCGTGTTTTAAAGAGTTCCAATCAAAAGTATTAGCCAAATGTTTCAAAGTAACATAGTCCCCTTGTTCATATTTCCAAATATGTCGAGTGTATGATTTCTGCTTTGGCTTTGCGAAATTAAAAATTCCGTAAATAGGACAATGATAACGCACATCTTGTTGTAAAAAAGGGTCACCGACACCGCTAAGAATAAGATGATTAGGCTTAGTAAGTAGCAGAATATCAATAAGTGATGATGAATGTTCAGTAAAATGAGTTGGCTCTGAAATACATTGACGGAGAGAAAATTGTTCACTTAGGCTTTGGATTTTGCGAGCTGACTGTGGATTTGACATATTAAAATTAAGGTCGCCGGTGATGATAACATCATCGATTCCAGTATCTATCGCCAGGTGAATTGAATCTTCCAAAGAATTGTAATATAGTTGATCAGAATTTGGTGGTCTGTAAAATAGGCCGAATATTACACATAAATAACACAAATGATCCACAAAAGTGGTACAGCCTTGGAATGGTCAGTAAAATATTTTACTGGAGGGCTTACATTTAAACCGTTTTCACGGCGCCAACCTCACCCTAAGTTCAGATGTGGATCAAGACACATAGATGTTTGATTTGCATTAAAGACCTCTAACTTATTCATGCATCATCTCCTAGAACATAAAAATCAAGATATAAAAAAGGAGATAAAGTAAAGATAAAAACTCAAGACAACTAAAAACGATGAATATTAAATTCGGTTTCGTCAGAATGCAGGATTGATCGATGGCGAAACCGGAATGTTCTATTTCTATAACTATTAAAAAGTTATAAATCATATACATTTTTCACAAATTAGTTTGAAAGAAAATGAAAATACACGTAGCTCTAGTCTTATCGAGCACGGACTCTACTATGATCGCGTGTATTGGTAAACATTATTAAACTGGCACTCATGCATGTGCCATATAAACTGGTTTAAATCCCTTATACTAATTTTAGATTTCGGGTATTACAAAAGGTATTGGTTTCAGACTGTACTTTTTCAAATCATCTGACCATCACTGTTCCGATTAGCTCTGTGGACAGAGCGTGTAGCTGTCAATGCTGAGAATGTGGGTTCGAGTATCACGATTTGACCTAATATATAATGGCAACCCAAGCTGCAGCCAACTGTTAATCGAAGCAGAACTAGGACTTAAACACCTTCTCCACGAAACTGAAAATATTAGGTCAAAGCAACAAATATCATATCTATCCACACTACTAAATGCAATTGTTTGATTATGAATATTACTGTTTTCACTGTCTTTGTTAGGATGTCATCTAATGGTATATGTTGTTTGTATCCTCATGGGCTTCATAGCCTTTTGGACTTGGAAATCTATCTATCTATCTATCTATCTATCTATCTATCTATCTATCTATCTATCTATCTATCTATCTATCTATCTATCTATCTATCTTTTTCAATTTTCTTTCGATTTTCTTTACATTAATTTTTTTTGGGATAAATTATTTACTAATGACTTTGTCTGTAAATGAAACCAAAACGCTGAGACATATATATAAACCATTATGAGCAGGGACATGAGATATGCGCAGTCTGATCAAAGTCTTTGCTAGTCGCTTGAATATTCTATGATTGATATGCTACTACCGAACAGCATTTGGAGTTTCTAAGCTTTAAAGCAGGCTGCGCAGGCTCGTCTGAGTCTGCACTTGTTAAAATGCCATATTGTTAGAAATTGCATGTTAAGGCTCATATATGGGCTAGTACTCGATATTTCGATAATTATTGCGCATTCACAGTACAGACGTAGATGAAGGCCCAGACAAAACGTTTGATCTCTAGCTTGTGAAAGGCGTTTGTTATTGGCATTTGCGCATATGCGCCATGATAAGTACCGACTGATTCAGACGACGGTAGCAGCACAGAAACAGGGGTATGGACAGACAGGCCTCCAGATAAGAGTGCGTATTGGAAAATTAGTTTCTTTATTTCTCATCCAAAACATATGTTGTGGATACTCAAAAGAACCGTCTCAATGAGACGGTTCTTTTGAGCACACAAAACACATGTTTAAATCAATGGGTAAGAAAATAATTAAAATTTTACGCAAATAAAGTTTCCTTATCTGGACCTATGCAGTCAGTACTACAGATACAGCAAGTGGTATTGCCATTGTAATGAAAAAAAAATCATGGAATGAAAAGCAAATATACACGTATATATAATACGCCATCAAATATAACATATACAAGAACTTACTATGGCATAAAACAATATCATAATTCTAAATAAAGTGTATATTTGGAATGATGTTAAAATAACCTTATCCAGTTTGAATCGAACCCTCGGAATCCGGATTATGAGCTTACCGTCTTACCACTACGCCACTGGCTCAGCAATGCTGAAAGATACTCGTTCCATACATTAATCAAATAAAATGAACGTAACGAATGATGTCGAAGATTAATGAATGCCAGTTTAATCATGTTTACCAATAAAGTATACCAATTGTTGTGTAATTTTAGGTTCAATGAACAGTGACTACCAGACCATATGTACTCGAGACTACAAGGATATCAATGCGTACACTGCTACCGGTATCTCACCCAGTGTCCTAGCTGCTAGGGTGTCTTATGTGTTCAATCTCCACGGTCCTTGCTTGACAATAGACACAGCGTGTTCCTCCGCACTAATAGCTGTGCATCTGGGCTCTCAGGCTATCCGTTCAGGTAAGTGTGAACTAAAGTGGATACCTAGAATATTATGGTCCCATGTCCTGGCTGCTAGGGTGTCTTATGTGTTCAACCTCCACGGTCCTTGCTTGACACTAGACACAGCGTGTTCCTCCGCACTCATAGCTGTACATCTGGGCTCTCAGGCTATCCGTTCAGGTAAGTGTGAACTAAAGTGGATATCTAGAATATTATGGTCCCACGTCCTAGCCGCTAGGGTGTCTTATGTGTATAACATCCACGGTCTCTGCTTGACACTGGACACAGCGTGTTCCTCCGCAGCACTCTTTGCTGTACACCTGGGCTCTCCGTTCAGGTTAGTGTGAACTAATATGGATACCAAGAATATAACCACCTCATGCCCAAGGCGCTAGGGTATCTTGAGTGTATATCCTCCAACACTTGGTACAGCGTGTTGCTCTGCACTCATAGCCGTATATCTGGGTTATCAGGCTATCCGTTCAGTTAAACGGACATTGTGCCGCATTGAGTTGTCGGTATACCTTATCTCAATCAACGATCAAGTGTTGATGTTTCTTTCAGGTCCCTCAAGAAGATTGGGTTCTGGCAAAGAACAGAAAACTGCTTGAGTTGGTACATGTTTTAGGGGTGGGTGGGTGTAGGGTCGTGAGTGCTGCTGTACCTACCATTTGCTCTCTTGTACAAACTAAATGGAGCCGAATCTGCTAATTTTTAAACTGTGTAGGTTCTCTTTGTTTCACAAGGATCAGTTTTCCAGATTATTTAGAGGTCACAACAGCTGTCATCGATATAGTCTTGATATTATATGACTTTTTGGTTACTGTAAAGGCGGCACCTCATGCATGCGTAATTAGGACTGGTCAACCTTAGACATGGGTAAAAGCTGGAAATGAGGCGTGGTTTTATTCAAAAGTAACTGTATCATAGTCTATCATCTTGCGCCATTATCTCAGTACAGACGCAAAACACATTATTTAGTCCTTAAAACGCCAGCAAAATAGCTGCATCTGAAAATGTCTATTTAACATAAGCATAGAGGCAAACATTGTGGACCCAGATCAGACTGCTCCTATAGGAGCAGTCTGATCTTGGTCCGCACTGTTTGTCTTTGAGTCTTCACATATTTTAGTGGACGACAAAAACATACATTTTGTGATTATGCGCTTTAAGGGTTAATAAATGTAAGCTCAGTGTGCATACGGTTAGGATTTTTATGAAATGCACGCACGTTTGTGCGGCCCAAGCAACTTATTAATTCTTCACCAAATTATAAATAGAACCTGATTTCCCTTATTTTGCAGATGAAATAGTCGAACCATGCCCAGATATGAATATTAAAGTTACCGCCTTTACAGTTAGCGAAAAGTCCATATTCTGGCGCTTCATATTGGGCTATGACAGAAAACAGAATAATATTTAGTTCTCTGCATGCTTGGACTTTGTTTTCGAAATTCACCTTTCAAAAACTCTTTCAGGAACACTATCAGAGTGTCAAACAGTTTAGATCCAGATCAGGACCGACGTTCTGTCATTCCTGATCTAGGGCCAAACGGTTTGCAAAGGTTATCTATTGGCAGACGACAAAAGTCACCGCTAGCAAGGATTTAAAACTGAAAGGAGCTAACTACCACAAACAGACTCAAGGAAACCGAATCTGATGGTGTGTGTTTTTAAATATTGTAGGTCCTTTCACATTTGGATGGGTCCGTTTTCCATAATAACTTATAAAAAAATGTGATTAAAATTCAATTGGACTGTTTCAGGTGATTGTGAGATGGCCATATGCGGTGGTGTCAGCATTATCCTATCTCCGGACGTAGTTGTGCCTCTTTGCAGAGCCCACATGATGTCCGCCGTGGGTCAGTGTCAAGCGTTCTGTGACACTGCTGATGGTTATGTAAGAGGGGAAGGCTGTGGTATCGTTAT
This sequence comes from Loripinus fragilis, assembly GCA_964019695.1. Taxonomy (NCBI): domain Eukaryota; kingdom Metazoa; phylum Mollusca; class Bivalvia; order Lucinida; family Lucinidae; genus Loripinus; species Loripinus fragilis. The sequence goes on from OZ026528.1 coordinate 47,039,487, forward strand.
TCTCAAGAGATACGACCAGGTTTGTTTTGTTTGTTTGATTTGATTCTTTACGTCCCATCAACAATCGACCAGGTTTGTGCTTCTAATACACATTTTGCCCACCAACGTTTGGTATTTTGTTCGCTTTGAGTTGCTTTGATACAAACAGTTTATAAAGGAAAATGACTTATGTTAGCCACCTGCATGCACGAACCTTGCCATTTTTTGGGCAGGGTGGGTGATAGGGGCGGGGTCTTCAATCAAATCCGTACACACATTGTTAAAAAAAATGGAAATCGTTGATTTCCTAATTTTTATTTCCTGATTTATTTAGTTAAAATCTCGGAGGGGGTGGGGTGTGGGGGTAGGGTAGTCAGACCCTTGTTCCCCTCTGGAAGAAGTTACCATGTAATCGCCCTGTTAACTATAATAGCCTAAGCTATTTGTTGATACACATAGACCCGTCGTTCTGATGGATATTGTATAGCCAATGTTTTGTTATACGGGTTATAGGTCGTAATTTCTAAATTACTTGCTTAAGCTTTTCTAAAAAGCTTGCGATCTATTAGTAATTATTCTGTGTGTCACACCAGTCGATTAAACACGTGGTAGTATTTTAAGATATGAAAGTTGGGCATACACGCAAAGAATAACATTGGGGTGAAGCACATACATATACAATTAAATGCATGTGGGTAAAACAATAGATTTCGCTGGCGGGCCAATGCTAGAGTGATTTTTCCAGAGGGTTCAGACTCCCTGTTGCCCCCCCCCCCCCATCTGGATCAGCACATGATATAAGAACAACTAAAATGTAGAGCCTGTCCTCGATCCAAGCAGTTTGACACCCTCATGGCTTTCCCGAGAGATTTTTTTTTTAAAAAAAAGTTGATTTTAGAAACAAAACTAGCATGGAAAATTGTCCAGTATGCAAAGAGTTAATTAATATCACAATTATTATACTGACTTGTATAGCTGTGTTCTGTTCTTACTTCTATGTTACATACAAGATAATTCGGCATATGCTAAAACCTGGAGTGGAGTGGAGCCATGGAGTGGAGTAATGCAGTGGTGTATTTTTTCAGAGTGGTTTTTTGGAGTTTTTTTTTTTTTGGAGTCATTTCTAAGGTCCTTTAAGGTCAGAAGATGACCTTTCTGTGGCTCTGCCCAGTGATCTGGGGATACCAGATGTAAACATGCTAGAAGTTAATGCCATTTAACCTCATTAAATTATAGATACTGTCAATCAAATTTGATTTCCTTGGCTTAATCACTTCACCCCTAGTCATGCTGAACCTGAAACGACTGTTTGATTTTCAGCCTAGTTGCATAGTTTTGAGTACTGCATAATCATGCACCCATATGCTAAATGAACTGCAGTGTTGTTCCTGCACAGTTGGCTTATTCAGTTGATATGTAAACTCTCTGTCTTCAATCCAGGATGTATTCAGAAGACTGCATGCATCTAATATTTATGGCATGCCAACTGTGTTACAGACAGTGTCAAGTTCAGACTGCTATTCAGGCCTTCAGATTTATGGTGGGCCCGGGTCATTGTCCCATGATTTCAAAATATGGCCCATAACTTTCCAAGGCAGTGGGTCCAGTGGACCCATCCTTTTTAGCTGTGAAAATTTCTCACTTCAATAAAAGTATTCATCTTACAGCGAGTCTACGAACTCCACAAAACAGTTGTCAATACAGTAAAACATGTCTTAAGCAGCCACTCAAAAAAAGACAAACACAAAGATCTTAATAACAAATGGTAGTTAAATGAAGGTCAAAAGGATTGCAGAATGCTCCCCTCGGAGCATTCTGCAATACTTTTGACCTGCATTTAGCGATAATTGGTCTTCCTTTTTAAGTGGCCACTAAAGACAGGTTTTACTGTATAATCAGCAGTCAATATACATATATGCATACAAGTGTCTGTGTCACTGTGTAGATAGAGTATACTACCCAAATGTCAACTGTGGTTAGTTTAATATGCTTGGGCCCTTCATTTCAGAAAATGACCCACTATTTTTTGCTCCATGGGTCACTTTGGCCCACCAATCTTGAAAAAAATCTGAAGCCCTGCTATTGATTTTTCACCTTAAATGACTTTTAGCCTGAATTAAGACACCACTATCTCTGTTCCTGCTAATCATCAGATAACTTGTTTTCTACTAACCTTTCAAACAGCTTGGCCCAACGTTTTGGACCTGACCAGGATCAGAACCGGTTTACGCTCTGGTGATGTTCATGAGAGCATATATATTTAAATGGATTTAAAAATATCAGGAATGAAGATGAACCAAACAATATTACACAGCATGTAAACAGTGAAGCATTAACATACACCTATTGCCTGTCAGAACAAACCCCGAGGGACCCATTTTGAAAATGCCAGAATAATATGCTTAGTCATGCTTTCGTCAAGAAGGCTAACTACAACTTTGAAACAGTTTGGGCCCAGATCAGGCCCAACTAGGGAAATTAAATGGCCTTCAATCACTCACCTCAGCATCAGAATGTTATTGGTTGAATTGTTTGTTTGAGTCAACAATATCTCAGCCATGTCAGTACATTTCCTGGGTTGAGCCAGTTCTAAGCAGATGATAAAGTGACCCGCTCAAGTAAACAATACAGTGGCTTAAATGAGACTCGACCCAGCGACCCCTCGATCTCAAGTTGATCACTCTACCACTGAGCCTCTGAACTCCTCATACTTTTTAGTTATAGATTCTACGCAGTTTACGAGGTGCATTTGAATACAAGACTGATCTACGTACTGCATACCTAACGCTGTCAATAGAACAATTGTCAGTTGCATGCATTTTCACTAAAGTACACAATAACTGAAAACTGTGATGCGAAAACATTAAGAACAGTGAAAGAAATGTTATTTCATTGTTCAAGAACTTGTCGTATTCAAGAACAGTTCGAGTACATTTAATGAAAGTTTAAATTTTAGAGAAAAAAATAAAAAAAACGAGAGATTCATAAAAGAGTTGTCAAACAGTTTATAAACAGTCTAAGAACACAAGTTTTGTACTGTGCAATAAGTTAACATTAGCCCTTGAGCTGTGCTTGAAGACAATAATGGAACCCACTTACTGTACAATTAAACTGGAACTATTCTGGGGATTGAAACCCACAATCCGCCATTCCTCATTAACATAACCCTTTTCTAATACTGATAATGCCAATGTCAATAAGCATGATAATAAACCCAAGGATGGGGGTGGGGGTAGGAGTAACTCCATATAACACAGACGCTGGAATAGTCCCCTTTTTAAGGCTATCTTTACAACCATAGGTAACTAAATTCAACATTTCTATATGTTTATTCATTGATCAATAGGGTATATAAATTTAGCCCCCTTGCAAAGAATTATTTCAGAAAAACAGTACCAGAGTACCAGATCAGGACCAACGTTCTGTAACTATTTGCAAAGGTTATCAGCAGATGACAGAAATCGCTGCAAAGAGTTAATTCCAGTACGATCCTGAAGACAAATCATAGTCAGTATTCCATTTTACAATGTTAAATGACCATTAATTTATGACACTCGTCCCATGGGACAGCTGGCATCAACAGTTTCACAGGCAGGTGCAGCACCATAAGTATAGTGATAGTGGAGCAAATAGCATTTACAGGTCACTGCTGGCTAAACAGTCACCTTAATTGACCTTACACCTCACATGCCCCCCCCCCCCCATTTCCATTTGATTATGATTCCAACCATCAAAAGATTTTTTCCATTTTGAAGCTAGATATCTTATGTTTTGTAACTCCCAAAGTGCAATTTACAACTGCGGGCATTTACTCCCATCTCACAACTCCTCCAAGATCCGGCCACTGGATAACAGAATGGATAATATTAAACCAAAAGTTGACATGCAAGACATTGAACCATATTGTAGTTTCGCACACTTATGTCGTTACATGCTGTATGTGCGTTAAAAATAACATAAATATTTTTGATCACACTATCTGTTATATCAACAAATTCTATGAATTCAGCATACTATATATTCAGCGTCACATTTACTTGGCAATGATTGTTAAGGTGTTGCTGGTCAATTTTTTGGTGCCCCACCACCAAACAGGGCAATCGCCGCATAGTCAAAGGTGGTCCTACAGAGAAATCCATCGAGTACAGAAGGTGCAAGAGGGGGGAAAGCATGAGAAGAGAATCATTGGGCTGAATTGGAATAAGACGGGACTTGTATATCCGTAGCGGAATACATGTAATTGGCTCACGATGCTCATATATGTAAATTCAAAATGTCTTAAGCATATTTTGTCGTCGATATGTTATTTAAATAATGTCAATTTGAGAGAAATACAACTGGATTACAGAAATTATCATGACTTTGATTAATTGCCAACAACGTGAGAAAATTTGTCTTTGGGGTTTCCGACCATGCAAGACTCAAACCAACCGAGCTGAAAGTTTCCTTTTTGCGAGTTTATCGATTACACTTTCCAGAGAGCAAACAAAAAGGCGCTGACCAGACTGCATGCATGCGCTGGCTGGTCAGTGCCTATGTTGTTCACATGCTGCTATGACAGGTTTTCTCTTGACACGGCCATTACGTCAATTAAAGGAATCACATCATGGTTAGGTCTATTGACACGCGCAATGAGCGTTATTGCTTTAAAAAATTGTGGCAGGATTGAATAAAATCAGAGGTAAGAGCAAACAAATGAGCCAAAACGAGAAAAAAGGACACCGCAGAAAGCCTACCTGGCCAAAATAAGTAGTCCAACGCCTTGATGAAAGGTTGGCGCTGTGAAACAGGTTTAAGCCCTCCAGTAAAATATTTTACTGAACGTTCTTAGCTGGCACTTCTTTTGTGGATCGTTTATGTTTTTTCCTGTCTTGTGTTTTTATGCCTTTGTGTGCATCTGTTTATTTGTGCCATGTGGTCACCTGCTGGGAAAGGGCTGACTTCTTGGCTCTCGTTTCTTGTCTATAACTGTGTGTTTGCCACTTTCCCATTGGTATCTTGGGTCAGGTGTGGTACTTGATTGTATCGATTCCTGATCTTCGCACCCTTTCTTTGTGTTCTCACAAATAAAATACATAAAACATATCATTCTGTGACCTGGTCCTGCCCCAGGGATGGGACTTGGGGGTACTGGGGTCAAAAACTTGAGCGTTGGGATTTGCGATGGCGCCCCATCGACTACGCGTTCTAGCCTACATCACATAGATGAATTACTTTTAGCAATCTCTCACTTAAGTTCCATTATGGGCTTTGTCTGATTAAGAGTTTGTTTAAATTATGCCCCTGTGGCTCCGCCCAGGGGGTCACGTATTTTGCATAGGCTTATACCTGTATGGTGAAAAACATGAAAACATCTTTTTGCTTGAAACCATTATGCCTAAAGCCATGTTATTTGGAATGTAGCATCACCTGGTGGATTTCTACCAAATTTGTTCAAATTATCCTCATGAGGCAAAAATGGCTCCTCCCTGGGGGTCACATGTTTTACATAGGTTTATATAGGGGAACACATGAAAACATCTTCTTGTCTGAAACCATAAGGCCTAGAGCATTGATATTTGGTATGTAATATCACCTAGTAGACGACTACCAAGTGTCTTGAAATTATGCCCCTTGGACCAAAAGTGGCCCCGCCCCAGTTGCCACCAGGGATACGGCCAGTTTTTAACAGATACCTAAATGTTAGCTTTTAACCAAACTCAGGTGAGCGATTTAGTGCCACTTTGCTCTCTTGTTTTTAGCTTAGCAACAAATGCAGAACATTTTGTGAGGCCACCTTTTATTGCATGTCATCTTGGTCTTCACTGTTTTCCAAAGTACTTGTTTCCCTGGTGTCCAGAATGAAAGTGGAAACGCTACAATAAACATGTACAACATTCTGTAATCCCTGTAAAATTCAGTAATATTAATATGTGGCCTTTCACTCGTGTAATACTTGCCTATATAAGATATAGAATGGGTTCAGTCAAGGTGAACACTTAACCATTGACTGGCAGTGTTGGCCATTTCGAAAAGTAAGTAAAAGGGCTCCACTTCATAGCACCACTCTACTCGAGGGTTAAGTATATGAAAGATAATTCACAGAATTTTTACACCAGTTCTTGCACTGCATCTCTAGGGAAAACTGCTGGCAGCTTGATGATTAATTATCCAATAGTACAGGACGAGGTCATTCGTTCAGACATTTACCATACTTTCGTGGAGATTGATCATGAAATAATTTCTACGGTCATTCTCCTCCCTTCCGCTGATTCATTCAAGAAGGGTTGTTGTCAGTTACAAGCGAAAGTATGTGCACGAATTACTGGTTAACCGCTTGTTCAAGCCTGCCCAGGAAAAAGTGTGGTTGGGTTAACTGACCGTCCCGCAATGACCAAAGCTGTTGACTTGGGACGTAAAGCAACAAAACAAACAAACAAAACTTGAATCGACACTTTAGCCGCGACATGAGATTTCCAACAATGTGGTATGTGCAACAAGCAAAGCCTCAGATCAGCCTGCGCATACTTTATTGTCACTGAGGTCAAACAATCCACAGTAGTAATGCAAAATCTTCGTTCCAATCTCGGCTGAATAGAGTCTGAGTAATCTGCGACATGCGAGTTTCAAGTTGCGAGTTGCAATTTACACCTTCAAGGCCTACAAGTTGCAACATATACACAAGATATCTAGCTTCAAAACAGAAACGGGAAACAAAATCTTTTATGATAAATAACTTGGGATATTATGGACATGGGAGCATGCAATGTGAAAGGTAAATTAAGTTCAATGCTCAGCAATGATTAACATCTGTGCTTATGAGAGATACTTCTGCCCAGATGTCCCATGGGAGATTGTGGCAGAAATTAATGGTCACTAAGCTTTCTAAAGTGGGGATTAGTGTCCGTTAGTGTTAAACACTGACCCTGATTTGTCTTCCATCTGGACTCACTAAAGCTAGTATCTCACTGGGATGCGAGCGATTTGCGACTATTTCGAGACTAATTTGAGACACGTTTTGGCGACAAAAATACGACATTGCAACCATAATCACACTGCGGTCACACCGAACGGGTGATTAAGACATATTTGCGACAGTCGCACGAATGTCGTACGATTGTCGCACGAATCATTGGCGAATGTTTCACGACATTCGCGCGACATTCGTGCGACATTCGCGAGACACTCGCACGATGTTCGCCAGATGAAATTGCGAGCATTTATTACCATCGACCGCCTCGCGACGTTCTCACGAACGTCGTGCGACTGTCGTACGACTGTCGCGCGAAGGTCGTGCGACTGTCGCGCAATGGTTTTTGCAAGAAATGTTAAACCAAGAAAAATAAACATCTAAACAAGCATTGAAACTTCAGACTAGGAAAGTCCTACGCTGTTGGAAGGAACTAGAGGGCCTGTTGGAAGGTGTCAAGTTGCTGGGTGGTGTTGGACTGTTGAAATGTAGCAAATATTGAGTTAGGAAAAAGTTAACTCGTTTAAGCTGCACAGTTATGATGGCCCATCATCTTAAGAAAGTCAGTCGAGACCTCTCACATGCTCTAATTGCCCATGCGTATGGCATGATGAGCCCAACCAAATCAAAATTGCAATGAGTTCGGATGAACCTCGTCCTGCGAAAATCTATTTTATACAGTTATGCGCACAACAAAGGCACAGATCAGACTGCACGGATGCGCATTCTTAACAGAATCTTTGTTGTTCGCTGCAGTGATTATTTTTATAGGGTTCTATATGCCAAATTCAAACCTTAGAAGGGCTGCTGAGACTAAGCAGGCTGTTGTAGTCTAACCAAGACTCAATAATAATACCTTTATACCGTAGTATAAATTGTAAACATTTAAGTAGGCCTTATAAAACATACTTAACAAAATTATCCTGCAGAATTCAGAACCATTTTAAATAACTGAAATTACTCGAAACAGTAAACATGTAAGTAAGCCTAATCAATACACTGTACCTATATGAAACTATCCTCTCAGAGAGCAAGAATACTTGACAACTGGAATTAGTCAAAACTGTATACTTAAGTATGCCTAAACAAGATCTCGTACTAAGAAGGAACAATCATCTCAGATAGGAGGAACTCTTTTAACGAACCTTTGGCGACATAATTGCGAGTAATTTAAGATACTTGCGCGATAGTCGTGAGACGTTCGTGCGACTGTCTCACAAAGTTCGCCAGAACATAGCTTAGTTTAATTTACTCGCAATGCTGTCGCGAAGTGTCTCATTTATGTCGCAATTGGTTCGCAATTCAGTCGTATTTATCTTGCAAATATGTCTTGTTCCAAAATGATTGCGACTAAATTGCGAGGGGTCGGCGACAAATTCGCGATGGGTTCGAGACACCCGCGATCACTTTGCGACCATTTTGCGAGGAATTTTGTCGCATAAAATTTTTGAACATGTTCAAAATTTTCGCGACTACTTTGCGCTACTTGGCGACACGTGCGAGGAAATTACGAATCACTGGCGACTGTTTCGAGACTACTTTGCGAGCCACTCGCGATGTCTGTCGCCAGTTGTCGCAAAACAGTCGCAGTCCAGTGAGATAGGGGCTTTACATAATACTTACATTAACGTTTTGCCTGTTAAAGCCGACTTTTGCTGTCTGCTTATAACCTTTGAAAACAGTCTTGGCCCAGTCGGTCCTGCTCTGTATCTTAATCGTTTTACACACTGATAATGCTCCTGAAAGTTGTTTTTTTAATAAAAAGGCCAGCAGACGATACCAAAAGCATGAAAAAGGTTATCCTGCATGTGAAAAGTTAAAGCAGCGTCATAACCTAATAGACCAGTAAAATGCCTGTTGATGCTTTCATTTAGACACCCATTGTGCAAATTTTGAAAAATGGCAATCTTGATCTAAGATGCCAGCATCTGAAAACCTTGTTTATTATTGTAGATTGGCCCAAAGCTACCCCTGTAAGGCATTTAAAGTACAGTTATATCGTCTGCAAACAAAATAAGGGAGCTGTACAATAAGATAAAACATGTAACAAAAAAAAGATATTTTAAATGTTGAAAATGATTGTTAGTCTATGTTGTAATATAATAATAGCTTTTTCAACTCGCAACTTGCAACTCACAATTTGCACTTTAACTTGTCCCGGCCGAATAGGTATGCACTGATAAACAATCTACACTAGTGATGCTAAACTTTGTTTCAATCTCCCCCAAATAAACATGCGATCTTTACTTGAAATATCACAATATCGCCGCACTAAGTATGCATATATTTTTTCACCTAGGCAATAAGAGATGGCAATAAGATCTGGGCAGTAGTGAGGACGGGTACCAACCAAGATGGCCGGTCAGTGCAGCCTATCAGTGCTCCTAGTTCTGAATTACAGGAACAGTTATTGCAAAACATATTCTCAACTTCAGGTGTTGATCCTGCCTCCATACAATACATTGAAGCACATGGTATGTTATAGCAGTAATGCAACATATAATAATAGTTTTTATCACATGATGTCGCGTCTGGAAGTGATATAACGCCATGCAATAAAATTGATCAGATTATAGAAAAAAAGATTTGCTACTACGATACACTGTGGATTTTCTCACTAGATGTTGATGAGAAAGTTACATTTGCTGATCTGATACACTGATAATTTCTTCACTAGATGTTGATCAGAAAATAAAATTAGCTACTCAGATACAGTAATGAATTCTTCATTAGATGTTAATGAGAACATTAAATTTGGTACTCTGATACACTGTAGAATTCTTCACTAAATGTTGATAAGAAAAATACATTGTTACTCAGATAAACTGAGGAATTTTTAAACCAGATGTTGATGAGAAAATAAAATTGGCTACACTGATACACTGAGGCATTCTTCACTAGATGTTGTTGAAAAATTACATTTGATACACTGATTTACAGATGAATTCTTCACTAGATGTTGATAAGAAAATAACATTTTCAACTCTGATACACTGAAGAATTCTTTACCAGATGTTGATAAGAAAATAATATTTACTACTCTGATGCATTGAAGAGTTATACACCAGGTTTTGATAAGAAAATAGCATTTGCTACTCTGATACACTTGCGAATTTTTCACTAGATGTTGATAAGAAAATAACATTAACTACTGGGACACACTAATGACCTTTTCATGAGATGTTTTTACTAATCGCATATAAACTAAGTAGGGAAGGAACAAACGAAATCACGCAAACGCTCAGTCTTTCCAGAGCCTTGGCTGCTTGCACACACAAAGTAAGGCAAAGGCTTAAGCCACATTTAACTCTCCTATGCACACTAGAAAGCTGCCCATGCTTTTTAAATCACAGGCCTCCAGATAAGAGTACGTATTGGAAAACTATTTTCTTTATTTCTCATCCAAAACACATGTTGTGGGTGCTCAAAAGAACCGTCTCAATGAGACGGTTCTTTTGAGCACCCAAAACACATGTTTTAATTAATGGGTTAGAAAATAATTAGCTTTTTACGCAAAAATATTACCTTATCTGGATCTATGAATCATGACTTAACGCATATGCGATAAGTACCCAAAGCTTCTGAGCATGCTAATTTTTATGGGCCACTAACGTGTGAAAGCCTGTCTTTGTATTATACGAACAACAAAGATGCATATCAACGTGTGCATCCGCTCAGTCTGATCAGCGCCTTTATGATTCGCTCACTGTAATGTATATAATCTAAAATTGCAAAATAGAAATTGTAGCCATCTAACTAGTCTCTGTAGATGGGCAGACTGATTAGAGCTTGGGCTGATCAAAATAACCAAGACAGGTTTTCTTGTGCACATGACCAATTATGATGCTGCATAATTAATCAGAAAAAGTATATTTTCTAGGAACAGGAACACCAAAAGGAGATCCTGCAGAAGTCAACGCACTTGGGAGATTTTTCTCAACACATCGAAGAAAATCATCTCAGAAAACACCCCATCCATTACTTATAGGATCTGTTAAAACTAATATAGGGCATACAGAATCTGCTGCTGGTGTTGCTGCGCTTATCAAAGTGCTGTTAATGATGAAATATGGCAAACTAGTTCCATCCTTACATTTGAAACCTGACAAATCTAACTTGAACCCCAGTATAAACCTAGAGCAACATGACTTGGATATTTCTCTTGAGGTTCGTGATTGGAAAACTAACGATAACAGTGAAAGAATAGGTTGTGTTAATTCGTTTGGATTCGGTGGATCAAACTGTCATGCTATTGTCGTGAATAAGGCATCATTCCAAGAGCCACTATCTACTACAGAAGATGACTCCATTATGAGGTTCGTTTGTTTGTCAGCTGTTGATCTTGTGGGAATGGAAAAGACACTTTTGCAGTTTCAACAGGACCTAGAAGAGTCTAGAGATAGCTTGTCTAGTATCTCATACACATCTACAAAGTTGAGAGATCATTTTTCATATCGTTCTTGTTTCACTGTCAAGACATTGAAGGAATTGCGAACACGTCTATCCAACGCTGTTGTAGAAGACAAGAAACCAAACATGACTACTAACTTGGTTTTTGTTTATTGTGGAGTTGGGACCACATGGCAAGGGATGTGCTCTACCTTAATGAAGTGTGACCAAACATTCAGAACGTCAATTGAAAATATTGACAAATATCTCATGCCAACTGCAGGTTTCTCTATTGCTAAAACATTTTGGGACGAAAATACAGACTACAACGACCCAGTCTTGAGCCATATTGCTATATTCTGTGCTCAGGTGGCTCTAACAGAAATGTGGAAAAAGTTAGGAATATGCCCAAATGTTATCATTGGCCAATCCGTTGGGGAAGTTGCAGCATCATATTCATCTGGTTCTATAAACATGGCTGATGCTGTTGATGTTATATACAAAAGATCTAAGCTCCTTTCAGCTCAAACAGGTGGGGTAATGATGGTGGTAAAGAACATTGAATTCAAGCTAGTGGAAGAGGTCTGTGATCGTTTTGACCATAAAGTGGTGGTGGCTGTATACAGCAGTCCCGTTGCTTGTACTCTCTCAGGCGATGCTGATATCATGTCATTGGTGAAGAAGGAATTGCAGTCTATTTCAAAAGAAAGAGGATATGATATTTTAACAATAGACTTGAATGTTACCTGTGCATACCACAGCCATCACATGCAGCCATGTGTATCTGAAATCAAGAAGCAGTTAATGAACATACAACCTCAGAACAGATCGATTCCAGTGATTTCAACTGTGACAGGAAAACTAGCCACAATGACCGAATTTCAGACCGGTGAATACTGGGCACAAAATATAAGACAACCTGTAAAATTCAGTGAAGCCATTATTGGTGCAGCCAAAGAAAATGCTAAAAACATTTATGTTGAAATTGGACCAAAAGGCGTACTTGCTGCTCATTTTAAAGATATATTCAAACAAGAAGATTTTTACTGTTTTCAATCAATGAGATACAAGAAAGAGCTAGAGACAAAGACGTATACTATGCAACAACTATATGAACATGGCATAAATATTAATTGGGAAACTACAGATAATAATGGACAGTTAATCTCCACTGTTCCAAGATATGGGTTTAACAGACTGGAACATGTGCACTTTCCTGAAGTAGAGCGAAGGAAATATCAAGGACTTTCAACAGTTGGGTCAAGTGAACATACATATGTGCAGCGAAGCTTGAAGAAAGGAACATCATATCAGTTGAATCTGAATCAACAGACAACACCATTTGTTTATGATCATTTTATGTCAGACAAGGTACTTGTACCCGGAGCAGTTTACGTGGAAGCTGCTCTTGCTGTAGGTCATAAACTGTTGAAGAGACCAGTCAATAACATAAGTGTATCTGTAGAATTCCAGAATCCTCTGTTTCCTGTAAAAGGAATTGATTATGAAATAGAATGTGAGGTGAAGAAAACTAAAGAAGGAAATGGCCTAACATTCTCAAAAGACGAACGTGTGTTATGTACAGCAATGGTGCTTTGTAAAGAGTTCTCTCAAACATCTCAGGTAGATCCAGAAAGTATCAAACGAAAGTGCTTATACCACATGAAACATCATCAGGTCTATGACAAGTTAAAACTTTTGAATTTTAAGTATGGATCATCATTAAGTTTAATTCAACAAGCTTGGGTATCTGAAAATGAATGTATAGCTGAGATAGCTGTGCCAGATACTCTGTTGGAGGAAATGGGAAGAACGCACTTGCACCCTGCTATTGTTGATGCAACATTCCAATTATTTGGGGTTTTAAAGAAAGAATCTAAAGAAAAAAGGCAGTCATATCCAAGAGGGGTCAAATCAATGATTCTAAAAAGAGCTCCATGTCAAAAAATGTATGCCTATGCAGTCTCTACTGGATCAGAAGCAGGTAGACACCACTTCAATGCACTCATTCTTAGTGCAGATGGAAGTGTTATATGTGAGCTAAAGGATTTTTACACTGATGAACAGAAGGAAAAGTTATCAGATACAGATACATTTGAATATTCACTTGAATGGTGTCTTCTTCCAGAAGATGACCTGGTTGAGTTCAAAGAGAGTAAAACAAGTTTTCCAGAACAAACCATTTTTATAGTTTGTCCAGAAAGTAAACAGAACTTTTTCACAGCTAAATGTGGACACAACAGAGTTGTATTCCATTCATTAGGATTACCACATCAAACTGCTTCTAACAATTTAAAGAGCACATTGACATCATTTCAGAAGCATGAGATTGCTGCTGTTATATTTGCACCAACGTCACACAGTTCCAACAAATGTGGTGAGGTTTACAGTACCTCCAAACACGGTTTCACCAGGCTATCAGAACTTCTTCTCATCATAGATAGTTTGTCACTCAGAATGCCAATATTTATCGTTACAGAAAGGACACAAAAGATACCTCAGAGAAATTCTCCATCCATCAATGTCCATGAGTCCCATATTTGGGGAATGGTGAGGTGTGCACGCCACGAATTTAAACAGACAAAGATATGCCTCGTTGATATAGATCCAGAAAATTGCGACAAAAGTGTTTTCTGTAAAGTCATAGCACAGGGATTTCAGCAAGAAGATGAATTTGCCATAGATAGGTCGTCTGTCTTTGTTAGCAGAGTTAAACCACTGCTTTTAGACAAAAGCACAAACATGATAACAAAAGACATTAATGTCGACCCAGATGATTTAGTGTATCTAAGGTCTGCAACTCATTCAGTAATAGAAAAACCTTCATTTGTAGTCCAAGCACATGAAAAGACTGCAAGTGTTGTCCCTTTGAATGCAATGTGCATCCGCCTTGCTTCTGTTTGTTTACACAATAGAGAAATATATGCTGTAACCTCCAACCTAGTTGATGAAAAGTTGGTAATATGGCCAGATTTAGCAGAACAAGGATTTCAAGGTGTTGGTGTCGAAGGAACAGGAACGACCACATGTGTTGACAAAAATAATGTTAGAAAAGTTCAAGACCAAACTGTCCATTTTTGCCACCCAGTTGATATCGCCACATACATAAATGTACCAAAAGAATTGACAGTAGCACAATCTGTTCTTCCTTTTTATCAGCCAGGGCTATTGACAGTTTCTCTTCTGCTACTCAAATTATCAACATATGTTGAATATGGTTCTTCTGTTTGTATAGTGGCTGATGAAGTCAGTGCTTTTGCAGCCAATTTTCTTACTTATTTGCTCAAAGTCAGAAACCATTGCTCAGCCTTTAGTTTAGCACAGAATGATCTTATTCAGGGCAATCACACGTCAGCTGTTGTCCCCACTTCAAATGTAGCTTTTTTGTCATTGATAGATTGTTGCACAGTCAGTAAAATCATTGATATATGTCCCAACCTTGATCACATTTCGGCTATTTCTAGCTTTTTACCCAAAGACTCTATTAGATGGATGAAACATAACAACCAAGAAATAGCATTATCGTTGGTGTCATCTGATGATATCTTTAAAGATAAAACATTGAAATCATCATTTTCTCAGGTTATAGAGCATTTGATAGATTTTTACAAGAAAGATCATCCAAATATAAGTGGCGATGATGACAGGGTCAAAGATGTGTTGTCTCTGCCTTGGAAGAGTTTGTCTCTGACACACGACCAAAAAATACCTTTAAGGGTAACAGAGTCTCACTTATTCCGAAAGAATGGCTGCTATGTTGTAGTTGGTGGTCTAACTGGTTTGGGATGGGAGCTTATGAAGCTTATTGCAGAATCTGGAGGAGGCCATATTGCAAGTATAAGTAGGCGAAGACCAACAGAAGAAAAAGTGGATGAGATCAACAAAATAATGTTGCAGCATCATGTTCACATACACTGTATTCAAGCAGATATCACAGACTTGGAAAATGTAAAGACAGCCTTTCTCAATCTCAAGCAGACCCTTAAAGAAGTCAAAATAAAAGGAATATTTAATGGAGCTGGTGTAATTGCTGATAATACGCTGGCTCAAATGACAGATACAGAAATAGACAAAGCAATGCGACCTAAAATCCTTGGCTCATGGAATCTGCACCTTGTCTCCCAGCATTTCAAGCTAGATTTCTTCGTTTTACATTCCTCAGTTGTATCAGTGTTGGGAAATGAAGGTCAATGTAATTATGCTGCTGGCAATGCTTTTATGGATTCCTTAGCTCATTATAGAACAAGTGAAGGAATGTGTGCCCAAAGCATCAATTGGGGTGTACTTGATATTGGAATGACTCAAAGTAATGCCAATCTCTTGCAATATCTCCAAAGCATGGGCCTGGACGCTCTAAGTGTTACAGATATTTGCACGTGTTTTATAAGAGCTTTAATGGCTGGTGAAGTCCAGGTTACAATAGGAAAGTTTGACTGGTCTGCTGTTTGTAAAAACGAAACACTTTCTCCAAAACTTCTGGAAGTTGCCCCAAACCAAGACTTACAGATAGTACAGAAAGGTGTAAAAACAGGGACGACAGCAATAAACTTTAGCATCTTTGAAAAGTTAACTAAATCAGAAAAATCTAACATGCTACAAAATATAGTGAAAGATACAATGTGCCAGGTTGTACCAGGCTTAAATCAATCTGACATTTTACCTGCTACTGGTACTGCCCAACACTTTGTGGAATCTCTACAGACAGTAACATTTGTTAACAAATTACAAGACCTCACTGGATACAAATTAGATGCACAAATACTTCGCTTAGAAGAAACAACGATTGGAGGAGTTGTTGATATTCTGTTGGAGAATATTGTCATAGAAGATGTGAGACCATCTGAAATTACAGTGTATGATCCTATATTGGCTCCAAACGCTGAGATGACATTTATGGAGCAAGCAGTGATCATAGACTATAAAAAGAATCCTGAAAATCCAGCACTGTTACGGGTGTTTGATGTTGAAATTAAAGGACTGAAATTTGATAGTGGTCTATGGAAGCAGACACTTCAACATGTTGTTATCATGAATAAAGAACTTTGTAAAGTCTATAATATGAACACAAGTAAAATTGGCGCCAGGTATTTGTCACCAGATTCAGTTAATGTTAGCTTGGAAATTATACCATTCGAATCTGTAGGGAACTGTGATGTGCGTCATGGAATGTCAATAGATATTTCCAAAGAAATCCCTGTTAAGTTTCAAATTGCACACAAAGAGGAGTGTATTATTCTCAGAATGATTCTTCATGCTGTGATCACAGATCTTGCCACTGTCGCACTGATTTGTAAAGATATCAGGAGTACAGCTGTAGCTATAATGAATGACCATCTTTTACCACCAATTAAGGAACCAATAAATGTCTCAACAATTTTTCATTCAAAAGTGAATAGAAGGTTTTTAGATCTTCGATCATTCTGGATAAAGCAAATGACAATTATTTCAAGGCCTATAACTTTAGGAAAAGAAAATGCTAAAAAGTTAAATGGTAAATACTGTAGATTCGTTAAAGGAACCATTCCAAGTGACATTACTGAACAGATCTTTCTAGTTCTGCGAAAGAAAGGGTGTACCCTGTTCCAATTATTTACATCCATTTATCAGTTGTTTCTACACAGATCAACAGCGTTGTCCATCATACCAGTTCTGTCTACTGCTGACATGCGCATTCATGCCCCAGAACTACAAGGATATGCTGCTCGGTGCATTAACAACATTCCATTCATTGCTGAATTTGGAAATGGGCAAACCGTTGAAGAGTTTGTTACTAGCAATACTAGTAAGGTAGCTCAAGCTGTAGAAAACTGTGCATATCCATATCAGTTGATAGAAAAGGAGATTCCATCAGAGTCAATGAGAGAACATATTGGTCGACATAGAATAGTCATGGACAATCTGACAGATTTCAATGCTACAATGAAATACAAGGACTGTAGTATACGAATAAAGGACGCATGGCATACAAGGGATGAGTATGAAACATTTTGGTATATTGAATACAATACAGACACAAAACTCATCACATATCAGTTTGGGTATAATGCCCAAGTGTGTGGAGAGGAGGACGGAGCTAAAATTCCACAAAATTTGATATCTTTGTTAAGAACTTGCTGTGTGAGTCCTTATGAATTGTGTTTTCCAGACAAGAAAATGCATGATAAGCAGGATTTACGTCACTCAATAACAAACAATTCACAAACACGTGACTCTGAAAGGAAATCCTCAGCATTGAATGAGAGTGGCATTGAATCTAGAGGAAATGACAAGACACAGAGTTTATTCAGGCAAAGTACCTTCTATGGCGAAAACACCAAGAATAGTATTGATGGAAAGCAACCCATGTCAACCTACAATGGTGGAATTAATCCAACAGTATTGCATGAGAGAGCTCTAGGACCTATAACAAATGACAAGAAACAAGAACCGGAGAGACCAAGATACTTCTATGGAAATACTATCAAGAACACATTTGATGGAAAACCACTCATGAGGACAATGGATAATAGAGACACTACAAAATTCTCTGAAGAAACCCCTCAAGATAGAATTATCAGAACTGGTGAGTAAATGGCCCCGACATGATAAAACCATCATTTTGGCTGTGCGTAATGGGAGGACTTAGATCAGACTAGGCATCTGCTAAGTCTAATCAGATTCTTTACTGTCCAGACAAAGAAAACTTGGGCACTTTGTTACCCACTGAGTGCACAACAAAGACTCTGACCAGTCTTGGTGGATGTCCAAGCTCATCTAAGTCTGCACTTTGCGCACACTCATTGTGTTGATTTTTTCATGTTATGTCTCAAATTTCTCTTTCAATGAAATGAATAGAATTCATCATTGATGTTCAGTGGGGACTGGAATGTCCCTACATGGGGGTCCTCTGAACTAGTGAGAAATGAGGCCTGACAAATTTCCAAATAGAACCATGGACCTGGGAGGGGGGAATTTCCCTGTTCCTACTGAACACCAATATTGATTCTTTTTCTTACCTTACTGGTACTTCGTTGCCCAAAATCAATTTAACAAACTGATTTTAGGCATCGTGGTAGCAGTAATTTGAGAAAATGAATCAATAATTGATTTGTGGCACCAAGGTACCAGTAACGTGAGAAAAAGAATATTGATGTTCAGTGGAAACAGGGAGATTCCCCTCTCTGAGGCCCATCAGCCCATTTCCAACTATTTCATGGACTGTGCATTACGTCTCAGTCCACACTTTTCAGTCATGTTGAGACAATTTCTTTTCTTCCTGGCTTGATTCAGGACAAAGCTGCCGATAAAGTGTCCTGCTTAAGCACATAACACAGTGACTGTGAGCAACTAGTCTCATTCTAGCATCCCTTCGATCCCTAGCCAAACGCTTTACGAACTGATCCACCCAGCTCTGCTTAACCTGTATCACAAACTTAGCCAGTGACGTGAGATAGAATTTGCACACACTTAGTTTAAAGGATAATTTACTTCTTTCACACAATGGATAAGGATATCTGAGATTTTACCCTGGGATAGAAAGTCTAATCTAACCCATGCTATCTTACCCAGGCTGTCATGTGAGGGCTTCATACATTGGTTGTATTGAAACTCACGCACATTGTCGTCGAGTGACGTCATTTTTATGTTTAATTGACGTCATCATGTGAAATTGCATCTTAGCGTATTCAGGGACTTCTGGAAGCTTTTTTCAAATATAAAATCAATGGTGAGCAAGAAACAGAATCCATTTTTCGTGTGAGGGTAAGATAGAAAAATCCGTTTCTTGGGATCAACATTTGTCATCACTCGGCAAGCCTCGTGAAGCCAAAGGGCGATCCTTTGGACCAATTTTTCTATCCTACCCTCACACTCATGATAGATTCTTTTATCAGTCACCCCTAATATTAAATGCATTGTTTCAACATAACCTAATAAACGTTTCCTATCTCACGACATGTTACCTTTATCAGGTCATGATGACGTTGCACTTTTTGAATGACGTCGCTAATGACGCTGAATCAAGATAAAAATAAAAAATTACGTCATAATTGCTAGTTTGAAGAGTGTTTAACAATGGGTAAACTGATAAATAGAATACCAGGTTCGCGTCTTTTGATATCAAGTTTACCAGGCTCGGCTTTGAGAACGCATGTTGAATCGCTCGGCAAGCCTCGCGATGTCAACATGCGTTCTCAAAGCCTTGCCTGGTAAACTTGATATCAAAAGACACTCACCTAGTATTCTCTATATATTATGGGCCTCGTCGCGAGAAAACCTGTCTTCGGGGGTTTGCGAACAACACAGGCGCAGACCAGCCTGCGCATCCGCGCAGTCTGATCAGCGCCTTTGTTATTCACTTTTAAGAAAGTATCATATGTAAACTTGCTGCAGGTGAAATTTCAATTTTCTAGCTAGTCTCTGTGGCTGAGGAGACTGGTTTGAAAGTCACTTTGTCGGACACCCCGAAGACTGGTTTTCTCACGGCGAGGCCCTTATGTCTCATTGATAGGTGACAAAGTGGAAGAGTCATGACAGAAGCACAACGTATAGACGACAATCGATAACGTTAATACTATCGATGAACGCAGATCAAAAATCGTTAGAGAAAGAGTTCTTGATTGCCATTTGTTGACAGTCAGGTGACAAATGGCTATCAAAAAAAAATAAATGTGGGAGCGCTGTGGCTCAGTGGTAGAGTGCTTGACTCGAGACCGAAGGGTCGCGGGTTCGAACCTCACCGGCGTCACTGCGTTGTGGTCCTTGAGCAAGACACATTTATCCTAGCTTAGTACTGGTTCAACCCAGGAAGACCCGTCCCTATATAACTGAAAGACTGTTCATGGGACGTAAAGAATCAAATCAAACAAAAAAAATCAAAAAATATGTTCTTACAATTTTTGATCTACGTTCGTCGATAGTATTAACATTTTCGATTGCCACCTATCCAGTGTGTGAGGGTGGAAAAGAAAATCTGTCCAATGCATCACAAGGCTTGCTGAGTGTTGCCAAACGATCATTCTGAGGGACAGAATTTTCTATTTCATCCTCACACAAAATATAAATTCTTTTTCGTACTCTCAAATAAGGAGATAAATCACTTGCGTGAAACTTTTTTCTTTTTTTACCAAGGATTCGGATACCTTTGGCCACATTGTTGTATGAACAATTTATACATCTCACAAAGATCACTTAATACAGGACAAATGTCATGCAAGTAAGAGTTTTTCAAAGATATATCCCCTTAAAACAGATGTATGTTGGGGAGGTTAAGTGATCTATGTGAGATGTTTAAATTGTTCATACAAAAATATGGTCAAAGGTATCCGTTTCCTTGATAAAAAAGAAATTTTTGCTTAAACAGGAAAAAATTGCATGCAAGTAAGAGCTTTTGAAAGATATATCCCTTTAAATCTATATTTTGTGAAAATGAGCAGCAAATGTTCTGGTAAGACTGTGTGGGTGCTGCCTCTTCTTTTTATTTGTTTATAAACTTTGAGCGGTGTTGGTCTTATAGAGAAGTTGAAAGTATACAATCATCACATCTTATCCTGAGTACTCATGCGCTTATCCAGAGGATGGTCAGAGGGTCCAGACCACCCACCCTTGAACATCATGCCACCACTGGCACTCCTGTGCATTGCAATTGAAATGGTATTTCGCTGGTGGGCTAATGGTTTTCTACTTAGAATATAGGTACAGACCCTCCCCCTCCGTAAAAATATGTTAAAGCAAATATTTAAAAAAATAATGAACAAAATGGACCTCCCCTGGCACAACTTTCTGGATCCGCGCCTTAGCACTGTTTTGAACCTTTCAGGTAAAGTTCAGAAGCAGACCAGACAAGGCTGGGATCATGAAATATTTCTTATCTTCAAGAAGGAAGACGCAGAATATGTGTTTGATTGGGGAACTGAGGGACAAAACAAAAGGAGGAAACTGCCTTTCAGCGATATAATAGACATAAAGCTTGTCCCAAAATATAATGGTCAGTATAAAGTTATGCTAATAATGGTATGCAGTGATATAATAATTCAAATAGAGCTAGTCCCAAAGTACAGTGGTCAGTGTCATAATGGCATTCTTCGGAAAACAGAAATAAAGCTTGTTTCCCAAACATAATGGTCAGCGTAATTATGTCATTCAGTGGTATACATATTAAATTAAATTTGTTCCAAAATATAATGATCAGTGTAATAAAATAAAGCTAGTGCGCAAATAGAATGGTCAGTATTAAGAGTATCCTTTTTATGTATTGGTGGGGGACAAGCCAATTTCATCTGAGGACAAGAATTATTCGTCAGAAACAAAGCTCTATCGAGTTTCTTGCAAAACTGTTTGAACAGGCGGGTGAAATTCCTTTGTATCAAAACAATTTATCATAATTGATATTTTTCTCGACCACTTATTGGTCTTTATTACGGCGTGGCAATGTTCATCTGTGTGTAACAATCTTCATGATATCTTCATCATATTTTATACAAATGTACATTAGGTGAAGACAATGTATCCCACACGAGAATGATTGTTCCCCCTGTCTTAGTTTCTGCCCCTTTTGAAATTTGTAAAAAAGGTATAGTTGTATGCACATAACTCAGTAAACAGTATATATACCTTTATGAAACTTTATTGGAATATGTATCAGATCAAGGAGACATGTTGCATAAATTTGTTTTACGGTTTCTTCATTTCAGAGTTATGGCACTTTAATTGTTTTTATGCTTATTTTGTGTGATTTTCATTCTTATAAACCCCATATCTCGGTATAAGTTTGGAATATATTCATGAAATCAAATAGGAATGTGTATTAAGTACAGAGGATAAACTTTACAGGAATGTGTATCAGGCGACAAAGTGTTGGGTACACTTATGGTTGTGTTTCAATTATGTCCCGTTGTTTTTTGCTTCTTTTTATATTGTTTATTTTTGTACACCCCATTAATCAGTAACCATTTGGGATATCTTCATGAAATGTTATAGGAATGTGTATTAGGTCTAGATGATGTGTCGTGCGCAAGAATAATTGTTTCCCTGTATTTAGATTCAAAGTGTTGTCCCTTCGATTTTTTTCATTTTTTTTTTCATTTTTTTTCTCCAAAAATTCTTGTATGCCCCATAACTCAGTTACCATTTCAAATATCTTCATGAAACTTTATAGGAATTAATATCAGGTCAGGATCATACATGTTGGCACGTACAATTACGGTTGCTGTTTCTAAGTTATTGCCCTTTGATTGTGTTTTTATGCTTTCTTTGTATAATTTTCATTCTTCAACATGGCATAACTTACTCAGAATTTAGTCAGCACGATGTGTTGGGCACAAAAATGAGTGTTCATCCTTTCTAAATTTGAAAATGATGCCCCCACTGTCATAGCAGACGGGCGTATTTTGCTCTTGTTACTCCTGTCACAATGGTCGAAGTGTGTAGATGACAACCAACAAAAAATTCAGATCACCAATATGACCTTGGCATTAAAGGTCAATGTAAAAATATGCTTATGGTAGCCCTTCTAGTTTGGCAATCATCTCATCACAAAAGGGGGTTAGTTTTCTCCCAATATAATATGGCTTGTATGTCTCAGTTGATCTGTGTTCTAGTGTCTCATTCTCTAAGTACCATAGGTTAATCTGTGATTTGTGACTCAGGAATTTCTTAGCCGCATTCATTTGAGATTACTTTATGCTTTATATATACACTTTAATAGGGCCAGCACATAGGCTTTGCCTTTTTTGGTTAGCTCACCTGAGCCACTGGCTAATGGTGAGCTATTGCGATGGTTGGATGTCCGTCGTCCATCATCGTCCTTCTTTCATCAACAATTGCTTCAAAGGACATCTCCTCCTTAACTACTGGCTGGGTTTTGACCAAACTTGGCAGGAATGGAACTTATGTAGCCCTCTTTGATAATTGTTCAAATGATTTTCGTTTGTTGCATATTTAGGTCACACAGGCCAAAAATAGATTATCAAGATGAAAACTTTAAAAATCTTCTTGTCTGACCCCAGAAGACATATAGCATTGATATTTGGTATGTAACATCACCTAGTGGACCTCTACCAAGTTTGTTCAAATTATGTCCCTGGGGCCCCAGGGTCCTATGTTTTACATAGGCTTTTATAGGGAACACGTGAAAAAATCTTTTCTAAAACCACAAGGCATAGAACCTTGAATTTTGGTATGTAGCATCACCTGGTGGACCTCTACTAAGTTTGTTCAGATGATGTTCCTGGGGCCAAAAATGGCCCTGCCCGGGGGGGGGGGGGGGTCACATGTTTTACATAGGCTTATATAAAGAAAACATGACAAAAATCTTCTTGTCTGAAACTGCAAGGCATAGAGCCTTGATTTTTGGTGTGTAGCATCGTCTAGTAGACCTCTAACAAGTTTGTTCAAATTATGCCCCTGGGGCCAAAAATAGCCCTGCTCTAGGGGTCACGTGTGTTGCATAGGCTTATATAGGGAAAACGTGAAAAAATCTTCTTGTCTGAAACAACAAGGCCTAGAGTCTTCATATTTGGTATACAGCATTATCTAGTGGACCTATACCAAGTTTGTTCAAATCATACCCGTGGGGCAAAAAAAATGGGTCTGCTCCAGGTCACATGTTTAACATAGACTTATATAGAGAAAACATGAAATTTTTTTGTCTCATTCACAAGGCCTATTCTAGATAGTTGGTATGTAACATCACCTAGTAGACCGCTACCAAGTTTGCTCAAATTGTGCCCCTAGGGCCAAAAATGGGCCAACCGCAGGGGACACATAGGATTATATAAAATTATTTTTTTCAGAATATGGTCATGAAGCATATCAAATTAAAGGGAATGAAACATACAATAGCATGTTAGCAAATAGTTTGCTCTTACACTTACCCTTGACCCCTTGGGTGAGTCAAAAAATTTATTTGTTTTCTTTACTGAGTAGTTATATTGCGTATCAAATTAATCGGAATGAAGCATAGACCACCATTCAAGCAATTTGTCTGCCATTTTACACACCCTCGACCCCTGTATAGGGTCAAAACGTCAATTTTTTCACAAAGAAGGTTATATTGTATATCATATAATGCAATTAAAATGTTTGACCTAATGCACACCCTGCTCTTTGGGTTTGGTGAAAAGGTCAGACATTGAAATTGTGCAGATAAGTATAATTGGATTGAACTTAGTGACTTGATAGGCTTAGGTTATGATCTGAATGATACCCAAGGTGGATAAAAGTGTTGGATAATTGGATATTGTGGTAAACATACTATCCTCTGACAAGGAATCAGATGAGCGAGCCAGGACAAATGGACCCTCTTTTGTAAGTACCATAGGCTTATTTGTGATTATACCATTTCTCAGCCAAATTCATTTGAGTTAATAAAATATTTTACTGACCGCTCCAAGGTGGTAATTCTTTTGTGGATCTTTTATGTTTGTTCTATCTTGTGTTTGCTATGCCTTTGTACGCGTCTGTTAATATGTGCCTTGTGGTCACCTGCGGGGAAAAGGCTGACCTTTGCTCTCGTTTGTGGTGTCTTACTGTGAGTTTGTTACTTTCCCATTGGTATCCTGGGTCATGTGTGGTACTTGATTGTATCGATTCCTGATCTTTGCACCCTTACTTACCTTCCTTCATGCTTTATATATTATAATAGTGCTAGAACATGAGAATTGTCTCTTTCTCTAAATATCAAATGTTGATCTGTGCTTTGTGATTCTGGGATTTCTTAACCGCATCCGTTTGAGTTTTCCTCATGCTATATATATTATAATAGGGCTAGAACAATGGATTTGTCTCTTTCTCTAAGTATCATATGTTGATCTGGGATTTGTGATTATGGCATTTCTTAGCTGCTTTCATTTGAGTTTTCCACATGCTTTATATATTATAATAGGGCCAGAACGAAGAGAGAGCTGGTTGCTTTGCTTTCTATTCCTGGTGTCTCGTGATGGTTGATTGGCTCTTCCTAACGGTACCATGGGGTTGTCTGCTGTTTGTGATTGTGGTATTTCCTGATCATACTCACTTACTATTTTTGTATTTTTCTCTAAGTATCATATGTTGATCTGTGATTTGTGATTCCGGCATTTCTTAGCCGCATTTGATTGAGTTTTCCACATGCTTTATATATTATAATAGGGCCAGCACATCTGATTTGTCTCTTATTCTAAGTATCATATGTTGATCTGTGATTTGTGATTCTGGCACTTCTTAGCCGCATTCATAAGACTTTTCCTAATGCTTTATATATTATAAAAGGGCCAGAACATGGGATTAGTCTCTTTCTCTAAGTATCATATTTTGATCTGTGATTTGTGATTCTGGCATTTCTTAGCTGCATTCATTTGAGTTTTCCACATGTTTTATTTATCATAATAGGGCCAGAACATGGGCCTGATTCTTATCTGTAGATGGACTCACCGTAGCTCAACTTGGGTTTTCTTTAGCTCTGACTATCTGTGAGTCGTGAGCCCTTTTCTTTGTTTCATCATAGTGTGCTAATTTGATTTGAGTGTTTCTCCATGATGATACATTGCAATAGTTAGAAGGCTTCCATGTGAGCTGAACATTTCTTGTACATCAACAACAGCAGAATCTATGACGAAGATTTGGTACCAGTAAAATGCATTTAAGCCTCCCCCTGGTGGCTTAGGCTGCTGTCGCTTCTAAGGCTGTGGTTCTGTTGTTGTTGACTTGTTTATAGTAACTCCCATTGTGGGAGTCTGTAATTGGTCTATATTTTGTTTTGCGTCACTTTATGTCCCTTCTAGTTTTGCAATCATCTTGATGGGGAAGAGAGAGCTGGTTGCTTTGCTCAGTTTGTCTTCCTGGTGTCTCGCGATTGTTGTGTGGCTCTTCCTCGCGATGCCTTGGGTTTGTCTGCAGTTTATGATTGTGGTATTTCCTGATCATACTCACTTACTTTTTTTGTCTCTTTTTCAAATGTTGATCTGTGATTTGTGGTTCTGGTATTTCTTAGCCGCATAAAGTTGAGTTTTCCGCATACTTTACATATTATAATAGGGCCAGAACATGGGATTTGTCTGTTTCTCGGAGTATAATATGTTGATCTGTGATTTGTTTTTGTTATTTCTTAGCCACATTAATTTGAGTTTTCCACATGCTTTATGTATTTATTCATATAATTGAGCCAGCACATAGGATTTTATATTTTTTGCATTGGCGACCAGCGAAGACTAAAGCGAGCCTGCACAACTGCACTGTCTCCCCACATCCTTCGCTAGTCAAATGTACAAATAATTGAAGTATATTATCCATCAGACCAAAACCTAAATACCTAGCCCCACTAGGTAGCAAAACCTAGCCCCACTAGGTAGCAAAGCTTTCAATCTTAAAGACCGATTCATTGTATAATCCATAAGTACTGTTATCATATAGTTTATAATCCTATAAAATACTTTCTTGTCGTTCTCTAATAATCTGTGCAGTTTGACCCAGATCAGGACTGACCAACCCAGTCATGATCTGGATCCAAAACGTTTGACACTCTAATAGTAGTACTGAAAGAATTTTTCTTAAAAAAAGTTAACTTTTAAAAAAATCAGCCGACGACAACATAAACGTAAAAAATGCTCAGCATTCAAAAACTTATTTTCTATTACACAGCAAGTTCTGCTATCATAATTCGAACAGTTAAGAGAAGTTACGTCATGAAGACAGCTACCTACAGGGAGGCAGAGGATTGGATGAACACGATTGAGTCAGAGATTACAAAACTACCTTGTTCAACGGTGATCACAGCGCTTTAGGAAAATCACAACTTTCTTTGGAATTTTAAATCTACCAAAATACTGCTATAGCATGGGATATGATGTATGGGTAACTTAAAAAGGTGAACCATTGAAGTTTCAAGCTAATACCACATACACATGTAGTTGTTGTGTTATGCTCCAAACAAAATTTAAGTGTGAAAAATAACAAAGGACAATAACTCCTAAAGTATGCGAAAGAGATACTTTTTTGTTCTATGTTAGACAAATGTACTCCTTTTAACTCGAAGTACTGATAACTCGAATTGAACTATCTGATCCCATGGACTTTGAGGTAATTATAGTCACTTATATATCACATTGGCATATTTGATTTATGCATACAATTCATTTTCATTGACGGCTAGGAACCTTTCCATTCACAATTTGTATACAGTATCATTCCAAAATGAGACGCTGTTTTGTGTCATAAGCTCTGGGTGCAAAGCTCACTGAGGTGCCCTATGTGGGGTGCCTTACTGGTTTCCCAGTATCATGCCATCATCATTTTGTTAGTTATAAGTAGTTATTAGTAATAAGATTGTTGATAAGTAGAATGATGTTGATAATTGTAAAAAAATAAATATATTTGTCATTGACAGATATAAGAGAGAATACTGTTGAAAATTGTAAAAACGTAAATAAACAGCTACGTGCATTAAGAGGCTAGTTTGGCCCCCCTATGAGGCAAAAAAATGAAATTCGCTTTTCACCAAATTCTTCCTATAAGTTTATTAGAACAATGATCCAAGTATATAAGTCTGATATTAGTTTGACTTTTATTCTTGTCATGGTAACAAAAATGACCGCCGAAATAGGCGGAAAATAGGAAATTGACCATTTTGGAGCAAATTTGATACGTCTGACAGAACAATAAACATAGAGCACAAGCAAATACTAAAAAGACATTTAACAGATAATGAGAATTATCGAACACAACATATTCAAAAGATTTGTCAATATTGACTTGGCCTCCATATCTATTATGTTTTTCGGTAAAATAAGAAATGAACTACAAGGGTACCTTTATTCTTGGTTCTGTGTATATATTTGTCATTGACAGATATAAGAGAGAATACTGTATATAATTGTGAAAAAAATAAATATTTGTCATTGACAGATATATGAGAGAATACTGTTGATAAATTTGAAAATATAAATATATTTGTCATTGACAGATATAAGTAAGAATACGGTTGATAATTGTGAAAATATAAATACATTTGTCATTGACAGATATAAGAGAGATTATTTTACCTCACGTGAATTTCCAATACTAAACTTCCATAGACGAACGAATTTTATACTATCATCTGCTGCTATAGCGGCAGCAAATAATGTCACTTGTTTGCCATAGCAGGGGCTGATAGTAGAAAATATCAGTTTGGTCACATGATGAGCAACGCCAATGCGCATAAGGTATGTTCACGTCAGGAGACGTTCAACAGCAAAGGCGGACAGGAGGCATGATTTGGCGACTTTCAATTCCTAATAACTTCGTTGCTTATGGTCAGAATTATTAAGTGTGGGTACTCATTTTCTTAGTTATGGAAGAGAGGAACACATTAACACCAAGTTTGGGTGGGTTGGATGAAATTTTTGTATTTTGCAACACAACCGCGTAGTATCTCCTTTATAAATGATGCTGCTTGGTATTAAATTTGACGTCATCATCTTTTATGACATCATTTGGTTAACGGAACATCATGGGATCGCAGTGGCTCAGTGGAAGAGTGCTTGACTGGAGACTGGGGGTTCGAGCCTCATCGGCGTCACTGCGTTGTGGTCCTTGAGCAAGTAACATCTATCCTAGCTTAGCACTGGTTCAACCCAGGAAGACCCATCCCTGTTTAACGGAAAGATTGTTGATGGGACGTAAAGAATCAAATCAAACAAACGGAACATCATTGATCAGTTTGAGCATTCAAACTGTTAAAAAGTACCTTTCTCTTTTCTTTCACGCATATAAAACTTAAATAAAATGTTGGGCATTATTTCGGCTTGGGAACCCCACTCACCATGGTAGACCTAAAAGAGAAAAAAGTCGATAAATAAAAAAAATCAATGTTCTGTTCGGTACAAGGAAATAAATATTACATCCCCTGAGAGGATGACAGTCGAAAATATCATCCCTCAAAATATGATTATCAACCTCGGCTGTACCTAGGTTGATAATCACATTCCTCGGGATGATATTTTCGACTATCACCCACTCAGGGAATTAATATTTATATAATATTGTTGATAATTGTTAAAATACAAATATATTTGTCATTGCCAGATATAAGAGAGAAACCTGTTGAAAATTGTAATTAAATATATAATAGACATATTACAGGTGCAACATGTGTATAGATTGTCTTAAAATGGATACATGTATATAAATGAGCAATTAAATATAGTTTGGGAAGCAATTCAAGATAGTTTGGTCCGCGGTGTGGAAAACCTGCCTTTTTTTTAAAACAAATAAGGCGCAGACCAGCCTGCTCATCTGCGCAGACTGATCAGCGCCTTTGCTATTCGTTTATTGGAAAGTAGCACATCTAAACTTGTTAATAGCAAAACTCCGATTTTCTACCTAGTCTGTGTAGCTGCCGAGACTCGTTTGAGTTTCAGTTTGTCAGAAACCGCAAAATTAAATTATTTTATATTATTTTATTTATTATTATTCAAAAATAGTTGTACCAAGAAGTATGTGCGAAATCAAATGTATGAAAGAGAGAAAAAAAGTATCTCGCCCAATTTAAATATTAAGATTTTACATTTATTTCTCTGTTAATGTGAGCATATGGAAGAATTTGATATAATATTGGTAATTCTGTATAAATGCAATGACGTTGATATATGATAGACATACACAGGTGCAGCGGGTTCGAGCCTCACCATCGCCACTGTGTTGTGCTCTTGAGCAAGAACATTAATCATAGCTTAGAACTGTTTCAACCAAGGAAGACCTGTCCCGCATTACTGAAAGATTGTTGAGTGGACTTTAAGAATCAAAACAAACAAAACAAACAGATTTTAGTCAATGTGTATTGGTCCTCTTCCCGAATTGTTTAAATAATGACCCTGGAGTCAAATTACCCTACCCCAGATAAGCTGACGAGATGAATGGGGTATGGCCTCTTGGCTCTCTTGTGTGTATGACGTTTTCTTGTGTTTTGATCGCTTTCTTATAGGGTGCCCAGATTCAGATGTGGTATTTTATTTTATCATATGACGTCGCGTCTGGGAGTGAAATAACGCCATGCAATAAAATCTGTAAACCACTAGTGGTTTATAGATTTACGGGAAACGTTCTGACGTCCATAACAACGTTGCGTAAATGACAAAATTATATCGTTTTTACGCTTAATGTCATATGATAAATAGAATCTAACATTCGTACTCTTGTATTATTGAATTTATTAAACTCGTTGCGAAAAAGAGATAAAATGCTCGGCAAGCCTCGCATTTTATCTCTTTTCCCCAACTCGTTTAATAAAATCAATAAAACATGAGCACTCATGTAAGATCCTCTATGTATTGATTAATGAGCTTTGCCTTCTTCCCTACTTTTACTGGCTGACACAGACCACTGTGTCTTTTTACATTAACATTATTGTTTTTTTTGTGAATGTGTACATTGCTGTGTAAGAACGACTATCCAAGGTATTTCAGTAAGATATAGATTTATTCTATATAAGAAAAACATAACAAATGTTTGGCAAAAAGACTCAAATCTAAGATAGGTTATGTGTAGATTTTGTAATGATACTAGTCATGTTCCATATATCGTACATAATAATTTGTAGCAATGCAAAATAACTGGTATCGATGCAATCAAGTACAACATCTGACCAAAGACACCTCATAGGAGAGTGACAAAAACACAAGAATATGTCACACATGGGACAGCCTTGAGGTCAACCCTGGCCACAAACGACTAATTGAACCTACCATTATTATAGATTTATAAGCATTTGTACCTACCATTATTATAGATTTATAAGCATCTGTACCTACCATTAGTATAAATTTATAAGCATTTGTCCTGTTCAGGTGTGTAATCTACCTAAAAACAATTTGTGAAAAAGTCGAGTTTTAAAACTGTGAATTTTGCAATTAATTTAGTGACTATGAATGGCTATTTAACGAAATTATTCATAAACTCATATTTTATGATTATTAAACCAAGGGAAAAGGGAAGAGAAATATGACTTAACATAACCGTTAAAAGCCTTTTAAGTAAGTTATTTCATCAATTTCATGACAGTGTTTTACCATCAAGAATACTAAAAAGAATTTTCGATGCAATCAAGTACCACATTTGACCGAAGACATCACACATGGGACAGCCCTTGAGGTCAAACCTGGCCACAAACGACTATTTGAACCTACCATTATTATAGACTTATAAGCATTGGTCCTATTCAGGTGTGTAATCTACCTAAAAACAATTTGTGAAAAAGTCGAGTTTTAAAACTGTGAATTTTGCAATTAATTTAGTGACTATGAATGGCTATTTAACGAAATTATTCATAAAATCATATTTTATGATTATTTAACCAAGGGCAAAGGGAAGGGAAATATGACTTAACATAACCATTGAAAGCCTATAAAGTAAGTTATTTCATCAATTCCATGACAGTTTTTTACCATCAAGAATACTAAAAAGAATTTTCTAACAATGGCTGAATCGATCAGTCTGATCAGTATGCCTTCAGACTGGTTTAAGCAAGCAAAAGGCAGTTAATAACTCCAGTTAGTAATTGACAAATGGGCCTCGTCGCGAGAAAACCTGTCTTCGGGGTTTCCGACAAAGCGAGTTTCAAAACAGTCTCCTCAGCTACAGAGACTAGCTAGAATTTTGAAATTTCGCTTGTAGCAAGCCTAGATATAATACTTTCAAAAAAAACGAATAACAAAGGCGCTGATTAGACTGCGCGGATGCGCAGGCTGGTCTGTGCCTGTGTTATTCACAAACCACCGAAGACAGGTTTTCTCGCGTCGAGGCCCAAATGGGAGTGTTTCATTGAAGATTACTCATTCTTCATTTGTCATTTTACAATCAGAAGTATTAACTTCATAAAAATTAAATTCCAAATTGTAAGAAAAGTCTTTCTTACATTGTTTTATGGTAAAGCAAAGCTGTGGAATTAATAACAAAAACTTACTTTTCAGCCCTTCAACTGATATAGTATCTAAATGCAGTTTTTAAAAATAGCAATGTTTCTTGGGGCCGCGGGTTCGAGCCTCATTGGCGTCACTGTGTTGTGTCCTCAAGCAAGAACATTAATCATAGCTCAGTACTGGTTTAACCCGAGAAGACCCGTTCCGTCATAACTGAAAGATTGTTGATGGGGCGTAAAAATGGGACTGAATCAATGCAAACAAAATCAACCATATATATCGCCCTTGCCATTGGTTTGAATGTCATCCAATATTTTATGAATGATTTAGATGTATGTCCATTCATAGTCACAAAAATTATTGCAAAATTCACATTGTGAAAATTTGACTTTTTATACAATTGACTTTAAAGGAGATTTCAACCCTTAAGTTCCAGGCCTCCAGTTAAGAGTGCTTATTGGAAAATTAGTTTCTTTATTTCTCATCCAAAACATATTTTGTGGGTACTCAAAAGAACCGTCTCAATGAGACGGTTCTTTTGAGCACCCAAAACACATGCTTAAATTAATGGGTAAGAAAATAATTAAAATTTTACGAAAATTAAATGTCCTTATCTGGACTTATGCTTAACATGACCACTCATTGACTGTTATTGGAAGTGAAATAGAACAATATTTAATGAGAAAGAAAATACATTATTGTACAGGTGTATGTTAATTATAGTGTAATTAATGGTCAGAGCACTGGTAGCATGTATTTTACTACTACTCTTATCACATATATTCTTTTAAAGTGAATAACGCACTTGTTGCAAAAGCTGGAGCGAATGGTCTATTGTAGGGATTTTATCTTGCCGCTAGACGATCTAACGGTAGATTATCCTCATACAGCTTCCTTTTTTGTGCTCCAGATAAAGAAGACACGAGTAACTATGGACAGGTGTATCCATCTGATACCCCTGTAAACAATAGTCTTTCCTTCAAACAAGTGTGAATGAAATAACATTTCCAGAAAACAAATGTGATAAAGAACGTCGATGTGTATTTATTCAGTTAGCTCTATTCCTATTTTAATTCTTTTAGAGCTATTATACTTATCATCATGTCTTAAAATAGTATGTCTTGTCGCATCCTCACCTTTTAAGCTGTGCTAGTTAAACGTTTATCATATGACGTCGCATCTGGGAGTGAAATAACGCCATGCAATAAAATCTGTAAACCACTAGTGGTTTTTCGATTATTACGTCCATAACAACGTTGCGTACATAATGACGCAATTATAACGTTTTAACGACAATAATGAGATTTCAAAGTAATCTTAATGTCATATGATAAATAAAATCTAACATTCGTGGTCCTGCATTATTGAATTTATTAAACTCGTTGCGAAAAAGAGATAAAATGCTCGGCAAGCCTCGCATTTTATCTCTTTTCCCCAACTTGTTTAATAAATTCAATAAAACATGAGCACTCATGTAAGATCCTCTATGTACATAATGTCTATAGTAATGATTATAATATTTTTTTTATGTGTTTGCATGCTTTACTTTTCATAGAGGGACACTTGGTAGACTGGCTATTGTACTTAAAGGTGCAACCCTCTTGAAATATTTTATAAATAAATAAAGAATAGTCAGTAACTTTGTTACAACTTCAACAAATTAAGTTATATTTTATATCTTTACATCGTAGATTCATTTTGCCATTTGAAGTAAAAATGTATACTTTTTTGGTTCATACTTTGCAAAAAAACTTTTTTGTTTCATACTTTGCAAAAAAAAATGAAATTAGCTATGCACAATTCTTCGCTCACAGAGGTGATTCAAAGTGCTGTTCTGTTTGGGGAAAACAAATTTATTCATCACCTCGAAACTATATCAACATATAAATGTTATCACAGCAAAGTTTTCTCTTAAAATCAATTTTCTTTACTTTTTCAACCAAAGTGAAGTTAGCGCTATGTTCTTCTCATCTCACAAAGGCGATTTGAAGAACAGTGCTGGTCTGTTCTGGAATAAGAAAGCATTATTTAAATTCATCAAAACTGTCTTATTAGGAAAATGTTGTCTCAGCCAAACCCGACTGGGCTATTTTCTATTCAGCTCTAGGAGGTAATTCAAATGACAGAGCTCTTTTTTGTTTAGCAAAACAAACATATTAATGCCATCACAAATAAGATTATCAAAATAATATTATTGTAAAAATAAATAGTTTCATAGTAAAAGTGGTGTTAGTTTTGCATTCTAATTGTTCTGTTTGAGATCAATCAAACACAATTAATTTTGATTTTTATGTTTTTCACATTGATTTTGGCAAAAACTTTTTATCTTTAATTTTAGAAAATTGTGTTTGCGATGAAATAATTCGAGTTCACATTTAAAATGATATCATTATAAGGATGTTACCTCAGCAAAACTAGAGTTAGCATTCGAATCACATCACAGGCAAGACTATAAGAATCTATCATGAGTGTGAGGGTAGGATAGAAAAATCTGTCCCAAGGATCGCCCTTTGGCATCACGAGGGTTGCCGAGTGATGACAAATGGTGATCCCGAGGGACAGATTTTTCGTGTTTTACACATACTTGCTGTTTTGTATATATTTGACTTGTTTAGATAACTTTCATCCCAAAATGTTATAGCAAAATATTATACGTTTCTAGAATGAACTTTATTTGTCACCTTTAAATTGGCATTTAGGAAATGCACTTCGAATAACAGACATTTATGCGAAGGTCGCTGCTATATACTAAGTTTTGTCTGAAGCAAAGTACAACACATGTTTGGTACATGCGGTTACGAGGGTCATCCAATAAAAAGCGAGAATTTGTCAATAAAATAAAAAAGTTAGAGTGAAATAACCCATACCTGGTTACATTCTTTCGATATAACATCCCCTCTTTTGAATGACAAATTCCCATCTGTGTGGAAGGTCTCGAATGCCCGTTGCTAGGCAACCCAAGTTGATACGTCTCACTTGCTTG
This sequence comes from Loripinus fragilis, assembly GCA_964019695.1. Classification (NCBI taxonomy): domain Eukaryota; kingdom Metazoa; phylum Mollusca; class Bivalvia; order Lucinida; family Lucinidae; genus Loripinus; species Loripinus fragilis. The sequence goes on from OZ026528.1 coordinate 47,074,636, forward strand.
GCCACTTCAAGTTCAAGGTCCTGTAGGTCGTAGAAACGAACTACATGAAGGGGTTCTTTCAATTTAGAGAAAAGTTCAAAGTCTGGAGGGTTCATATCAGGAGAATACGGAGGATGGGGCAACACGTCTCAATGGTATGACGTAATAAGTGACGTCGCCCTGTGTGATTTATGGCATGTGGCGTGGTCATGAAGTATTAACGGAGTTGCCTCTAGCAGTGATCTACGCTTCTTTCTTAACGCTGGTCGTATGGAATGCATTAGAAATTGTCTGTAACACTCTTGGTTAACCGTCTGTCCACTTGGAACGCGGTAGGCACACAATATTCCAGACTTATCGTATGCGAAAATCATCATCATCTTTAAATGAGCCCGAGCTCTACGGAATTTAACTGGTCTTGGACAGTCTGGTGTGCGCCATTCGGACGACTGTCTCTTCAATTCAGGTTCATAACTTCTTATCCATGTTTCACCAATAGCAACTATCCTGTTCAGAAAGTTCTTGCCCTCAATTTTGTGCCTTTCTTACAACTATTCTGCAACGGTAGTGCGGGCCAATTTTGGCTTGTCCGTCAGACAATGTGGCACCCATCGTGCAGCGACTCATCTCATGCTCAACGTATTGCTTAAAATGTTATGAACTGAACCATGGCTAATTCCAACGTCATTAGCTATTTCCTCACATGTCAAGCGTCTATCAGTATCAAGAGTTTGTTTTTTTATCACATTTTCTTCGGTTGATGCTTCCGTCGGTCGACCTGGACTATGTCTGCTTTTAACACTATCCCGACCATCTTTGAAATTATCTACCCATTGATAAACTGCAGCCTGAGAAAGAAATTGCTCCCTGCAAACATTTTGCAGCGTTTTGAATATTTCCGCGGTTACTGTTCCCTTGTAAAACTTGATTTTAGTATAAGCTCTTTGCTCTTCGACGCTAAAGCTGGCCATGACGTTCTGATTAAGTGCGCGCGAAGTGACGTCACATCAAAAGACGTCATAATACGCGGACGTAACGTCAGATATAAAAAGCTGATATAATATGCCAGGCGCGTGCAAAGTTTCATTACGATAGAGTAATTAGTTTGAGAGATATACTGATATTCTCACTATTTATTGGATGACCCTCGTATAAAGTGTCATATCATTGTAAGGCATAAAATTTCTGATGCATTTTTGTAGTATTCTTGTAGTTTCCTGCAGAACCGTGTTTTAATCTCATATAAGTAGACAGGTTTGTGACGTCGTTAATTATAGAATATACGTCATTTTGAGTATTCTGCAAATGACGTAATGACAAACAACGCTGAAATTTAGTCTTTACGTTATGCTTTACATATTCCTAACGTGCCATAAGGGAGCTTCAAAACGCGCTGTCTTCTATTAACAGAGTTATCACAATTTAAATATTTTTCAAGAATCTGTCTTTTTCCTAAATGCAATTTGCATTAATTAAATAATATTCAATCTGTCTGGTCCTAAAACCCATTTGAATGATTTTATTTTTATTAATGCCTATGATATCCAAACATTAAGTTCAGGTTCAAATTTAGAATACAAAAGTGATTATGATCAAGAAATACCACAATCACATACTTAAGCATCAATGTCATGAAAACAAAATTAAGTATAAACATAGTAACCCCTTCACTACAGACATTTTGACTAATTAAAGCAGGACTTTCAGCGTTTAGAATGTCGCTTATTGATTATTAATTTGTGGTAACAACTCATTATGAGAGATCAATATATTGTCTTTGAGTAATAACTATTTTAAATGTGCTACGTGTATTTGGTTAAAATAGGTTTAACGAAAATTGTAAAGTAGTGTTTTGTTTACGGTTTATTGGAAAACATCATAAAGCTTTGATAAAAAATGAAAAAAAAAAAATAAAAGATCAACATATTGTCTTTGAGTCATAACTATTTTAATTGTGCTTCGTGTATTTGGTTAAAATAAGTTTAACTGAAAATTGTAAAGTAGTGTTTTGTTTACAGTTTAATGGAAAACATCATAAAACTTTATTATAAAAATAACTCAATATAATTCTACAGAAACGTGTCTGTTTTTCGTAAGATTCACAAAAATGTTTTGTAGGAACATTGGGAGAATCTTTTTTTAAACATCAAGAAATATCACACTTTTTTATTGTAACGCTCATCTACATGTGGTACGCATTGAGGGTGTCAGTGTACTAGAGCGACCCTCTTTAAATGACTGTAACTCGATATACATTGGATTTTTCTTAATGTCTTGTGCCAGTTTAAAGGCAGCAACAAGTTCTGTCTGGAAGCCTATATTATTTTGTCGTAGCATTCACTAATCGAAAGATCTAACCGATCAGTCTTAAAAATATTTTTTTCTAGAAAACCACGCATTTTCCGACAAACAAAGTTTCAGTTCAAAGTACAAGGACAAGTACATGGACAATCTTAGATCGATTTGTTATGTTAATTCCTGAAATGGCATGTTCACTACCGTATCTAACCGGTTGGGATGAATTTCGATTATTGCCTGCTTTGCAAAAAATGTAAGTGATTGGTTAGAACTTTCGATTAGTGTATATGTGAAGAAAATTATGAAACTGGTTGCATTCATATTTGAACACTCGAAGTATTATTAAAATACTTTTGTAAACCGACGTTAGCCTCCACAGCTTACAAACATCGTGCATACTCATATTTCATTTAAGTGAACAACACGAAGTTATATTTTAATACTTTTGTAAGCTTTCAAAATGGACTCAATTCGACATTTTATTAAAATACAGGAAAATATAGATTAAATATAAATCACATTTTAAAAAATCTGTATTTCACAGGCATGAAAATATAAAACCTGTGAAATTATAAATTGTATCTCATGGGGGATATTGGATGTTTTTGGCTTTATCCATTGACTTTAGATTTTCAAACGTCTTTAACTCTCTTATTAGTAGACAAAACATATAGCGTGGATATTGATTTTCTTTTTTTGGTCGCAAAGAAACTTTTTGGTAATAAAATTGTCAGGATTTTACTTTCTCTACTCCTGCTCCTGTGGTTTCGGTTTTGGCCGACATGGCACATTATGCAACGTCAAGATTAATATGACGTAACATGCGAATATGTATGACGTCTTATAGTGCGAACATCTTGCCACGCCTAAAATTGTATATAATAGAAAGAAACAAAAAAAATATAGAAGGAAGATTCGCATTTTTATGTTGAGTATGCCATAAATTTCATCTCTTGAAGCCAGAAAACGTATATTTCATTCATGGCTTTGCCACTCATGGAATATGCATGTTTCGCTTCACTCGATGAAATCAACCAAATATTCGAATATCCCCTATATCTTCAGTGTTCAATTTTACCAGCTTACTCCGACAATATGGGCTGAGGAATACATGTATTTTTATATTCTTTATTCTGCTCAAATTGCATCTGTGATAATTAAATATACTCAGAAAAACAATTGAAGGATATTTAGATTCAGTCCCATCTCTAACATCCAATACAATAAAAACTTTACTAATTATGCATGTATTTCATAGCACCAGATATCTGCAATCAAAATGGATGATTATATTAGTCACGCTTCAATGGTTTAAGTACAGTGCAAACCCAAATGGTTCAACCCTCTATACTGAAAAGTCACAAACGTTCAAAAATGATTGAAACCCATTTTTATCGTTTGTATTCCATAATGACTGGCTTTAAAATCATCGCTGGTTCTCCTTCCAAAAGATGGCACCTAATTTTGATGCTGTTGTAAGTGTTTTATTGCAAATTTGTGGTCAAATTTGCCGTGGTATGCCATATCTGTGTATTTTTGTTGAAGAAGTAGTCCCATTATTAGGAGAAATGACTGATAAATTGGTGTCTACTTTTTTCTGTGGTCGGAATTAGAACATAAGCAATGACCTGGTAAAGGTTTCAGCAAAAATTGAGAGCGCTTAATTTTTTGCTTGTGAATTTTGGGTAGAGAGGGTCAGTACATTTGGTGTAGTACTGTATCGTAACCAATGACCCGTGAATGTCAATTTGCATTTTGGTGAATTGCATAGTAATAATTCTATCAATGATAAAAATAAATTGTTTGAAAATTATATTCCCGAATGTAATAAAGTCAAAAGAATTTTGATATCCTTCAATTGTTTTTTCTGAGTATAGATTGTCAAAAACTGTAATAAATTGTTTATACCTAGTTTTCTTATCTCTTTTCTTCAAAGGACACAAGGCATTGCATTTAAATTTCTATATTATCTTTTGGAGTTGCTTTATAGATTAAGGTCACTCTTAGAGGACCGTTTAATGGCCGTAGGTCTATGAGATCACTCAATCTTGGGAGCTCAGTGCTCGACTCGAGACCGAGGGGCCGCGGGTTTGGGCCTCATCGTCATCACTGTGTTGTGTCCTTGAGCAAGAACATTTATCCTATCTTATATTAGTACTGGTTCAACCCAGGAAGGATCGTCCTGCATACAAATGTAACTGAAAGATGGTTGAGTGGACGTAAAGAATCAAAACAAGCAAACAAACTAAACTCAATGTCCACCAGTCTATCTGACCGTACATACATAAGTTTTCGATTAACTTAACGAGGTGTACTAAATAAGAACAATTTTACTGTCCTGCCAACCAAGAGTGGTAGTGACGTCATGTTTTGCTTACAAATTTATCAGGGACTTAGAATCGATAGATCACTTGTGTATTAATCCTATCCACAGGATAGGATTAATACACAAGTGATATATCGATTCGCATTAGCTCAAGTGGAGTGCACAAGTTAATGTTTTACTGAACAATTGTAAACAAAGCATTGCGTCACTGTCACTTTTGGTTGGCTTGACAGTACCACAATGCACTTTACAATCACAATCAAAACATTTTGGCGATGACTTTCAATCGTAAAATCGAACTTTGAAGTGTTCTTCTTGACAGCGGTTATTCATTTAATCCCAAAAGATAAAACATTTAATTATGTGCAACTCTTTAAATACCGGACCGCATAGCACAGTCAGCAGCGTGGCATTCGGGAAAGTCCACCACAATTTGAGAATCAAATCATGGCTGTGGTGTATGTAAGGAGCATTACGCGTAGTACTATGTACCAAAAAGCTCCATTCTGGCGTATGGAAATTTAGTTCTGTAGCATGTGAGTTCAGCTCTATTAAAATCGATTACTCTTATTATCAGCAAAATTAATGTAGTTTATGTTTTTTCAATAAAATAACGCTATAGCGATATTTTATTGCAAAGCGATATTTTATTGAAAACATAAATTTCATTTAAGCCATTTGTTTTGCTGCAATCACACTTGTTATTGTGTTAACATGGTTTCTGTGACGTCAGCTTCACGTTATATAACGTCAGCATCACGTTATCATCCGCGTCATCAAAGTAGATCCTCGATGTTCATCCGTGGTCTGATTCCACAGAATTTCGCGGAATTGGCCGAGGCAGTTCCGATTGAGAAGCGTGCCTGACTGCAGCTACGTGTTTGATGGTAGGTTGCTAGTTTGATCCTGGTCCCCTAGGATACTTTCGTGGAGTTCGGCCATGAAAAAATCTACCGCCACTCTACTCCCTTCTGCTGATTCAAGAAGTGAAAGTGTGTAGACGAAGAACTGGTCAAACACTTAGTCAAGCTTGCCCAGGAAAAAAGTGGTTAGTTGAACTGAGCATAGAAGAAGGCAAAGATCAGGAATCGATACAATTAAGTACACACCTGACCCAGGAAATCTAATGGGAAAATGACATAAACGCAAGAAAATGCCACATAACCATAGCTGTTGACTGGGATGTACAGAATCGAATCAAACCAAAGTAAGGAAGACGGCATAAATCAGGATTCGATACAATCAAGTACCACACCTGACCCAGGGCACCATGTGGAAAATTGACAAAACCACAAGAGAGCATCACATGCAGAAGTCTTTTCCCAGCATGTATTTAATTTTAGATTTTGACCCGAAACGGCATTCACAATAAAGGTCGCACCAACTGAGTATTTCTGTGATTTGAACTTTCACGCATTACTTTGAAAATGTATTTAAAGTAGCACTTCTGTTTCGTGTCCCGGCTTAGAAATAGGTGACATGTATGGCCACAAAGGTCTCAATTAGGTGATAACTGTATTCAAATTTTCATTTGGGGAGGTATATTGTCAGATATACGGTCGGAAATTTAATTTTACGGCGACGCGCAAGCGGAGCCGTAAAACGTGATTTCTGAACGTATATCCGACGATATAGATAGATAGATTTCTTTATTTCCTCCTATAAGGAGAGTTACAAAAACACATACACAAATGACAATATATACAAAATAGCATACAATACCTACTTTGCTCAGCACGTATCTGTCAAAGTAAGCTTAAATTATTGGAACAATTTTAACATATAGTACAAAAATAGGTAAATTGGGCGAATTGGGCCAGAATATTAACCCTTACATTATGCAAGTTATGCTTAACTCTATTGTGCACAGTCCTCTTGCCGAAACGAAATGCAAGAGTTCTGCAAATGAGTTATTAAGCAATAAATATCACCAAATCCATAGTTGCAGCCCGTGAGTACAACATCCAAGAGAACTTGACTGAACTATAGGGCAGAGCTTTGTAAATAACTTATTTTTCAATTTATTCTTTGTGTTGAGCACCATATATGACTAAGATTATGTCTATTCCATAATATATAATTACATTTAAATATATGCTTCGATTGGATGACCTAATAGCATCTATGGCTCAAGTGACATCAGCTTCAGCTCAATTGCTACAACTTAGACACACGAACCATAGACGCCACTAAGCCACCAACATGTCCAATATCAGAATTAGTTGCATTATTTCACTTATAGGTGGGTCGTCTTTTCAAGAACAGGTGTTTGGTTGCAATTGCAAAGACCAAGCATCTGCTCTCAAAAAACGAAGAGGTTAGCTGTTGTAGGTAAGCCATATCCTGTGCAAGGCTGGTAGACACAAATACCAAAACTTAGTACAATCATCAGATAATAATGAAACGAAATCTACCCGTTCTTCGCCTAGGAATGCTGATGTAAGTGACGCTTTATCTAATCTCCTAAGGTATAAATACACGTTTGGGTCAAACTGGTAGATTTTGTCCCAAAGTGAAACTCGTTCGAGATGAACATATGTGCACTCGCTGATGCAATGATCAATGATATTGGCATAACCTTTGTTACAATTGGGACAGAGCCGAACACTGTCAGCCTCATCTATTAGACAGGAAATCATCTGTACAATTGATTTTGCTGCTGGTAAAGTTTTGGTTTCAATTTCGATATGAACCAGACAAAATGAATGTGAAAATCACTGTGTATGCGTTTAAACCGCTCAAACTGAGGCTGCAATGTCCGACTATGCCACATATACTCTTCTCGTTCCTTTATCTTCATTTTAATAGTATTTTTCCAAGCCAATCTACCTGGAAAGATACTGTCCCTCTTATATGCTTCCAAGACATTCAAGAGACCGTACTTTCCAAGTATGTTGACTAAGTCTGATATAAAACCTTTCTGTTTCGTATTATTTGCATCAAAGGAACATAGTCTATTTAAAAATACAATTCTAAGCCAGTGATCGATATTCATTCTGCAAAGTTGGCCAAATACGGTTAACTTTCTGCAAGCCGCATAATGCCGCACGTCATCTAATGAAATGTGACGTAATTAATGACGTCAAACTGTTTTCTACAGTACACCGCAGGGTATACTGTCGCAAATTTTTGACGTTATCCAATCAGAAGTAGCGTTACAAAAGCAAGTGCATTAGAATGCCAATATGCTCCATAGATGTGCATATTGTGTAGCCAGTGAACACAATATTCTACTGGTGAATTTCGACCTAAGACGTACCAAAGGTTAAAGGTTATTAAACGAGTCCATTGTGTTCCAGGAGATAGGGAACTCTGGGTTAAATAACCGTAATATATGGAAAAAGTGAGAATGTCCACAAGTGCAAACTAAAAGATGGGATCTATTTTGGTGGCCACCTTGCTTATGGGACAAACCCCATTTTGGAACCGTGGCAATAATGAAATATAGAGGCAACCAGGTGATAAATGATTTAGGGTGTCTAAGAATGCAAATTGACAACAGGGCGCAACCATTTTGGCAGCTAACATGTTTATCATTTATCGAATAAACCCTATATTCACACTATGACCAGAATAAAAAAAAGATAAAGGCCAATCATAATAAAATTTGGGGGAAATCACCCGGTAAATGAGTAAGTTGGAGTGTCCACAAGTGCAAACTGACAACAGGCAATAGACAGTTTAGTCGCCATCTTGAATATCGTTCATAAAAATCTATAATCGAACCTCGGGAAGAGTTTAATAAAAGTTTTCATATATTAAATGGAGAAAATGGGTTTATAAATGTCTACGTTACAGAGTTTCCACATTCAAACTGATAGGCAGGCGGCTATCTTGGATATCATTGATCGAAAAATATCCACAGTCAATTTTGGGAAAGAGTATCTTACATCAGACAAAATTTATATTCAGAATTGGGAGAACGTTTGATAAAAGTAATTCATATTTGAGATATTGAAGAAATCTGATGATAAATAACTAAGTTAGAATGTCCACAAGTGCGAACTGATAAGTGGCGCCTATTTTCGCAGTCATCTTGGCCATGGGAAACCCATTTTCAAACTTATGCAAGCATTTGTAAAAGAAATTCATAGAGGAGGTTTGGAAGTAACAGTGTGTTAGATTACTTAGAGTGTCCACAAATGGGAACTGACAACAGGGGGTGGCCATTTTGGCAGCCATCTTGTTTATCATACATCTGACAAACCTATATTCAAACTTGCCTCAGATTTAAAAAAAAATGCATCCATATATGAAGTTTGGAGGAAATCACCTGATAAATGACTAAGTTAGAGTGTCCACATGTGCAAACTGACCATAGGCAGCTTACATTTTTGTTGTAATCTGGGTAATCATTCATCAGAGAAAAATCTAAATTCAAACTTGGGCAAAAGTTTGGGCAAACGTTAATACAGCTTACTCATATATACTGACTGATAAAAGAAACGCTACATCTAAATTCAAATTCATGTTATATAAATGTTTATACACGAGAAACTAAATCGAAGTACGAATTATTTTTACTTTTAATGGCATGTTTGTGTTGTACTGCGGGTAATTTAATGGTGGAAATCAAAACTTTGTAAACTGACGCCGTTTTTCCTTTTTTTTTGTTAAGAATTCAAAAAGACATACACGAGATATGGTATTCAGGAAGAGAAAAATAATAATGGCAAAAAATGATCATGAATCATGCATTTTGACACAAAGGGGTACGTGCATTAAGATGCTATTTTGGCCCCCCTAGGAGGTCAAAAATTAAAAGTTGCTCTTTACAAGTTTCTTCTTATTAGTTTATTAGAGCAAAAGCCAAAGTGTAAGGGTCTGGTTTTGATTCGACTTTTACGGTTGTAACAAAAATGGCCGACAAAATAGGCTGAAAATAATGACCATTTTGGAGCACATTTGAGACGTATAACAGAGTAATTAATATAGAGCACAAGCAAACACAAAAAAAAATAGTTTAACAGATGGTGAGAAAAGGTTTTTTTGGTATTTGCCTGTGCTGATAACTAATTCTTAAAACATCGGTCTCCAAAAGCCTCAAATTTGGCTTCAATGGCAATTTCTCTATTTTAAGCCTATTTTGTCGGCCATTTTGGTTACCATAGCAACCAGTAAAAGTAAAATAAAGGCCAGAATTTTACACTTGGGCTATTTTCGAACAAACCAATAAGATGAAATTGGTGAAAAGCAACTTTCAGTTTTTTGGTCTAGAGGGGGCCAAAATAGCCCCTTAATGCACGTACCCCTTTGCATCGCCTACATTTTGATAACATCAAAACGAATTCCGCCATTTTACATTACAAGATAGATATTGCCAAAACATATTACAAACAATTTACATGTACAGTTTTATCCATTTATCCCTCGCCATTTTGAGGTTTACTTGAAAAATCCAAAAACGTCAGTTTCTGTCAGTTTTGAAATTGTCGTAGACATGAGATGGCAGAATTCCATGTAATGATATAGTGATTTTCTTAAACTTTGCGCCACTCACTAAGCCTGCTACATTACTTTATCATTGTAATGATAACCTGTTAGGTGGGGTGGCTGTAAAACCTCCTTTTTTAACAAATGACGTCACAACGTCAAGCATAAGGCATAAACTGCAATAATAACAACGCTAAATATGACCTGGACTCTAGACTACAAATTTCACTTATAAATATAGTGTGTTTCTAGCTTTTAGAAAGTGCTATAAAATCAGGAAGTATGTAGCGTTTCTTTTGTCAATTAGTATATATAGAATTTAGAGGAAACTGGGTTATAAATGATAAAGTTAGAGTGACCACAAGAGCAAACCAACAGGCAGTAGCCATTTTGGTTGCCATCTTGTTTATCGAATTCTGACAAAAGCCAAGTTCATACTTTAGCGAGAGTTTGATGGCAGCAATCCATAAATCAAATTGAGAAGAAATGCAATGAAAATGGAGTTACCATGGGCAAACGGACAGAAGGACAAGCGGAAAACAATAGAGCCCGGCCAACATTCAATGGCGGGGCCCTACAAAAATTGCATGTGTGCCCAGCGATCAACAACCCCCCCCCCCCCCCCCAGGTTGATCAGAGAGGTGCGCTCAATTGTGGTCAATAACTCTACCTTATTAAGTTTGAGATGACACTCATACCTCTTCAACAGCAAACGTAACAGTGCAAGTGCTAGCTACAACGCTAGCGGTGAATTAATAGTGTCAAAAAGGACGTAAGGCTGAGGTGAATATCAATTTTAAGGGCAGATAAATCCTCATGTCTTCCGAAATTAAAACCAATAACTGTTTTGTTATACATGTATGACTTATCATTTATAAATGAAAATGTTCTATTTTTTTCCCTTTTGTTGTTGAAACCACTTTTAACCTAAGAACTTTCTTATATGGCCCTCTATCAAAATGGTTCAAACGATTTTGGTCTATTGCATATCTAGGCCACACGGGCTAAAAATAGATATTCAAGATGAAAAATTAAAAAATCTTCTTGTCTGAAACCACAAGACCTCAAGCATTGATATTTGGTATGTAGCATCATCTAGTAGTCCTTTACCAAGTTTAGCCCTGGAGCTAAAAATGGCCCCGCCGGGGGTCACATGTTTTACATAGGTTTATATAGAAAAAAATGAAAAATCTTCTTGTCTGAAACCAAATGGCCTAGAGTTTTGATATTTGTTATGTAGCATCATCTGGTAGACCTCTACCAAGTTTGTTCAAATCATGCCCCTAGGGCCAAAAACGGCCCCACCCCGTGGGTCGCATACTTCAAAAAGGCGTATATGTCTGAAACCACAAAGCCTAGAGCATTGATATTTGGTATGTAGCATCATCAAGAGGTCCACTTCCAAGTTTGTTCAAATTATGCCCCTGGGGCCAAAAAATGACTCCACCCTGGGGGTCACATGTTTAACATAGGCTTATATAGTAAAAACATAAAAAATCTTCTTGTCTGAAACAATATGGCCTAGAGTCTTGATATTTGGTATGTAGCATCACCAGGTGGCTTTTTGCCAAGTTTGTTCAAATTATGCTCTTTGCTCTTGGGGCCAAGTATGGTTCTTCCTCAGGACTCACATGTTTTACAAAGGCTTATATAATGGAAAACATGAAAAAAATATCTTTGTTTGTAATCATATGGCCTAGAGTCTTGATATTCGTTATGTAGCATCACCTGGTAAACTTTAACCAAGTTTGTTCAAATTATGCTCCTGGGGCCAAAAATGGACCAACCCCGGAGGTCACATTTTTTACATAGGCTTATATAGTAAAAACATGAAAAAATAGTCTTGTCTGAAACCATAATGGCCTAGAGTCTTGATATTTGGTTTGTAGCATCACCTGGTAGACTTGTACCAGGTTTGTTCAAATCATGCCCCTGGGGCCAAAAATGGCCAAACCCCGTGGGTTAATTGTTTTACAAAGGCTTATATGGTAGAAAACATGAAAAAATCTTCTTGTCTGAAATCACAAGTCCTAGAGCATTGATATTTAGTGTGTAGCATAATCTAGTGGTCCTCTACCAAGTTTGTTCACATTATGCCCCTGGTGCTAAAAATGGCCCCACCCTGGGGGTCACATATTTTACATAGGCTTATATAGTAAAAACATAAAAAAGAATCTTGTCTGAAACCATATGACCTAGAGTCTTGATATTTGGTAAGTAGCATCACCTGGTTTACCTCTAACTTTTTTGTTCAAATCATGCCCTTGGGGCTTAAAATGGTCCCGCCCCGGGGGGCACATTTTTTACAGAGGCTTCTATTGTGAAAAATATGAAAAAAAAACTTCTTGTCTGAAATCATATGGCCTAGAGTCTTGATATTTGGTATGTAGTATCACCTGGTGGACCTCTTCAAAGTTTGTTCTAATTATGCCCCTTGGGCCAAAAACGGCCCATCCAGGGGTCACATGGTAAAAAAATGAAAAAATATTCTTGTCTGAAACCATATAGCCTATAGTCTTGATATTAAGTATGTAGCATCACCTAATAGACTTTTACCAAGTTTGTTCAAATCATGCCAATGGGGCCAAAAAATGGCCCCAACGCGGGAGTCACATGTTTTACATTGGCTAACATGGTGAAAACATGAAAAAATCTTCTTGTCTGAAACCACACGGCCTAGAGCATTGATATTTGGTATGTAGCATTATCTAGTGGACTTCTACCAAGTTTGTTCTAATTATGCCCCATGGGCCAAAAACGGACCCACCGGGGGTCACATGTTTGACATAGGCTTATATAGTAAAAACATATAAAAGAACTTCTTGTCTGAAACCATATGGAATAGAGTCTTGATATTTGGTATGTAGCATCACCTGGTGAACCTTTACCAAATTATGTTCAAATCATGCCTTTGGAGCCAACCCTGGGGTCACATATTAACATAGGTTTATATGGTGAAACACATGAAAAATCTTCTTGTCTGAAACCACAAGACCTAGAGCATTGATATTTGGCATGAAACACCCTCTAGTTGTCCTCAAACAAGTTTGTTCTAATTATGCCCCTGGGGCCAAAAATGGCCAATTTCTGGTGGTCACATTTTTTACATAGGCTTATATAGTAAAAACATGAAAAAAATATTCTTGTCTGAAACCATATGGCCTAGAGTCTTGATATTTGGTTTGTAGCATCACCTGGTAGACTTGTACCAGGTTTGTTCAAATCATGCCCCTGGGGCCAAAAGTGGCCCAACCCCGTGGGTTACTTGTTTTACATAGGCTTATATGGTAGAAAACATGAAAAAATCTTCTTGTCTGAAATCACAAGTCCTAGAGCATTGATATTTAGTGTGTAGCATACTCTAGTGGTCCTCTACCAAGTCTGTCACATTAAGCCCCTTGGGCCAAAAATGGCCCCATCGAAGGGGTCATAAATTTTACATAGGCTTCTTTAGTAAAACATAATAAAGAACTTCTTGTCTGAAACCATATGACCTAATGTCTTGATATTTGGTATGTAGCATCACCTGGTAGACTTCTAGCAATTTTTGTTCAAATCATGCCCTTGGGGCTAAAAATGGTCCCGCCCCTGGGGTCACATGTTTTACAGAGGCTTATATTGTGAAAAACATGAAAAAATCTTCTTGTCTGAAATAATATGGCCTAGAGTCTTGATATTTGGTATGTAGCATCACCTGGTGGGCCTCTTCAAAGTTTGTTCTAATTATGCCCCTTGGGCCAAAAACGGCCCCACCCGGGGGTCACATATTTTACAGCTTAAAAACTTTAAAAAAATCTTCTGGTCTGTAACCATATGGCCTAGAGTCTGGATAATTCGTATGTATCATCACCTAGAGGACCTCTATCATGTTTGTTCAAATTATGCCCTTGGGGTCAAAAAAAGGCCCCACCCCGAGAGTCACATGTTTTACAGAGGCTTATATAGTGAAAAACATGAAAAAATCTTGTGGTCTGAAACCACATGGTCTAGAGTCTTGATAATTGGTATGTAGCATCACCTAGTAGACTTCTACCAACTTTTGTCAAATTATGCCACTGGGGCCAAAAATGGCCCCGCCCTGGGGGCACATGCTTTATATTGGCTTACATAGTGAAAACATGAAAAAATCTTCTAACCTGAAACCATTAGGCCTAATGTCTTGATAATTGGCATGTATGGCATCACCGGTTGGACCTCTACCAAGTTTGTTCAAATTATGCCCCTCGGGCCAAGAGTGACCCGGCCCCAGGTGTCACCAGGGACATGGCCAGTTTTCAACAAATACAACTCAGGTGAGCGATTTAGGGCCACTTGACCCTCTTGTTCTTTTATTTTTCGACTTTTATCATTACTAATACGATCGACCTGGTGTAACTAAAACTTATTAAAACTTATATTCTCTTATTACGAACTAAGGCCCAAATGCACTGCTATTCAGAATAACTTAATAGTCTTTTTCCTTGATATATATACCCATTTGCGCCTCTATATTAGTTATCATAAGCATAATGCACGAATTTTTTACCGATCGGTAGTTTATTTATATATCGATAAGGTACACTTGGGGACTGATTCAAAGGTGAGGAACAAAAACACGCAGAAATTCCATCTGATCCCAGCCTATATAAAAGCTCATACTTAAGTGAGAAAAAATATTCTAATTACGCGGTCTATCTTAATTTATTTCTTTAATTTATTTTTCAATTAAAATAACCATTAAGGAATAATCGGCAAAAAACGGCAGTGACTGTCCCTACTGAGGTCCGTATGATATATTAAAGGTGAATTCCACCAAACATTTGTGTTTGTGTCCTCTTTGCATCCTGGTTAATTTTGCAAACTTTTTTGTCATTGGCATTTTTTTAAAAATCTTTCAGAAATACCATCAGATTGTCAGATCTGGATCCAGATATACATTTTATTACCAGTACATGTAACGTAACTAGCCCTTCACGATGGAAGAGAGTTTATCAACGTCGCAAGTGTAACAAACAATTTACATATAAAAAACGAATTCCACAATTGAAATGCAGCCTGAATATCTTTTTTTTAAAGATATTTCTTGTTTAGCATGATAGTATCTTGGAGATACATTTTGAGGCTACTGAGAGATCTGAGATTATATCTGACGCAGTGTTGATCCTGATCTTGGTTGAAACATATTTTATTCGATGAATCACTTAACATAAGTACAACCCTGATCTTACCTTGGTAAATGCCTGATTATATCTGTCGATAGTCTACCGTCTGAGACTATGTTTGAATATCCATGTCTGTTTGCAAGCTATTAATTTTTAAGGAATACAGTAGAAATTAGTATTGTCTGAATAAATCTAGATGTTGAATATTGAGTTTTTTTTAGACAATTGCACCATAAAAAGTTGATGGACGGACGGAGCGGACCCACTACTTGACCTGCTTTATCTAAAGCGACTCATGTAAAAACTACTGAGCTTGAAATGCATGATAAAAACTGAAAAAAATAGTGGCTATAGAAAATGCAAAATTAAAACTATTATAATTGTTGTCTAGTAACAACAATGCGCTTTTACAACATCTTACTCTGGAGACATGGAGCCTTCGAATATTCTCGGCTCAATGTGGCACAATTCTCAGATGTAGATGGATCAGTTTCAATATGCCCCATATGTTTATGCGCAATCGTCGTTAATTAATATATACTGCTAAAATGTCTGCTTGGGGAGGTGGGGTGAACTTTACTACTATTCAGTGTTTGCATGTCCTGTGTTTTATTTGCTGCCAATGGATCACCTATTCAGAACTTAGTACATACAAATAGTTAACTAAAACAAGAAATACTCAGAGTTTGAAATGCATGAAAAAATGACAAAGAGTGGTTTCAGCAAATGCAAAATTCTAGCGCTAAAAGGTTCTCTAGTAACGCGATGGTTCTAAGCTTTTTTAAAAGCTAACCTTGTAAAGGGGTTAAAACAAGTGCCAATATACACCCATGTTTAACAAGAAATATCTTTAAAAAGATATTCAGGCTGCATTTTAATTGTGGAATTCGTTTTTTATATGCAGAGTAATGACCTGTGATTGTGCCCCGAATTACAAAGTATGCAAAGTAAACCGACCATTACATTGTTACGGAACCCCGGAAGGGACATTTTCTTTCTTTTATATACGAAAAAAAAATTATGATGACAAAATCAGAAAAAGAAGTTTAAAATCAAGTAAGAATGAAATTTTAAACCAGAAAATAGAATAGGAATTAAAACAATAAATGTTGTGTGTTCAACATAATTCCTGTACCACATTGGCTGATATACGTTTAAATTCTAATTCTAATGTGCAAATTTCTTTCTGTTTTCTTGCTTTAATTTCCATTCGGATTTATTGATTATTTTCTAATGCATATGAATGAGAAATAAAAATCTATTTTTAAATGTTTCCCATTCAAATACTAAAATGGGTGAATTTAAAGAGGTCAAGGTCAACCTAGAATCATTATTTGAACGAACCTAAACGTGCCTTCATCCTCAATGTAACATCCAACGGTTAAATGACACTAGTTTTATGGTTCTGTAGAAGAAATTTAAACGTCTTTACCATATATGGGCCTGGCACCCACTTTGGTCATGTGACTCATACCACTTGAGCCTTATGTTACATAAGAACTATGCTCATACTGTTAATTCGGTATTTTTCGTGAGGATTTGTTTCGTAAAAATAAGACCCTCCCGAAATCACTCTGTCGTTTATTGATGTAGACAAATTATGTCATACATGTAGTCGCATTTTTAACGTGGCAAATATGTCTTTTAACACATTCGCAAAAATAATATTCTCGAGAAAAAAAATCAGAATTTCCAGTAATCTATAACAGTTGAGGAAATGTGGAGGTTTTATTGTTGCTCAGTCCAGCCCAGGCAGGAGGATAATAAATATCTGGGATGAATTCTTTAGCAAGCTCTGACCCTGGCCGGGGATAATCTCTGAGATATACAACTTGACCACCGGACAACCAGCCACTCCACCAACTGAACGTACCAGATGTTATAATGGTGTGATCACATAGACTCATGATAGCCATGTCGATTATTGCCTCTTGAAACGGACTAAATACTACGTCAGATCCTTCAATGTTTAACCTACTCCACTCAACATCATCACTGCATACAATAAACCGCACGAGAGCACAACTATTCCTGTAGAATTGCATTGCTTCACTAATATAGTGTTTATCCGCTACTGTAAACCCTGCATCCTGCTCCCCTTTCCTCAAAACATCACCTCTTCTTACATGAATCCCAACTAGTAAAATCGATTCTTCTTGCTTTCTACCAACAAAAGTTTTCGCTTGGTTCAGATATTCTGATCTTATGGTAAACGCTTTTCGGATAGTTTCAGGTATATTTGTGAAGTACGTCCAGGCTTGAAAGTATCCATCCAAGGTAAGATTATAATCCATAATACAGTTTCCAGCCGGTCTCATAGTACCGTGTCTCCACGGTTCTTCGGTGATTGTGATCGGTTTGTCTGGATGCACTGTAGAAACGTTGATTTCAAAATACTTCACAAGAGGATGTGATGGGCTGATGACTGGTTTGTAGTTCAAAGCATGTGCTATTCCAAGTGTGGAAGCAATCTGAAACATCTGGTTGCCAAGGCGACCCTTTACCTCAGGACACTGTATATAAAGGTTACTATTTCGAGTGCCACCCACTCTTGCTTGCATGCTTTCATTGACTGTTTGGCTTACATTTACCCTTCTCATTCCCTCAATTGGTTTATTACAAGTGTGATTCACTACACTGTTTATCCATCCACTCCATCTCTTAGTTTCGTTTCTAATCCTCGCAGTATCTAAGCCAAATGTACATGAGATGAGAGAACTAATTTTCGAAAATGGATTTTTGTAGATTCCAAACCAATTATGCAAAGTGTCATCGTCAGTAGAGTTTGAACTATTTATAATACTGGTTATAGTCAGCGATGTTTGAAAATTTACCAACACATATAAAACAGGAATAGTAAGTAACACAACAGCTGAAAAGATACACTTTACTTCACTTGACATTTTTGAAACTGTTACTGTTTGTTGAAAACTTCGTCGAATAACATTAGACCTACACAAATTGATGATAACTTTTCAGCGTAATTTAGAAGTATGCCAATTTCCGCTTTACCATTAATTGATATACAATTATCCTATTCAGCTTTAGAGATTAGCTAGTATTTAGAAAAACACTGTAAGTAACATACACAGCGGCGATACTAATGTACATGAACATGTAGAATAAAATATAGCACTGAGCGTCATGCATACATCCTTGTTTTTCGCTTTAACACAATAGTTTTTTTTCTTGTACTGTTTAGAAATAAAACACTTGATCTTTTCCATATAAAAACCGAGAAGTAAGAAAAAGGACCAACTAAATATAATAAAATTCAGATTAATATTTGCTTTTTGAAAAGGAAAGCTGTCGTATAGCTCCAGGAATGTTAACCCAAGGAATGCTAAATCAGAAGTCCGCTCAAGTTTTGGGGTGGGAAGGGTGTGTTTCCCTGAAATAAATTGGTTTGTTCTCCAGTTCACAAAAAGGAGAAAACTTGAGCCATGAAATGACAAAAAGCAACAAAATGAGTGCGCCGCCAGCAAAAAGACACAAATCAGCATGTGGGCATCCAACCTGTCATATCAGTTCTTGCTATGCAACTATAAGTGGGCCTAGACGCGAGAAAAACCTGTCTGGTGTTTGCGAATAACACAGGCACAGACGAGCCTGCGCATCCGCGCAGTCTGATCAGCGCCTTTGTTATTCGCGTTTTGCAAAGTATCATATCTAAACTTAATACAAGCAAAATTTCATTTTTCTAGCTAGTCTCTGTAGCTGAGGAGACTAGTTCGAGTCTCATTTTATTGGAAACCCCGAAGACGAGGCCCATTAGTAACTAAGGACCCAAGCCTTCTTCATGCGGACATCGAAGACTGATCAGAATGAGCTGGTGCCTAGTCTGATCTAGAGGCACAGCTACAGTATTGGTTTTCTCATGTCGCGGCTGATATGTTTTCTTAATTGGACCTCGTCGCGACAAAACCTGTCTTCGGGGTTTCTGACAAAGCGAGATTCAAACCAGTCTCCTGTGTTACAGAGACTAGCTGGGTATTGAAATTTCGCATGAGCAAGTTTGAGATATGGTACTTTCCAGTAAACGAGTAATAAAGACGCTGATCAGTCTGGGTGGATGCGCAGGCTGGTCTGCGTCTTTGTTGTTCGCAAACCCCTGAAGACAGGTTTTCTCGAGTCGAGGCCCTTATGTTCCATGTTCCCCAGTTTTATCTTTGTTCCACTAAAAGTGTGCATTTGTTACGTTGCTCCGAAGAAATAAAATATTGTTCACATGAGAGGGCATAAAACACTTAAATCCACATAATAAAAATATACAGCCATCCCCAGAACGCTAGTCAGACGTATGCAAACACATCTAGAGTTGGTCTCTTTGGAGAAAGATCTGCAAAATAATGTCGAAAAGCCTAAAACCACCAGTTGCATTCTCGCCAAAATTGCGATTATTCTGCAATAAAATCAAAGATTGAAAGTTCTGAGCCTGACATTTGCTATGTGCGTCGTTTAACGTTTCTATACCCATAAAGCAAAGTGGAAAACCAGATGCTACTGTCCTGTCACCCAAGAGTGACAGTGATGTCATGTTTTGTTTACTATTGTTAAGTAAAACATTAACTTGTACACTCCACATTAGCCAATCGATAGATCCTGCGGATATGATTAATACACAATTGATCTATCGATTCTAAGTCCCTGATAGCTTTGTAAACAAAACATGACGTCACTGTCACTCTTGGCTGACAGGACACTGTACACTTTAGCAATAATTATGTTCAGGAATGATTAGGGTAAAGTCGGGTAACTTCGTACATCGGGTAAATTCGTACATTCATTTGCATACAGTGGAAATCCAGATGAGACGGCTCCTTATGCGTCTCATCACTGTTTATCTCATCACGTTACCTGACTTTACCATATACATCATTTCTGACGAAAATAATGTGCTTTGCCTGTTTATGCCTGATGGAATATTTCCTACTCTTATCAATTGAACAAATCCACTTCGAATTTAAGGACTGTTTGGTAGCATATTTAAATTTCATTCAAATTTTAAAAGTAAATTAAAAAGGAAGCAGTGCAGAACATGATCAGACGCCACATTCGACGGCGAAGGAGCTACTTCTGCACTGATTTTTTTAATTTCCAATAAAATATGCTTGGACTAAATAGCCTGTGATTGTACAGGAAATTAACCCTTTATATACTAATGGATTCTTCTTTCTGGTTTGACACAACAAACTTGGGATAATCCATTGTAAATATCAGTGACCTATATAAGATCTTATATAGGTCACTGTAAATATATAGGGGTGTCAGGGTTTTTTTCCCCCAAAAATATCGTATTTTTTGTCTGAGGATCTTTTTTACATTAACAAACAGTGTAGACCCTGGTGAAATGCAGCATTATGCTGCATTTCATCCGGGTCTTCACTGTTTGCGAAAGTACTTGGTTAAAAGTAAGGGTAAACCGTTTCGCGACACCTGCTTCGAGATGTTCTTATCACTGGCTGGGTCAATATCACCCGATTTTAATGTCTGCTTGAAGAGTATGCCTAGGGCAATTAAGGCCACTCTAGACACCAATAACCATAACTCTTGCATGACCTTATAAATTCTATAGTTGTTACCGTATTTACCTGGAACGTACTGAGATTCATTCATACGCTGCTGATGCACACTCTGATCAGTATTGGATGCACACGAGCAGAAACTCTTGGCATACTATTCTAATGTATAATTTCAATAATCTGTGAAATACAATCCAGTGCCTTTGGCGTTACTATGGTTACTCTGTCGTCCGCTTAGGAATTAAATAATACAGGTAAAGTGAAATTGGCGTCTCCTGGCGGATTGAGATAGGAACACACAGTAATGCCTCTGGTAACTGGTAAGCTTGGATAAGCAGATGTCCTTAATTGTTCGACATGGATATTTGTGAAATAGAATTCATATGGGTTTTGTTTCATAAAAATTGTTTAAAATATTTATTATACAGTCAAAACTCTTTATAACGTCACTCGTTATGACAGAATATTCAATATCCGACATATAATTGCCGGGAACGGATCTGTTTCTATTAAAATTCCCTCTTTATAACAGAATATTCACTTTACGACACAGACAGTAACTTCTGGGAACAGATATACAATTTCTATTGAAAATAAATTCATTATAACAAATTGTTACCATGTGTCAGACAATTTTGTGATCAGAACAAGGTGTTTTGCATGAACAGGTTTCTGTCTCACTTGATCAGTGGGAAGCTTTGTGCATTTTGATGCAATATGTAATTGAACTGATGTATACATTTGGAATAATAGCATTTTATATCATTTGTACAATATTTTCTTTTACCAAATGATTATTATGTTGAAATCTGGTAATGGTCAGAATTTCTTTATAACAGCAAATTCACTTTAACGTCAAAGATAGCTTGGAACAAACAGCGTCGTTATAAAGAGGGTTGACTGTACATGGTTTTCTCTCTTATGGAGCTAGTATCAAGATAGCCGGCCGCTGGCAGGTCACTATCGGTTTTATGAAAACCAATTTAAGTATAAGAGTGAACAAGATCGAAACAAAATTATGTTTGAAAAATGAAACAGAAAGAATATGAGACTTAAAATGAAATAATCTCAAGGTTCCATAGGCAGCGGCCCGAAAGCTGGCCAAATATCCAATGTAAGATTTAGAGTGATTGCAGTAGAACATCAACAAAATTAAGTTATATAATATGTTATAACTGGAAAAGTTATAATAGAGAAAGGGAACAGAGAGAAAATAATACTTTTAACGGCGTTATTTCAAAATTAAAGTGACAGCGGCCCGATAGCGGTCCACTAGTTGGGGCCATGACAGATGTGCTGTCCAAATGATGCCAGCAGCCTGATATAATTATGCTGGCTGGGACCAAGGCCAACAGGCCCCTGTATTTATATTTGAAATTTGGTCAAAAATGGCGTTTCTTCAAAATTAAATTGACAGCAGTCTGATGGCGGCCCACTAGCCAGGGCCATTGTCGATATGCCGTCCAAATGCCGCCAGAAGCCCGATATAACTATGCTGGCTGGGGCATAATCACAAAATGTATGGGTTTTTTGTCGTCCACTAGAATATTTAAAGCCTCATAGACAAACAGTGTGGACTTAGATCAGACTGCTCCTATAGGAGCAGTCTGATCTGGGTCCACAATGTTTGCCTCTATCCTTATGTTAAGTAGACATTTCCGATGCAGTTATTTTGCTGGCGTTTTAAGGACTAAATAATGTGTTTTGTGTCTATACTGAAGTAATGGTGCAAGATGATACAGTTACTTATGAACTAGAGGACCTGAAGGTCCCGAAACGCTCACCTGATCTCCCCAATAATGTAAAAATAGGTCAAGGTCAACTATGACTTATAATGAAACTTATTTTGTTTTACCATATATGGGGGTTGTAAGTGACCTTAAAACAATCTAATGTATACTTCATCAAAAATCCCAGTGATTTTTGAGAAACATGGCTGTCCAAATGAGTGGCCTTTGATAAAAGGTCAAAGGTAGCTTGACATTTGGTACTTATATAAAGCCGTTGTCTCATTAGGTTAAACATATTTCGCAAGTAGTATGATTTTGGCTTAAACAGTTATAGAAAAATGAACATTTCAAGATTTTCACATATTGACGCATTAGGAATCAAATTTAACCTTGCCATAAAGTAGGTCAAGGTCTACCTTGATTCATCATTTGTGCAAACCTGGTACCGCCCACATCCCCAATGCTACATACCAAGTCCCAAAACCATTGGTCATTTGGTCCCAGTGAAGGAGATTTTTAAAGGGTTTTACTATATATCGGTGGTGGCCATCTTGATCATGTGACCATTAAAATTTGTTTAAATTTTCGCTGAACTATCATATGGAGTCTCTATATGAAATATGAGTTCAATTGGCCAAGTGGTTTCTGAGAAAACTGTTTTAATATGCTGATGGGACTCCAATATGAAAGACCTTGGCTGAAAGGTCAAAGGTTATCCTTGACCTTTGAAACTTATTTATAGCCATTGTCTCATTAGGTTTAACATATCAAGTGAGAAAAATGACTTTGGCATTAACAGTATTCAAAAAATCAACTTTTCAACAAAAAAAAATCCCATTTAAATGCATTATGAAGCAAATTTGACCTTGACGTTTAGTAGGTAAAGATCAACCTAGGTCCAACATTTGAACAAACTTGGTAGGCCCCACATCCCCAATGCTACATACCAAGTCCCAAGGTCATCGGCTTTCTGGTTCTCGAGAAGATGATTTTTAAAGGGTTTTACCGTATATGGGTGTGGCGGCCACCTTGGTCATGTCACCAGGACCATTTTAACCAATTTTTGTTCCCCCATCCTAAGGAGTCTCCATATGAAATTTGAGTTCAATTGGCCCAGTGGTTTCAGAGAAGATGTTTGAATATGTTGACGGATGAACGGACGGACAACGGCCAGAAGACGGAGTCATTGGTTTACTAATAGATCACCTCAGAGCCTTCAGCTTAGGTGAGCTAATAAAACCACGCCTCATTTTCAGCTTTTACTTATGTCTAAGGTGGAACAGTCCTAATTATGCATTTATGAGGTGCCGTCTTTACAGTAACCAAAAAGTCATATAATACGAGCCATAAAGCCAGAATTTCATTATTTTGACCTTAACCTATGACTACAGACCGATACCTGAAACACAAATAATGTCTTTTCATCTACGTGAATTTCTTATTTTCAGTGGGTCAAGTGGTGCAATCTCATTGTTAGTTTGGATAAAAATGTGGATCCTGATAGGCTGGCTTAATCAGAAGCCAAATGGTCTAGATCTACCATATATTCTAAGGAAGATATGGATTTTGAAACTGGTTCACGCACGGAGTGCTTGTCAGGTTGAATATGGTAAAATGTAATGTAGTACTGTCGTGCCAACCAAGAGTGACAGTGACATCATGTTTTGTTTACAAAGTTATCAGGGTCTAAGAATCGATAGATCACTTGTGTATTAATCCTATCCGCAGGATAGGATTAATACACAAATGATCTATCGATTCGCGTTAGCTCAGGTGGAGTGTACAAGTTAATGTTTAACTTAACAATTGTAAATAAAACACGACGTCACTGTCACTCTTGGCTGGCACGACCGTAAACTGTAATTTATTGTCTGTTTATTTATATATTATGTACTTGTATACGTATGTAAATATGTGAATAATGAGGGCCTCGTAAACATTATCTAGTATAGATGAACCACGACCTCTGAGTAATGATTTTCATTTTAAAGGCTGATGCGTAACGCGTTAAATACGCAAGGCTGGCTGGAACATCTATGTGTGTTAAAATGTAATAGTAAATGTTAGAAAACGTCTGAAACCCTTATTTCTATAATAATAATAGATCCGTATTTATACCCCCCGGTACGTAGTATATAGGGGGTAGTTTTTGCATTTTCTGTAATTATGTTTGTTTGTTTGTCTGTAAACTTTTATTGTCAAAGATTTCTCAGCAACTACTTGACTTAGGGCTCTAAAATTTGGTACAAAGCTTGATAGTTATGAGTTGTATTGTTGCAACAAAAAACAGCCGCATAATGCTTAATATATATCAGTCACTTTATTTGTTCATTTTTCTTCCTCTCCAATGGAAATTTTCGTCACAGATTTCTCAGCTCCTATTGGAGCCAATGTTTTCAATTTATTTGTACACCTTCAAGTAGGCAAAGTGTATTGTGTAAATGAAAACAAAGATGCTAATCCTTATTTTGCCCTAATTTTTCATGTTTTCATTCTGTCGCTCTAATATAATACATATGGACAAATATTCTTTTTTTTTGTCAAAGATTTCTCAGCAACTACTCGACTTATGATTCTGAAATTTGGTAAAAAGCTTGATAGTGATGAGTTGTATTGTGTAACAAAAACCGCCACATATTGCTTATCAGTCCCTTTATTTTTCATTTTTCTTTCTCTCCAATGGAAATTTCTGTCAAAGATTTCTCAGCTCCTATTGAAGCCATTTTTTTTCAAATTTTGTTCACACCTTCAAGTAGGCAAAGTGTATTGTGTAAATGAAAATTAAGATGCTAATCCACATTTTGCCTTCTTTTTTCAATTTTCATTTTTTCCTTCTGTCACTCTTATATAATACATATGGACATTTTTTCTGTCAAAGATTTCTCAGTAACTGCTTGAGTTAGGATTCTGAAATTTGGTTCAAAGCTTGATACTAATGAGTTGTATTGTGTAACAAAAATAAACAGCCACATATTGCTTACCAGTCCCTTTATTTGTTCATTTTTCTTTCTCTCCAATGAAAATTCTTGTCACAGATTTCTCCGCTCCTATTGGAGCCAGTGTTGTCAAAGGAGTACGTGCATTAAGGACATATGCTACTAAATACTTCCCATGTTGAAATATCTTCAATACTTTGCATAAAGTTTGGTTTATGCATGGGCTATCCATTTATGAAATAAAAAGGGTAGGTCACCGTGCTTATTTTTTCATTATCTCATATGGAAGTTTTCAGCATTTGACCAATTTTCTAAACAGATGAAAAAATAACACCTGTCCTAAATATCCAGCTAAAACTATTTTAATCTTCAGCAAACCTCTTTTGTTTAACTTAAAGTATTGCTCATGACCTCAAACCTTTTAGAAAATGTGCAAGTTTATTTGTTATCCCGAGCTGTGACAAGATACTGCATGATATAGTTTGGCAATTCGTCGAAAATTGGAAATTGTTTTTTAGAATAACTCGTATATTAAAAAATCTGTACAAGATCATGTACAATATCTGACAACATCATAGGCTAATCAGATGACTATACATGATCTTCTTCTGCAAAAAAGAAAATGATATGCTGAAAGCAAGTTTAAATAAGTAAACAGTTCAAAGGAAAATAGCTACAATTTGTTAAAAAGATTAATCTCTTTTAAGAATAAAAAGATATTATCAATAGGTACATCATTAAACAATTGTTGGATTGTATCAACATGAAAGTATTTGTTTCTTATATTAGAAAAATCACATTCAAGTAGAAAATGGCGGACTGTAAAGAGTGTATCACATCCAAAACAATACGGTGGCTCCTCTCGTTTTAAAAGATATGAGTGTGTGATCCTTGTATGACCAATACGTAAACGAGCAAGGACGACTTCCTCTTGTCTGACATTTCGTTCTACTGGTTAAGATTGTCCAATGATAGGTTTAATCTCAAAGAGTTTATTACCAACACTGTTATTCCATAAATTTTGCCATTTGTTTAAAATGTACCTATTGATAAAACATTTAAAATTTGCATAAGGTATTGAAAAGTTTGTTGGGTGTAAATTCAATGAATCTTTTGCTTTTTGATCTACACTTTCATTGCCAGCAATGCCAATGAGGCTAGGGATCCAACAGTAAACTATTTCATTAAATTCTGATAAATCATGATGTTTTTCAAGTAGTTTTTGAATTTGGGGATTTTTTGAAGATGTATGATCTAAAGATTTAAAAACTGAAAGAGAGTCTGAAAAAATAACAAATTTATTTGAAGTTTCACAATCGGCAATAAAGTCTAATGCTAAATCAATAGCTTTTGCTTCTGCTGTAAAAATTGAGGACCCATCTGGAATTCGCATAGTTTCAGAGAAGTCGTCAGATACTACTGCGCATCCTACTTTCATATCGTCTTTTGAACCATCTGTATAAATGTGCTTGTAGTCCATGTAATATGATTTTAGCTCTTGAAAATTAGATTTCATAATAATTGGACTTGTTTCTGACTTCTTACCAGAGTGTAAATCGAAGAGAAGTTTTGGTTTGTTTATACACCAGGCTGGTACGTTTGGTGTAAAGTTTTTATCTATGATATCAAAATTAATTTTTGCAGATTCTAGGACTGGTAAAATTCTAACACCAAAAGATTTAATAAAATTTGGTTTACTTTCATAAATATCCTTGTATTTTGGCCGAAAGGTCGCATTATGAGCTGGATTTGATTCGTTTTCAGCAATTCTAATTGCATATTGCAAAGAAAGTTTTTCTCTACGTGTATTTAAAGATAGTTTATCTGCCTCAACATAAAGACTTGCAGTATGTGAAGTTCGAAATGCTCCTAAGGTTAATCTAAGACCTTGATGATGAATAGGGTCAAGCATAGCTAAATAAGATTTTCTTGCCGATCCATAAACAATGGATCCATTGTCTAATTTTGAACGGATCAAAGATCGATATAATTGTAAAAGTGTAGTTCGATCTGCACCCAAGTAGTGTGAGATAAAACTTTCAATATGTTCAAAGATTTAAGGCATTTTGCTTTTAAGTATTTAATATGTGGGATAAAACTAAGCTTTTTGTCAAATATCAAACCAAGATATTTGTATTCCTGAACTACAGGAATAGGTGATCCATATAATGTAATAACCGGATCCTCATGTTGCTTTCGCAACTGACAGAAGTGTACACACTGTGTTTTTGACTTGGAAAACTTAAAACCATTGTTTGTGGCCCAATGTTCTATCTTGTTTACGTTTTGCTGTAGATGCCTTTCAATTGTTCGCATACTCTTTGAGCGAAAGCAAATAAAAAATCATCAACATAGAGAGAGCAGTCTGTTAAATCATCTAGGCATTTAACAATATCATTGATTTTAATATTAAAAAGAGTTGTAGATAGCACACCACCTTGTGGGACCCCCTGCTCCTGATCATACAAATCAGAAAGAGTGGATCCCACCCTCACTTGCATTGCGCGGTCGGCAAGAAAGCTTTGTATAAAAGTTGGTAGTCTTCCTCTAAGTCCAAGTTTATGAATATCTTTCATAATGCCATATCTCCATGTGGTATCATATGCTTTTTCCAAGTCAAAAAACACAGCTACGACGTGTTCTTTTTTAACAAAGGCGTCACGTATGAAAGTTTCCAATTTAACTAAATTATCATTTGTACTACGGCCAGCTCGGAAACCCGACTGATGCCGTGATAAAAGATTATTTGATTCTAAATACCATATCAATCTTTTATTAATCATTCTTTCCAAAGTTTTACAAAGACAACTTGTAAGAGCTATAGGTCTATAATTGGTTGGCTCGACAGGATCTTTCCCTGGTTTGGGAATGGGTATTACTGTGGCTAATCGCCAATCTTCAGGAAAATCACCAGTAGTCCAAATATGATTAAATATACTTAGGAGGGCTTGGAGGGAACTCTCTGGGAGATGTTTTAGCATTTGATAATGTATTTCATCAGGTCCAGTTGCAGAATCATGGGATTGATTAATTGCTTCTAAAAGTTCATCAAAATTAAAAAGACTATTATATTCCTCATTGTTTGTCGACTTAAAATTGAGTTTAACTTTTTCTTGCTCTTCTTTTAACTTTTGAAATTTCTCAGAGTAATTTCTTGAACATGAGTTGTTTAGAAATGTTTCTCCTAAGGTTTCAGCTATATCAAATTTACTTGTTGATTTTGTTTCTGCAACGGGATGGTTTAAATGGGTGTAACTCGGTGACTTTCTTACCTGATATTTTTCTAATCATATCCCAAACTTTTTTGATAGGGGTTTTGTGATTAATTTTGGAAACATAGGATCTCCATGACTTGCGTTTCGATTTTTTTAATGGTTCTGCGAGCTCTTGCTCTAAAAACTCTTACATTATTTAAATTATCCTTAGTTGGATATTTCTTGAATTTATTTAAAGCTTTTTTCCTTTGTTTAATAGCTTCTTTACAGTTGACATTATACCATGGATTGCTTTTAGTTGAATTTGTCGAGGTTTTAGGAATACATTTATTAGATATATCAATTAGAGAGGAAGTAAACTCAGACATAGGGTGGTCCAAAGAATCTTTAAAATTTTCAGTTGATATTTTATCAGAGCATAAAGATTGAAATAATTCCCAATTAGCTTTATTTAATTTCCATTCAGGATTATGGTCTTCTACAGAAAAGGATGT
Organism: Loripinus fragilis; assembly: GCA_964019695.1. NCBI lineage: Eukaryota > Metazoa > Mollusca > Bivalvia > Lucinida > Lucinidae > Loripinus > Loripinus fragilis. Next base: position 47,103,710 of record OZ026528.1, read on the forward strand.
TTGTTCAATTTTTATGGGAAAGTGATCACTTTGATGCTGATCTTCACAGACAGACCAGTTGAAGTCTAGAAAAAGAGATGGATGACACAGTGATAGATTTATGGATGTAAATGAGTGTGTTGTAGGGTGTATGTAAGTATATGATTTGTCATTCATAAGACAAATATCATTCTTTGTAATAAAATCTTCTAGGAGTTCGCCTCTGGCATCATTACTTTCATTGCCCCAGAGTACATTATGACCATTCATATCACCTAATATTAAATAAGGAGAAGGAAGCTGCTGTAGTAAAGAGTTGAGATGGTCAGATTTTAAGGTGAAGGAAGGAGGAATATATACAGAACATATGGCTATCTCTTTATCAAGAAAAACTGACACAGCTGATGCTTGAAGCTCTGTATTAAGCGTTATCTTTCGTTGAGGACATGAATTTTTAATTAGTATAGTACTTCCACCAGAAGCTCTCTGGCAGTCAGGCCCCGAGGTTATAAAACTTTTTTCGTGCTCAACTCAAGATCGTACTCAAGGAGCTTGAGTTCATGCTCAGCTGAGCTTGAGAATAATTTTGAGGTTATAAAACTCTCTAAGTACATTCTCAGCTGAGCACGACTCTGAGCTTGAGTTTGTTCCTGAGCACGTACTCAAGAATATATTTTGTTGGATACATAAGCGGTATTTTGATTTGTTAAAAAAGCATCATGGCAATTTCTTTTATCTGTTTTAGCATGCGTTTCATTTGTACGAAGAAAAACGCACATAGAGTGTAATGTCAAAGTGCCCGTATGTCCAACATTTTCAATTAATGTAGAGAAATGCAGAACTTACAGTTGTTTTTATCATATGTTTTTCCGAATTCCATCCTCTTGTTTATATTGTACATGTACGGTACTTTGAATTTTATCTTTTAATGACGTCAAAATTTGAAATTATATGACGAAGTCGGTAGTTTCCCAATCCATGGATGCGTACCAATAAATTGGCAATTGCCATCTCCCGGTTGTGCCCCGGGTATTTGCATCCCTCAGTAATGAAATGTCAATAAAAGTGTTTGGCCAAGGCTTCTATAAGTCTCGGACCCAAAATTACTGGGTCCCAGTATAAGTGTACAGCAGAAACATTTTAGTACGTACTCTGCTCCCAAAGACTTCAATATTCCGTATTAAATTAAAGATAGGCACTCTACTGTGAATAGGATCTACGCAGCCCCAAAGAGTTTCCGTATTTATAAAGGTTCTGTGTCTTCCACCGAGGGGACACGGCTAAAGCCGCCCCGCCCTTGACCCCCTCCACCTGGAACAATAAGCATACGTTTATCTAATCAATCTTAGAATATCTATCACGTGTAGGCCTCATGCATGCGTTTCAGGCGAGAATCCAGAGGGGGACATGCTCGTGGAGGTTGGTCCGGACCTCTCTGGAAAATCACAAAGCTGTATGTTTATTTAGGAATTACTGGTATGATCGACCCCCACGAAAATCACAAAACAACATATACATATACCCAGCCAGCATTCAGTGTCGGTTCATCATCGGCCCGCCAGCGAAAAGATATTTAAATGACGATTTGCTGGCGGGTTGATGGTGGCCCGCTTTGTTTACTGATATTGGTTTTCTAATATAATAAGTAGATCTACTGGTACGGACCCTTCCCCTGTGTAAAATAATTTACGACTATAAAAACAAGAATAAAAAATGTTACAAATGATTGGTGCATAACAAAGACGCAAAAATATAGAAATGAACATAAAAAATAGGCCAGTTGTGTAGTGACCCCAAAATATATCCACAATTTCTTCATTGCACCGTATAGCATCGTACACCGGATATAGCGATTAGTGAAGCGAGGAAATTTCAACACGTTGATGTACGAGGTGCGTGTTTATCCTTTTTTTCTCATTGAATCTTGTGAAATTTTATTGCAGGCACATTTTCTGTCGTTGCTGATACATCGATGTGTATTCCTAACTACAACAAATGGTCAACAAAAATCTATAGCAGCTACGAATAACAGAACTGTTCCGCTAATCACTGATGCTTTTCTATTGTGTGTCACAAAAATACATGAGGGTCTGGATGGGGGGGGGGGTCTGGCATTCACTATTCATTGAAAATTTAGCCATTTATTTATCTCATTAAAATTTTAGGTTATTCATTAAGATAAGACCAATTATTCATTATAGGTAAGAAAGATGGCAAAGAAATCTGATTATTCACTATTCATTATTTTTTTCTTCAATCCATTAAAAAATAGTATTATTCATTATTTTTTAGGATCTCATTTTTCACTATTCATTATTTTTTTGCTCATTATTCACTATTCATTATAAAAAAGGCCATTATTCACTAAATCATTCTACCCCATCCAGACCCTCATACATGTTTTAAAGGCTGTTTAAGTAAAATATTAATACGAAATATATTAGGAACCATGGTAAATACCTCCAGAGAATCATAGAAAGCCACTAAAATACACCAAGCTTACTTTTAAAGCTGCGTTTGACGATTGAATCTTCTTTTTCAGTCGTTTGGTGTACGTTCTATAGGAGGGAAATGTACGTTTTATAGCAAAAACTCCTGCTCGTAGTGTACGGTCGATAGCCAGACAAAATAATTGTGAAAATGTTGTCTAGTGTTATTATTTGAAGAGATCTTTGTACACAGACAAATAACTGTTTGTCAAACGTAGCACAGAGCCCCACCCATTAATGATATAAGTCATCGTGATGTCTTCTTTGTATTGCAGTATTATTGTGGACCATCACACGTAATCACAGACACACTTACCAAGAAATAAACTGATTGTAGCTCGTTTCTGCATGATGATGCATTTCTTTTACTTATGTTGGTATTTTCATGAAATGAGTCAGTTCATGAGAGCGTATGTGAGCAGGGAAGGCTAAGACAAGCCTGCACGTCTGCCGAAAATCGTCAGAGCCTTACCTCCTCACATACATATGGAAAGAATAAAGATGAAGACGCATGCCTAGTCTTAGGGTTATGGCCCCATTAGGTGGTTGTTTATTTGAAAACATTTTAGACCTAGAATTTTAAAGACCATATGTACCTTGTCATGAGAAATCCAGCTTTGTTGCATGCAAACTACAAAGGCGCAGATCAGCCTGCGCACCGGCAGTTTTATCAGCGCCTTTGTTTCTAGAAAGTGTATATGAAAAAAAAAAAACAGAAATACCAGCAGAGTTTCAAACAGTTTGGATCTGTCAGGCCAGATCTGAAACTGAACTGTCTGCTAATGTTATCAGCCGACGAAAAATGACAGTCAAAGGCCCCCTAACCTGATGAAAATCCTTTGATCCGCGCAGAGACGGCATTAAAGGCGCAGACCAGCCTGTGCATCAACGCAGTCTGATCAGCACATTTGTTTTTCGCTCATTTGAAAGTATCATATCTAGACTTGCTAAGGAGACTAGTTTGAGTCTTGCTTTGTTTGAAATCCCAAAGACAGGTTTTGTCGCGCCGAGGCCCATTATTATTCTTGGTCTTGCTTCACAGCAGCTGTTTTCTTTTGGATGTTTTAAACGACTCTTAACTTGTTTCAGGCTGAGAATAGTAGTGTCACCTAAACCAATCCAAAGCAGTTTAAATTTTAACCGAATGCAACAATCTTAGGTTGGGTCTAAATCTGTTAATGCTCAACACTTCAAATAAACGCTGCTTTACGGTGCATAGGCCTTCCTAAAATAATAGCCAGGGTATAAATCCAAGCCAACTGTCCTCGCATTCTCATATCGTACATTTTCATTAATAAATGGGCCAATACAATAGATACCGGCGAAAATGCCAAGGCTCTGACGAGCCCTTGCTTCATCACAGACTCGACAGATACTTATATGTAAATAAAGTAACAAAGGAGACAAAGATCAGGAATCTATACAATAAAGCACCAAACCTGACCCAGGACATCGCATGAGAAAGTGACAAAAACACAAGAAAACATCACATACAAGAGAGCCCAGAGGTTAGCCTTTCCCAACAGGTGACCACAAGGCTGCAAGAAACAGACATGACAGTATCGCAAAGACAAACATAAATAACAAACAAGAGGGCCCTAGGGCCCTGGATGACTCACCAGAGTCCTGGTACATAAGTAGATGATGTATGATTTAAAGATATTCCTATATTTAGCTCTGGTAGCCATGTTGTTCCGCCAACCTGAACCTTCTGATCAATTTTCGCAGAGGGCAATATGAGGACCATTTCTGTGAAATTATTCTGATTTTGGACCAGTGGTTCAGGAGAAGATTTCATTTAAAGATATTTCTAACCTAGAGCTCTGTCAGCTCTTTTTTCGGCGGAGCAAAACCGTTTGTGCAATTTTGGAAGAGGAATATCGCTGTGAAATTATCTTAAATTTGGACCAGTGGTTCAGGAGAAAATGTCGTTTAAAGACATTTCTCATCTAGAGCTCTGGCGACCCCTATATTTGACAAAGAGAAACTGTTTGTGCAATTGTAGTAGAAGCCACCACGAAGAACAGTTCTGTGAAATTATTTTGAATTTGGACAAGCGCTTCATGAAGAGATGTCATTTAACGATATCATGAGGAACAACTCTGTGACATTATTTTGAATTTGTTTGTTTGTTTGTTTGTTTGGTGCTTAACGACGCATCAACCCTTGTGGGTCATTAGCGTCAAGCGGTATTAAACTAAACATGATGTGAATGGAAATAGTAAAAATTTGTATGATAAAATAAAAGAAATGATGATGATGAGTTTGTATAATGAAAATAAGTTATAATATAGTTGTTGACAGAAGAGACCACGTACAATATCTGACAGTTTCAAAGAGCTATTCAGATAACTGTACATGTTCTTTGACTGAACAAAGTATAACTTTAACTAGTCTGTATTATGGTCTGATACAAATGTAAAACAAAACATGATTTTAAAAATACTTATTAGATTTTGTTAAAAAGATTTATTTGTCTTAAAAAAAGTCATAATACTATCAATATGTATATCTTGAAATAAATGTTTCATGTTATCAACATGGAAACAATTATTTCTTACTTGTGCAAAATCGCCACAATCCAAAAGAAAGTGACGTACAGTGAATGGTGCATCGCAACCACACTGTCGCAACCAACACAGTGTGGTTGCTCTTCGCCTAGTAGTAAGTATGAATGTGTGACTCTTGTATGACCTAAACGGAGTCGAGCTAAAACGACTTCTTCTTTTCTAATGTTTCGAACAACTGATTGTTGTTCACCGATAGTTGGCTTTATGTCAAGAAGTTTATTTCCAATGCTGTTGTTCCATGAAGTTTGCCATTCTTCCAAGATATACTTATTGATAGATGGCTTAAAATTAGAAAATGGAATCTTAAAAGAAGTTGGTTCTAATGAAAGCGATGTTTTTGCTTGCTTATCTACCATCTCATTCCCTTGGATACCTATATGACTAGGAATCCAACAGAAAACAATTTCTGTATAAGCTAAAAGCTCATGACATTTTTCTAAAAGTTTCTGAATCTGAGGATTCTTTGAACTGGTATGGTTCATTGCTTTTAATACAGAAAGCGAGTCAGAAAATGTAATAAATTTATTGTTAGCATCACAAGTGCTAATGAAATCTAAAGCTAGATCGACTGCTTTTGCTTCAGCAGTGAAAATTGATGAATCGTCAGGTATTCGTTGCATATTACTATGGTTGTCTGATATAACAGCACAACCAACCTTTGAGTCTTCCTTTGACCCATCAGTATAAATTTGTTGGTAATTCTTATAACGACTTTGCATTTTTCTGAAATCATCTTTTAATATGTGTGGATTTGATTCAGATTTTTTCCCGGAATGTAAATCAAAAAGTATTTCAGGTGGTTTCATACACCAAGCTGGAATATTTGGTGTAAAATGTTTTTCAATATTTTGTGGTTTGATATTGGCAGATTCTAAGAGTGGTGAAATTCTGATGCCAAATGATTTAATAGCTTTAGGTTTTTGTTCATATAAATCAACATAATTTGGTGGGAATGTAACTTCACGAGCAGGATTTGACGGGTTAGCAGCAAGTCTTATAGCATATTGTAAAGAGAGTTTCTCTCTTCGTGAGTATAGTGATGGTTCATCAGCTTCCACATAGAGACTAGCAACAGGAGAAGTTCTAAAAGCTCCTAAAGCTAACCTTAGTCCTTGATTGTGTATAGGATCAAGCATTTGAAGATATGATTTTCGTGCAGAGCCATATATAATACAGCCATAGTCTAATTTTGACCGGACTAGAGACCGATACAGCTTTAGAAGTGTAGTTCGGTCTGCACCCTAAGAAGTATGGGAAAGCACTTTTAAAAGATTCAATGCTTTTAAACATTTAGCTTTGAGATATTTAATATGGGGTATAAAACTGAGTTTTCTATCAAATAAAATGCCAAGGAATTTAGATTCCTCAACAACTGGAATAGGTGATCCATATAAATGTAAAACTGGATCATCATGTTGCTTGCGCAACTGACAGAAATGTACACACTGTGTTTTTGATTTGGAAAACTTAAAACCATTGCTTGTTGCCCAATTTTCAATCTTATTCAAATTTTGTTGTAGTTGACGTTCAATTGTCGCCATGCTTTTTGAGCGATAACAGATACAGAAGTCATCAACATATAATGAGCAATCAGTAAGATTACCTAAACATTTCACAATATCATTAATTTTAATGCTAAAAAGTGTTGTTGATAAAACGCCTCCTTGAGGTACACCTTGCTCCTGGTCGTAATAGTCAGACAGAGAGGAGCCAACTCGGACTTGCATGGTGCGGTCTGCAAGGAAGTTTTCAATGAATGTAGGAAGTCTACCTCTTAATCCTAGTTTGTGGATATCTTTTAAAATGCCATATCTCCACGTGGTATCATAAGCTTTTTCCAAATCAAAAAACACAGCAACTACATGTTCCTTTTTAATAAAGGCATCACGTATGAAGGTTTCCAATCTAACTAAATTATCAGTTGTACTGCGGTCAGATCTGAAACCAGACTGGAACCGCGATATATGATTATTGGATTCTAAAAACCAAGTAAGTCTTTTATTAATCATTCTTTCAAGTGTTTTACATAGACAACTTGTTAAAGCTATAGGTCTATAATTATTAGGTTCCGCAGGATCTTTCCCAGGTTTGGGAATTGGGATTATGGTTGCTAAGGTCCAATCTTCTGGGAGATGTTTAAGCATTTGATAGTGGATCTCGTCAGGAGAGTCGGCTGAGTCATGTGATAGTTGAATAGCTTCAACTAATTCATCTAAATTAAAATCTTTGTTATAAATTTCATTATTTTGTGATTTAAAATTCAATTTAACTTTCTCTTGTTCAGTTTTAATCTTTCTGAAGGATTCAGAGTACTTGAATGATGATGAATTGTGACAAAAAGTTTCTCCTAAAGTGTCAGCAATGTCTGTTTTTGAAGTTGCTTTGCTGTCAGTACCCACCATGTTTAAATGTGTGTAATTGGGGGATTTGTTTTTTCCAGAGATTTTTCTTATCATATCCCAAACCTTTTTAATAGGTGTTTTATGATTGATTTTCGAAACATAAGATCTCCATGACTTACGTTTCGAAAGTTTAATTGTTCTGCGGGCTTTAGCTCTAAATACTTTAACGTCATTCAAGTTGTTGGAATTTGGAGATTTTTTAAATTTAGATAGAGCTTGTTTACGTTGTTTAATTGCCTCTTTACAGTCGTCGTTGTACCATGGATTACTTTTAGTTGGATTTGTTGAGGTTTGAGGAATACATTCTTTAGATATTTCTATAAGAGAAGAAGTAAAGTCAGATATGGGATCAGAAGATTCTTTGAAGTTTTCTGGTATTAATTTACCAGTGCATAGAGTATAAAATATATCCCAGTTGGCTCTATTTAATTTCCACTTTGGATTGTGGTCTTCAGTGGAAAAAGTGTTCTGTTCAATGATGATAGGGAAGTGATCACTATTATGTTGGTCTTTACTCACAGACCAATTATAATCAAGAAAGAGTGATGGGTGACAGAAGGAAAGATCAATAGAGGAAAAGGACTTTGCACTTGTAGAAAGATAAGTGTATGATTTATCATTCATAATACATATATCATTTTTTGTTAAGAAATTTTCGATAAGCTCACCTCTGGAATCATTGTTTTTACCACCCCAGAGGATATTGTGACCATTGAAGTCACCTAATATGATATAAGGAGAAGGAAGTTGTTGTAGTAAACTGTCCAGGTGTTGAGAATTAAGAGAAAAGGATGGGGGAATATATACAGAACATATGGTTATTTCTTTGTCAAGAGTGATAGATACTGCAGTTGCTTGTAGTTCTGTTTGTAAATCAATCTTTCTTTGTGGGAAAGATGATTTTACAAACACCGAGGCACCACCAGAGGGCCTCAGACAATCAGTATGAACATAGTTATATATATTAAAACCTTTTAATGAGATGTTATCATCTGGTTTAAGAAATGTCTCTTGAAAACAAAATACAGATGGATTATATTCGGAAATCAATAGATACTTCATTAAAATTAGGTTTCAAACCTCGACAATTCCATTGAATAATTTTATGTTTAAAATCCATACTTGAAAATAATATTAAAAGAGATACTAAAATAATGGTTAGATTGACACCTTCCATTGTTTAAGTTGTTGGTAATCGTGAAAGTGTGCCTTTAGGGAGGTGATCACTTGAGGAAGAGTCTGTGAAAACCACAGAATCATCGTCCATGTCATCTTCCTCATCATCCTTTTTAAACACAGAAAATGGATTCTTCTGAGCTAGTATTGCTTTTTCAGCTTCTTCTTTATCTTTCTGTGCTTTTTCTTTGATATATTGTTGTCGTCTTTCATCTTTTTGTTGTTTTTTGAGTTTGTCTTTCTCTTCTTTTTTCTTCTTCTCTTCATCTTTCCTAATCATCTCCAGGGTTGCTGGCTTAAGGGTTTGCCCTGGACGAGATGGATTACCCTTTTCTTGGGGTTTTCCTTTAGAGGGTTTCTTGTTGTTTTTCTTGTGTTTGTTTTTTAAATATTCTGTAAAACTGTCGTCCGTCTGTGTGCTGTTGTTATGAGTTTCTGTAGATTTGTTGCAAGTGCCTGGTTTCACAGCACTTGCATATGTCCTAATTTGGTAACATTGTTCGAATTGCTTACGAGCTTCTGGAAATGACAAGTTATTTTCACATTTTATTTTAAGGATTTTTCTCTCTTTCTCCCATTGTGGGCAATCTTTTGAGTTAGCAGAATGATCACCTGAGCAGTTGGCACACTTGGCAGGTCTTTGACACTGGCCAGATGCGCAATGTTCAGGCATACTGCAGTTGACGCATATCGCTTGTCTGCCACACTTATTTTCGTGGTGGCCAAACACTTGACATTTATAACATCTAAGTGGATTTGGGATATACACGTCAACTTTTGCGTGAATAAAGCCTATTTTGACATTTGCTGGTAGAACTGGTGAGTCGAAAGTAAAAACAAAAGTGTTGGTTGGTTTGAGTGCTCCATCACGGTGAACATTAATTCTACGTACATCTGTAACACCTTGTTCACCCATGAACTCAAGAATATGTTCGCAGCTCTGCTTGCTTAAGGCAGGGCAGCGAACAATACCCTTTGATGTGTTCAAGGATTTATGGGGTGTTACAGTACATTTCAATCCACAAAATGTTTTCATTTTCAGAAGATTTGTTTCATGGGGTTGTTTTGTACATTGTATTAGTAAATCACCAGATCGTAAGTTTTTAATGCTCTTAGGCTCACCTGCTATACTCATGATTGCTTTTTCTATCAGAAAAGGAGAAAGAAGAGAAATATCCTTTCCCTCTACTTCTGAATGAATGATTAGAAATCTAGGTACATAAGGTTTTTTTGGTACAGAAGACTTAGATTGAGATTGAGAAGCTGTTAATGATTCATCAGAATCTGTGTCTGTAATCGGTGCGTGGCGTTTTCTAGATTTTGTAGCCATGTGTGTTTGGTTTTAAGATTCAGCCTCCATGCTCCCCACCCACCGTGGAGTCCAACAAGGGAGCACTTTGATGGAGTGGGTTTCCGACCTCCAGTGCTAGGGTTACATAGAAGTTATACTTGCACAAATAAAATCTGCGCAATTGACCCGTTAAGCCACTGCCTTCCAGGAATATTTTATAAAAGAAAGAATATATAAGATAATGGACACGTGGTTGGCATCAGAACGATACTATAGAACGAAGATATAAGAAATATTTTTTTTTACATTTTCAGCTTCCTGGGGCTTAGCATGACAAGACCGATTAGAAACACCTGGCCGTGTTTCCCCTCAGGTCTACCCCGTCAAAGAGGCCAAAGAGACGTGTTGAGTCATACAGAATTTTATACGCCCATATTCTGCATGCTCTCAGTCTTCCAGGCCATCCCCTTCGAGTTACCGAGAAAGCCACCCACGGTGAACAAGTGGGACTCTACTCTTTGCACTCCCGGATGGGGACAAGTATTACAATCAATATCGTCCCCAAATGTGAAGTGTGCCCCAGAGACCACGGCAAGGTGGTAGAGTCACTCCGGGGTGATTGAGGTGTTGTAGCTTTTGAAGATGGTTGGGACTTATTTGTTTTATATTTTGTAGGTATCAGAACTTTTGTACTAGAAGAGATGATTTTATCATTGTCTGAAGTTTGGGTGTAATCATGTTTGGCAATTGCTGATTGAACAATGGTGGAAAAGGTAGTTTCAGGTGTGTGTTCAACAATCTTTCTTGCTTCAAGGTACGTGAGGTTTCTTGTTACTTTGACTTTCATTATTTCTTTTTCCTTTTTCCAGACCTCACATACATTGGACCGGTTGAGACCACAGTTAACACATTTAACTGGGTTTGGGCACGCACTGGCCAAATGATCAAAACCACCTGTTCCACACTTTTCACACACAGAACAATAGTCTACAGGACAGTCACTTTCATGGTGACCAAACCTCTGACAGTTGTAACATCTCAGAGGATTTGGCACATAAATATCAACAGGTACAAATTGATAAAATATTTTAAGTGTTTTTGGTACCGTGATGGAGTTGAATGTTAATAAAAGTGTATTGGTTTGTATCACATCATGTTCTTTTTTGATTGTGAAACGTTTCACACCTATCACTCCTTGACTCTTTAGATACTCACATATGTCCTGTTCAGATTCACCTTTTAATGTTCTGTCTTTGATAATGCCTTTTGAAGTATTCAATGTTTTATGTTCTGATACAGATACTTTCATGTTGAAGAATTTTTTGACTTTTAATAGATTTTCTGATTGTGCCCGTCTTGTTGTTTCTACTAGAAGTGTTTTGTTTTTAGTTTTTTGACTGTTTTAGGTGTGACAATAAATGATTCTATTTGTTTTTCAATAACAAAAGGTGATAGACTTGTAATAGATCTGTCTTCTTCTTCTGATTTAATGACTAAAAATCTAGGATAGTTGTCTGAAGTGAAAATTGTTGAAGCTTCTGTTTCGTCATCTGAATCTGGTCGTTGTCTTTTATTTTTTGAACTTGCTTGTTGTAAAGTTGGATAGTTTTCCTGAGATAATACAGGATTGGGGGTCGAACCCAGGCCTAGGCCAGGGGAAGAAGGGGGACCATGGTAGAATTTAATTCAGCATGATCCATGATGTTTGGATTAGTTTTCCATAGATATGCGCTTCACCCACCGTGGAGCCCTACAAGGGAATGCAATGTGGAAATGGCTCTCCTACTTCCTACATTAAAGCTACATATCTATTATACTCCGGTTCATATTTTCCAGTTGTTCTTCCGGCTTAAGATTAACGTCCAATACGTATCAAACACTGATTCTCTTAAGAAGAAGATTTAACATTTATTGGACGTCCCCACCCAAAAATTTTTAAGACCCCCTCACCGCTCTCAGAAGCCTTATTAACGCTGGTCTATATGCCCCAAGATTAGCCCGTGAGCAGTCACTCTTGAAACCAAATAGTAAGATATATATTAAGAAAAATTAGACCCGGTTACGTATCTTAAAATCACTTTCAAAAAAGGAAGAAGGAAGAAAGAATAAGATGGTTTCTAGAGATGGACCACCCAGCCGATTGATCCAGCGCCGGACCAAGCACTGGACTCACGTCTAGCTAAATCCGAGACCAAAACAATGTGTTGGAAAGCTGGAGATCCCTGGGCTTTCCTCAATTGCCAGGATTCTCTTCTCCCATTCACGCGTCGCAAACCCACAGCAAACAGGCAGCACACTGTTTTAATAAGGGTTTTCACCTTATCTACTACAGCAGTAAAGCAATCTGTATATTTTAACCCTACAGACACAGTATAAGCCCGTTGTGATATACAGTTTAGAATGATGATGATGATGAGTTGGAGTTTAACGACGCATCAACCCTTTTGGGTCATTAGCGTCATCAACGTTAGGTAAGAGAAGTATTACTGAACATTTAAACTATTATAGATAAGCTAAAATATTAACAATTTAACACATTAAACATATGAGTATAGCAAAGACAATAAAATAGTAATCATTTTACAGCGAAGATCATGTACAATATCTGACAACAACATAGGCTAATCAGATGACTATACATGATCTTCTCCTGCAAAAAAGGAAATGATATGCTGAAAGCAAGTTTAAAAAAGTAAACAGTTCAACGGAAAATAGCTACAATTTGTTAAAAAGATTAATCTCTTTTAAAAATAAAAAAACATTATCAATAGGTACATCATTAAACAATTGCTTGATTGTATCAACATGAAAATATTTATTTCTTATGTGAGAAAAATCATCACATTCAAGTAGAAAATGGCGGACTGTAAAGAGTGTATCACATCCAAAACAATACGGTGGCTCCTCTCGTTTTAAAAGATATGAGTGTGTTATCCTTGTATGACCAATACGTAAACGAGCAAGGACAACTTCTTCTTGTCTGACATTTCGTACTACTGGTTGAGATTGTCCAATGACGGGTTTAATCTCAAAGAGTTTATTACCAACACTGTTATTCCATAAAATTTGCCATTTGTTTAAAATGTACCTATTGATAAAAGATTTAAAATTTGCATAGGGTATTGAAAAGTTTGTAGGGTGTAAATTCAATGAATCTTTTGCTTTTTGATCCACACTTTCATTGCCAGCAATGCCAATGTGGCTAGGGATCCAACAGTAAACTATTTCATTTAATTCTGATAAATCATGATGTTTTTCAAGTAGTTTTTGAATTCGGGGATTTTTTGAAGATGTATGATCTAAAGATTTTAAAACTGAAAGGGAGTCTGAAAATATAACAAATTTATTTGAAGTTTCACAATCGGCAATATGATCTAATGCTAAATCAATAGCTTTTGCTTCTGCTGTAAAAATTGAGGACCCATCTGGAATTCGCATAGTTTCAGAGAAGTCGTCAGATACTACTGCACATCCTACTTTCATATCATCTTTTGAACCATCTGTATAAATGTGCTTATAGTCCATGTAATGTGATTTTAGCTCCTGTAAATTAGATTTCATGATAATTGGACTTGTTTCTGATTTCTAACCAGAGTGTAAATCGAAAAGAAGTTTTGGTATATTTATACACCATGCTGGAACATTTGGTGTAAAAGTTTTATCTATGTTTTTAAAGTTTATGTTTGCAGATTCCAGGACTGGTAAAGTTCTGACGCCAAAAGATTTAATAAAATTTGGTTTGTTTTCATATAGATCTGTGTATTTTGGCTGAAAGGTCACATCATGAGCTGGATTTGAATTATTTTCAGCAATTCTAATAGCATATTGTAAAGAAAGTTTTTTCTCTACGTGTATTTAAAGATGGCTCATCTGCCTCAACATAAAGACTTGCAGTAGGTGATGTTCTAAATGCTCCTAAGGCTAATCTAAGACCTTGATGATGGATAGGGTCAAGCATAGCTAAATAAGATTTTCTTGCCGATCCATAAACAATGGATCCATAGTCTAGTTTTGAACGTATCAAAGATCGATATAATTGTAAGAGTGTTGTGCACCCCAAGTAGTGTGAGATAAAACTTTCAATATGTTCAAGGGTTTAAGGCACTTTGCCTTCAAGTATTTAATATGCGGGATAAAACTAAGCTTTTTGTCAAATATCAAACCAAGATATTTGTATTCCTGTACAACAGGAATAGGCGATCCATATAATGTAAGAACTGGATCATCATGCTGCTTTCGCAACTGACAGAAATGTACACACTGTGTTTTTGACTTGGAAAATTTAAAGCCATTGTTAGTGGCCCAATGTTCTATCTTGTTTAAGTTTTGCTGTAGATGCCTTTCAATTGTTCGCATACTTTTTGATCGAAAGCAAATACAAAAATCATCAACATAGAGAGAGCAATCTGTTAAATTATCTAGGCATTTAACAATATCATTGATTTTGTTTGTTTGTTTTGTTTGTTTGTTTGGTTCTTAGCGACGCATCAACCCTTGTGGGTCATTAGCGTCAGACGGTATTAAACTAACATGATGAAGATGGAAAAAGTAAAAATTTATAAGATAAAATAAAAGGAATGATATTAATGAGATTGTATAATGATGATTAGTTGCAATACGATTGTTGACAGGAGAGACCAAGTACAATATCTGACAGTTTCAAAGAGCTATTCAGATAACTGTACATGTTCTCTAACTGAACAGAATACAACATTAAAAAGTCTGTATTATGGTTTGATACAAATGTAAAACAAAACATGATTTTTAAAATAGCAATTAGATTTTGTTAAAAAGATTTATTTGTCTTAAAAATGTCATAATACTATCAATATGTATATCTTGAAATAATTCTTTCATGTTAGCAACATGGAAACAATTATTTCTTACTTGTGCAAAGTCGCCACATTCCAAAAGGAAGTGACGTACAGTGAATGGAGCGTCGCAACCAACACATTGTGGGTGCTCTTCACCTAGTAGTAAGTAAGAATGTGTGACTCTTGTGTGACCTAAACGGAGTCGAGCCAAAACGACTTCTTCTTTTCTAAGGTTTCTAACAACTGATTGGTGTTCACCAATAGTTGGTTTTATCTCACGAAGTTTATTTCCAATGCTGTTATTCCATGAAGTTTGCCATTGATCCAAGATATACTTATTTATAGATGGCGTAAAATTGGAAAATGGAATTTTAAAAGAAGTTGGTTCTAATGAAAGCGATGTTTTTGCTTGCTTATCTACCATCTTTTAATATGTGTGGATTTGATTCAGATTTTTTTCCAGAATGTAAATCAAAAAGTATTTCAGGTGTTTTTATACACCAAGCTGGAATATTTGGTGTAAAATGTTTTTCAATATTTTGTGGTTTGATATTGGCAGATTCTAAGAGTGGTGAAATTCTGATGCCAAATGATTTAATAGCTTTAGATTTTTGTTCATATAAATGAACATAATTTGGTGGGAATGTAACTTCATGAGCAGGATTTGATGGGTTAGCCGCAAGTCTTATAGCATATTGCAATGAGAGTTTCTCTCTTCGTGAGTATAGTGATGGTTCATCTGCTTCCACATAGAGACTAGCAACAGGAGAAGTTCTAAAAGCCCCTAAAGCTAATCTAAGTCCTTGGTTATGTATCGGATCAAGCATTTGAAGATATGATTTTCGTGCAGAGCCATATATAATACAGCCATAGTCTAATTTTGACCGGACTAGAGACCGATAAAGCTTGAGAAGTGTAGTTCGGTCTGCACCCCAAGACGTATGGGAGAGCACTTTTAAAAGATTCAATGCTTTTAAACATTTAGCTTTGAGATATTTAATATGGGGTATAAAACTGAGTTTTCTATCAAATAAAATGCCAATGAATTTAGATTCCTCAACAACTGGAATAGGTGATCCATATAAATGTAAAACTGGATCATCATGTTGCTTGCGCAACTGACAGAAATGTACACACTGTGTTTTTGATTTGGAAAATTTAAAACCATTGCTTGTTGCCCAATTTTCAATCTTATTTAAATTTTGTTGCAGTTGGCGTTCAATCGTCGCCATGCTTTTTGAGCGATAACAGATACAGAAGTCATCGACATATAATGAGCAATCAGTAAGATTACCTAAACATTTCACAATATCATTAATTTTAATGCTAAAAAGTGTTGTAGATAGAACGCCTCCTTGAGGTACACCTTGCTCCTGGTCATAATAGTCAGACAGAGAGGAGCCAACTCGGACTTGCATGGTGCGGTCTGCAAGGAAGTTTTCAATGAATGTAGGAAGTCTACCTCTTAATCCTAATTTGTGGATATCTTTAAAAATGCCATATCTCCACGTGGTATCATAAGCTTTTTCCAAATCAAAAAACACAGCAACTACATGTTCCTTTTTAATAAAGGCATCACGTATGAAGGTTTCCAATCTAACTAAATTATCAGTTGTACTGCGGTCAGATCTGAAACCAGACTGGAACCGCGATATATGATTATTGGATTCTAAAAACCAAGTAAGTCTTTTATTTATCATTCTTTCAAGTGTTTTACATAGACAACTTGTTAAAGCTATAGGTCTATAATTATTAGGTTCCGCAGGATCTTTCCCAGGTTTGGGAATTGGGATTATGGTTGCTAAGGTCCAATCTTCTGGAAATTTACCAGTAGTCCAAATGTAATTAAATATATTCAAAAGGGTTTCAAGAGAATTCTCTGGGAAATGTTTAAGCATTTGATAGTGGATCTCATCAGGACCCGTGGCTGAGTCATGTGATAGTTGAATAGCTTCAACTAATTCATCTAAATTAAAATCATTGTTATAAATTTCATTATTTTGTGATTTAAAATTCAATTTAACTTTTTCTTGTTCGGTTTTAATCTTTCTGAAGGATTCAGAGTATTTGAATGATGATGAATTGTGACAAAAGGTTTCTCCTAAAGTATCAGCAATGTCTGTTTTTGAAGTTGCTTTGCTGTCAGTACCCACCATGTTTAAATGTGTGTAACTGGGGGATTTGTTTTTTCCAGAGATTTTTCTTATCATATCCCAAACCTTTTTAACAGGTGTTTTATGGTTGATTTTCGAAACATAAGATCTCCATGACTTACGTTTCGAAAGTTTAATTGTTCTACGGGCTTTAGCTCTAAATACTTTGATGTCATTGAAATTGTTGGTATTTGGAGATCTTTTGAATTTAGATAGAGCTTGTTTGCGCTGTTTAATTGCTTCTTTACCGTCGTCATTGTACCATGGATTACTTTTAGCTGGATTTGTCGAAGTTTGAGGAATACATTCTTTAGCTATTTCGATAAGAGAAGAGGTAAAATCGGTTATAGGATCAGAAGATTCTTTGAAGTTTTCTGGCACCAATTTATCAGTGCACAGAGTATTAAATAGATCCCAATTGGCTCTATTTAATTTCCACTTTGGATTGTGATCCTCAGTGGAAAAAGTGTTCTGTTCAATGATGATAGGGAAGTGATCACTATTGTGTTGATCTTCACATACAGACCAATTATAATCAAGAAACAGTGATGGATGACAGAAGGAAAGATCAATAGATGTAAAAGACTTTGTACTTGGAGAATGATAAGTATAAGACTTATCATTCATAATACAAATGTCATTCTTTGTAATGAAATTTTCGATAAGTTCACCTCTGGAATCATTGTTTTGACCACCCCAGAGGATATTGTGACCATTGAAGTCACCTAATAAGATATACGGAGAAGGAAGTTGTTGCAGTAAATTGTCCAAGTGTTGGGAGTTAAGAGAAAAGGATGGAGGAATATATACAGAACATATGGTTATTTCTCTGTCTAGAGTGACAGAAATAGCAGTTGCTTGTAGTTCTGTCTGTAAATCAATCTTTCTTTGTGGGAAAGATGATTTTACAAATATTGAGGCACCACCAGAGGGCCTCAGACAATCAGTATGAACATAGTTATGTACATTAAAACCTTTTAATGATATGTTATCATCTGGTTTAAGAAATGTCTCTTGAAAACAAAATACAGACGGATTATATTCAGAAATCAATAATGATACTTCATTATAATTAGGTTTCAAACCTCGACAATTCCATTGTATAATTTTATGTTTAAAATCCATACTTGAAAATAATATTAAAAGGGGTAATAAAATAATGGTTAGATTGAAACCCTCCATTATTTAAGTTAATGGTAATCGTGACAGTGTGCCTTTAGGGAGGTGATCACTGGAAGATGGCTCTGTGAAAACCACAGACTCATCGTCCATGACCTCCTCGCCATCTTTTTCAGCAAACACAGAATATGGATTCTTTTCAGCTTGTTTTGCTTTTTCTGTTAGTTCTTTTTCTTTCTGTGCTTGTTCTTTGAGAAAGATCTGTTTTCTTTCTTCTTTTTGTTGTTTTTTCAATTTATCTTTCTCTTCCTTTCTCTTCTTCTCCTCATCCTTCTTTATCATTTCTAAGGTCCCCGCCTTAAGGGCTGGCCCAGGAGAGGAGTTACTTTTTCCTGGATGAGGAGATGAGTTACTTTTTCCTTGTGTACCGTCTTTCGTTTTCTCTGTTGTTTGTTGCTGTAAGTATTCGTTAAAGCTGTCGTCTGTTTGTGTACTTTTGTTGTCAGTTTGTGTAGATTTGTTGCAAGTGCCAGGTTTTACTGCACTTGCATAGGTTTTTGCTCCGTTAAATTGTTCATACTGTTTTCGTGCTTCTGGGAATGAGATGTTCTGTTCACATTTAATTTTTAATATTTGTTTTTCTTTTTCCCACTGTGGGCATTCTTTAGAGTTTGCAGGGTGGTCACCTGAGCAGTTGACACATTTGGCAGGTTTATCACACTGGCCTGATGCGCAATGTTCAGGTTGAGCACAGTTGCAGCATACAGGGTGTCTACCACACTTGTTTTCGTGGTGACCGAACACTTGACAATTGTAACATCGAAGTGGATTCGGTATGTAGACATCTACTTTAACTTGAATAAATCCTATTTTTACAACTGTTGGTAAGATTGGTGTATTGAAGGTTAAAACAAATGTGTTGGTTGGTTTTAATATACCATCACGACGAACAGTGATTCTGCGAACATCTGTAACTCCTTGTTCACCCATGAACTCAATGATATGTTCGGTTGTCACTTTGCTCAAGGCAGGACAGCGAACAATACCCTTTGATGTGTTCAATGAGGAATGAGGTTTTACAGAGCATTTGAGGTTGCAGAAAGTCTTCATCTGTAGAAGAGTTTTTTCGTGTGATTCCTTTGCACATTGAATTAATAAGTCACCAGATCTTAGTGTTTTAATGCTCTTTGGTTCTCCTGTCAAACTCATAATTGTTTTATGCACGAGAAACGGAGACAGGGAAGAAATGGTCTCTTCCTGCTCAGAATGTATTAATAAAAATCTAGGTACATAAGGTGTTTTTGTTGAGGTAGACGAATTTGACGAACTTGATTTAATTGGTTGAGACGCTGGGTACGAGTTTTCAGAGTCAGTATCTGAATTTGCTATGTGACGTTTTTTTGCTTGTTTTTTAGCCATGTAGTTTTGTTGTTTGATTCATCCTCCATGCTCTCCACCCACCGTGGAGCCCAACAAGGGAACACTTTAATGGAGTGGCTTTCCGACCTCCAGTGCTAGAGTTACATAGAAGGTATACTTGCACAAATAGAATCTGCACAATTGACCCGTTAAGCCACTGCCTTCCAGGATTATTTTATAAAAGAAAGAAAGTTTAAGATAATGGACACATGGTTGGCATCAGAACGATACTATAGAACGAAGATATAAGAAATATTTTTTTTTTACATTTTCAGAATCCTGGGGCTTAGCATGACAAAGCCGATTAGAAACACCGGGCCGTGTTTCCACCTCAGTCTACCCTGTCAAAGAGGCCAAAGAGACGTGTTGAGTCATACAGAATTTATAAACGTCCATATTCTGCATGCTCTCAGTCTTCCAGGCCATCCCCTTCGAGTTACGAGAAAGCCACCCACGGCAGACTGGTGGGTCCTACTCTTAGCACTCCCAGAGGAGACAATAATTACAATCAATATCGTCCCCTGTGTGAAGTGTGCCCCAGAGACCGCGACAAGGTGGTAGGGACTCTCCAGGGATCATTGATTTTAATATTAAAAAGAGTTGTAGATAATACACCACCCTGTGGGACCCCCTGCTCCTGATCATATAAATCAGAAAGAGTGGATCCCACCCTCACCTGCATTGTGCGATCAGCAAGGAAGCTTTCAATAAAAGTAGGTAGTCTACCTCTTAGTCCTAGTTTATGAATATCTTTCATAATGCCATATCTCCATGTGGTATCGTATGCTTTTTCCAAGTCCAAAAACACAGCTACAACGTGTTCCTTTTTAACAAAGGCATCACGTTTGAAAGTTTCCAATCTAACTAAATTATCATTTGTACTACGGCCAGCTTGGAAACCTGACTGATACCGTGATAAAAGATTGTTGGATTCTAAATACCAAATCAACCTTTTATTAATCATCCTTTCCAACGTTTTACAAAGACAACTTGTAAGAGCTATAGGTCTACAATTGGTTGGCTCAGCATGATCTTTCCCTGATTTGGGTATAGGTATTACAGTGGTTAATCGCCATTCTTCAGGAAAATCACCAGTAGTCCATATATGATTAAATATACTTAACAGAGATTGGAGGGAACTCTCTGGAAGATGTTTAAGCATTCGATAATGTATTTCATCCGGTCCAGTTGCAGAATCATGTGATTGTTTAATTGCATCCAAAAGTTCATCAAAATTAAAAAGATTATTATATTCCTCAGTATTTGCAGACTTGAAATTAAGTTTAATTTTTTCTTGTTCTCCTTTAACTTTTTGAAATTTTTCAGAGTAATTTCTTGAACATGAGTTGTTTAGAAATGTTTCTCCTAAGGTTTCAGCTATATCAAAATTACTTGTTGATTTTGTTTCTGCAACGGGATGGTTTAAATGGGTGTAGCTGGGTGACTTTGTCTTACCAGATATTTTTCTTATCATATCCCAAACTTTTTTTATAGGGGTTTTGTGGTTAATTTTTGAAACTTAAGAACGCCACGACTTTCGTTTCGATATCTTAATTGTTCTGCGAGCCTTTGCTCTAAATTCTTTTACTTCATTTAAATTGTCCTTAGTTGTATATTTTTTGAATTTATTTAGAGCTTTTTTCCTCGTTTTAATAGCTACTTTACATTCATCATTGTACCATGGATTACTTTTAGTTGGATTTGTTGAGGTCTTTGGTATACATTTAGAAGATATATCAATAAGGGAAGAGGTGAAATCAGATAAAGGGTCTGAAGAATCTTTGAAATTTTCTACAGTTATTTTATCAGTACATAAAGATTGAAATGCTTCCCAATTAGCTTTATTTAGTTTCCACTTTGGATTATGATCTACTGTGGAAGTATTACTTTTAGTGATGATAGGAAAATGATCACTATGATGTTGATCTTTACAAACAGACCAATTAAAGTCAAGGAAAAGGGATGGATGGCAAAAGAAAGATCTATGGAAGAAAAAGAGCCTGTTGGATAATGCATATGAGTGTTTGATTTGTCATTCATAAGACATATATCATTGTTTGTAATGAAATTTTCGATGAGTTCGCCTCTGGAATTATTTTCTTTATTAACCCAGAGAATATTATGACCATTAAAGTCTCCTAAGAGTAGATATGGAGAAGGAAATTGCTTTAATAAAGAACCAAGATGTTAAATTTTCAAAGAAAAAGACGGTGGAATGTAAACAGAACAGATAGTTATTTCTCGATCAAGAGTAACTGAAATAGCTATGGCTTGTAGTTCGGTGTTAAGATTGATCTTTCTTTGAGGACAGGAAGATTTCACAAATATTGAACTTCCCCCTGAAGGTTTTTGACAATCTGTATGAATGTGATGATATGAATTAAAACCTTTTAAAGATATATTATCTACAGTTTTTAAAAAAGTTTCTTGTAAACAGAAGACAGATGGGTTCTCTTCTTGTTGTAAGACACATATTTCTTCGAATTTGGTCCTTAATCCTCGACAATTCCATTGTATTATTTTATGTTTAAAATCCATGTCAAATAGCATAAAGGAAAGAGTAACTATAATTAAAATATTGGAAACTTTCATATTCATGTCTTAAGTGAAATCTATGATTCCAGTGATTCTAGGTGACCATATTTATTTGTTGTCTTAATGGATTGGTCTTGTAATCTTGTAATTTTGACATTAGGTTTTTTCTTTTTGTTTTGTTTTAGGGGATTTACTGTTGTTCCTACTTGTTGTCCGTGTTTTAGATCTAGATCTTTCATGTTGACTGTTTGATTTGGATGAACCAGAATCAGATGATGATTTTGCTTCTTTAGTTGCTGCTGTATTTTGTGCTGATTGTTTGTTTTGTTTGTATTTAGTTGGTATGATAACTTTTGAGCTGGCTGTAATGTTGAAATCTTTTTCATCAAAATATGTTTCAGTTGTTTTTGTTTCAGGTTTTGTAACTTGGGCGGATTGTACTACTTTTGAATAGGTGGACTCTGGTTTTTGTTCATATAGCTTTTTTGCTTCAAGATAGGTGATGTTATTTGTTACTTTGCTCTTCAGTATATCTTTTTCTTTGATCCAAACCTCGCAAACATTTGATCTTGAAGGGTGGTCTTTTCCACAATTCACACATTTTGTAGGGTTTTACAACGTGAAGTAAGGTGGTTATGACCACCCATTCCGCAATTCTCACACACAGAGCCAATATCTTCAGGGTAATTATCTTCATGGTGATTGTATTTTTGGCAGTTGAAGCATCTTAATGGGTTTGGTACATATATCTCTACTGGTGTTATGCGATAAAAAATTCTAACTGATTTTGGTAAGGTGATCATGTTGAAAGTCAGCAAAAATGTATTAGTTTCAATGAGTTGTTCACCTTTCTTGATCTTAAACCGTTTTACAGCTGTAACTCCCTGAGGTTTTAAATGCTCCAAAATGTTTTGTTCCGTTTCTCCTTTAAGGTCACGGTTTCTGATAATACCCTTAGATGAATTAAGAGTATTATGCTCAGAGACAGTGACAGGTAGATTGAAAAAGGTCTTCATTTTCAAAAGGTTTTCTGTTTGGGCTTTTCTTGTATTTTCAACTAATAAAGTTTGGTTTTTCAATTTTTTTACACTTTTGGCTGTTCCTATAGCTGCTTCAATTTGTTTTTCTATGACGAATGGAGATAATGAAGTGATTGATTGTTCTGTATTTGATTTTATAACTAGGAATTTTGGAAAGTTGTCTGGTTTGAAAAAAAGATTTCATCATCTGATTCTGCTCTTTGACGTTTGTTGTTTGAACTTGATTTTGACAGAGAAGGATAATTGTCCTGAGACAATGCAAAATTGGGGGTCGAACCCAGGCCGGAACCTGGGGTAGAGGGTCGGACCATGGTTGAAATATTTTCGGAATGATCCATAGTGTTTTGTTTGTTTTCCATAGCTATGTGCTTCACCCACCGTGGAGCCCAACAAGGGAACGTAATTTAGAAATGGCTCTCCTATTTCCTACGTTAAAGCTACATATCTATTATACTCCGGTTCATACTTTCCAGTCATTCTTCCGGCTTAAGATTTACGTTCAATATATATCAAATGCTGATTCCCTTAAGAAAGAGATTTAACATTTACTGAACGTCCCCACCCAAATGTTTTGTCGACCCCCCTCACCACTCTCAAAAGCCATATTAACGCTGGTCTATATGCCCCAAGATTGGCCTATGAGCAGTCACTTTAGAAACCAAATAGTATGATATAAATGAAGATAAATGTAAACCCGGTTCTGTACCTAAAAGATACTTTAAAATAGACAGAAGGAAGAAAGGATAAGATGGTTTCTAGAGATGGACCACCCAGCCGATTGATCCAGCGCCGGACCTAGCACTCGACTCACGTCTAGCTGAATCCGAGACCAAAACATTGTGTTGGAAAGCTGGAGATCCCTGGGCTTTCCTCAATTGCCAGGATTCTCTTCTCCCATTCACGCGTCGCAAACCCACGGCAAACAGGCAGCACACTGTTTTAATAAGGGTTTTCACCTTATCTACTACTTGTCGAAACGAAATACAAGAAAGTGCTTTGCTAAATGTAATCTACTAATAATCATACCTGATCAATTTATTAGAAACAAAGGGTCTATAAATATAAATTTCATATGCTTAAGCATCTCCTCAACCTGATCTAAAGTGAGATCCTGAATTCCTCACTCCAGCTAATATACTAACATAAAAAAGTAAAAATCATACCGCAAGAAAACATCTTCAGATAGGATCTAGTTGTGGCCTTATTTTCCTAATAACTATCTGGTAATCAAACATTTATATGCCACCACAATTTTGGCACAAAAATATTCTTTTTATAATATATATAATTATGCCAGCCTAACAAGTTTTGTTCAAGAGACCGCCTATTTTACGTTTTTGCACTACAGAATTTAGAGGTCTGGTTAAGTAAATATGGTTTAGAGCAGTAATTGAAATAGTAACATTTCGCTCTTTTCATGAAAAATTCTGCTTTGCAAACATTTTGGACACAGATCAGGCTCTGCAAAATCAGGATCCAAAATGTTTTGTTTCCAAACATGGTCATGTGGCATATCAAATTGAAGGGGATGATGAGTAGATTATACAAGTAAAATTTTCAACCTATAGTCAAACTGGTGACCTTGGGGTGGCTCAAAAAGTCAATTATCATTAAATATCTTCGAAAGTGTGGGGAATGCGATGACATGCTAAGGACTATACATTCTAGTTATCATTACTATTATCATTTCAGGCTTAAAAGAGGCTTTTGATGAAAAAGTAGGGCAAAAAGTAGGAATCATTTTAAGAATAAAGTAGGAAAAAAGATGGAATCTGACAATAAAAAGTAGGAATCTGACCATAAAAAGTAGAAGTTTTAAGGGTTTTCTATGGGCCTTCCACCCACATGGGCTGCAGCTATAAGTAGCCACATTGTAAAACTGTTAAATTTGGTGAAGACTGTTACTAATCATCAGACTGGGCCACATCTTGGAAATTATTTAAGCTAGCAGTCTCAAACTTGGTTGATCAGTAGATTACCTAGTGAAATTTTAGAAAAGTTATTTTATTTTTTGAGTTATTGCCCTTCGAAAATTGAGCCATTGAAAACTTGTAAATGGTATATCTAAAAAAAATGTTATTGACAGAAGCTTTATATTTGGTCAGCTGATTCAGAATTATGAGTAGTATTGCTAGAAGAGCACCACCCTCATGAGCAAGCAAATGATTGGGGGCATAGTGTTTCATAAACACAATTTCTAGTTTGTAAATATACTGACCATCCTCTAAAAATAAAGTCTTATTATCATTATTATTACAGACCTTCTTAAGAAAACAATGTAGAACTTGATAACATATTGCATCCTATAGATGGCACTTTATCTAAGTCTTCAATGTCTTCCATATCATCTATTTGAGTGTTGTCAGTCTATATATATATAATTTAATTTTGATGCATTTTGGGTTAACTTTGTATTAGTATACATCTTTAACAAAAATGCTACATAATAAAATCCATTTGTCCCATCTGAACGCATCTGTGGCTCCTAAAGGCAAAAATGCTACAAAATCTGTATATTTTATGTTGTGGATTCATTTCTTTTCAAACTCTTCAGTGTCATTATGACTTAGTATAATATTGCACACTTATATACCTCAACTAAACAAGCCTGTAAAGCAGAGCAAAGGTTTTTGACTCCCTGCTACCAAGTTAAGGTCATAGCAGGAGGGGCAAAATTCATGAAATTGTGCCCACACGCGATCTTCTTAATCCAAATTACCAGTCAAATCTTGTAAATATTTTACAAGCATGAACACCTGATTGGGACAACATATACAGGGCAAAAAAGTAAAATACACCTGGCTTTAAGGTCTATGTCATTTGTGTCTGAATTATGATTTCGTGTCTAATTCACTTATTATCCACTCACTCAATGAGAGTTTTTGTGATTGCTGGAGACTGTCCTTCTGTATTTTAACTATTGCTTCATAGGTGGTATTTCTCTAACTTTACAGGCATGATCTTTATGTGGTCCATTTATAAAGTTCAATGATTTCATGTTTCATAAATAACAGAAAAGAGAACATTTTGAAAATCTTATGGTCAGATTTTGAAATAATTTTGTACAAAAAGTTAAAATTATTGGATGTCTGGATCTCTACCAAGATTGGTCAGATTATTTAAATCTTTCTAAAACATTTCAGAAAAGCTGTGCTAATGGACGAAAACAGAGTCGATGACAGTGAGGAAGACTGTAGTAAGAAGGAGAAACCACTAACAGAGCAGAAAGAAGTCAATGAACTGGCATGCTCTTCGGTATGTATCATTTAATGCCAAAGAGACATACATTTCACTAACAAACATGTACAAAATTTTGAATTGTCTCCCTTACCCCTGCGAAAATCTAAAGAACATTTCTAGAAAAGTTCTTTCATTGTTTGAGAACAAGAATAAAAAACTGGACATGAACTGCTCTTAAAGTATTCAAGACAGCTCAATTACATTTTAAATGAATGTAAAATTGGGCAAATTTTAAAAACAAGTATTCTTGATAAGTGCTTAAAAGTGTTCTTGAACAGTTCAAGGACATAGATCTAAATCAGTTCAAGAACACTTCAGGAACATTAGCTATTGAATAATTCAAGAAGATTACCTCTTGAACTATTCAAGAAAAGTAGGTATTCAAATACTCTTGAACTGTTCAAGAGCATTCAAGGACAGTAGAACTTGAAACTGTTCTTGAATACTTCAAGAACAATAGCTCTTGAAATTTTCTTGTACAATTTCAGAACAAACGTTCAAGAACTGAATATGAACTGCTCTTAAAGTGTTCAAGAACCTGTAAAATTGGTCAAATTGTTAGGACAAGAAATTTTTAAATGTTCTTGAACAGTTCTTGATCGTAGTTCTAAAACTGTCCTATAAACATTATAGAACAGTATCACAGCAGTTCTAGAACATAGTTCTAGAAAATTCTTAAACTTTTCTTACCAGGTCTGAAACCCAGAAGAACAGTTTTCCTGTGATGCAGCTCAATTATGATATTTCGTTACAGTATTATTAGTGACCACTGTTTAAAACTGCTTTTAAGATAAGTCCTAGCTATACATTTGAATAATTATATGTTTTTTCATAATCACCCATCTATGGCATGCTTGTTCTTGAACTGTTCTAAAAATGTTCTAGAATATTTTGGAACACTTGTAGAACTTGCTGGTTCTATAAAAGTACTAAATAAAATCTTGAAATAACTTTCAAGAAGAACTGCAAAAGGTTTCGTTATGAAAAAACTGAAATAAATCAAGAACAAACTTAAGAACAGTTCAAGAACACCAAGCTCTGCAAATTATTCAAGAAAAGTTAAAAAAATGTTCTTGAAATGACCTCTAAAAGAATTACAGAACATTTCAAGAACACGTCATGTTGAAGAGAATTTTTTGAAATTATCAAAAACAAATTGAAGAACAGTTCAAGAACACCTCTCAACCCAATTGGATTAAGAAAAGTCTTTAAAATGTTCGAGACAAGTTTTTGACCATTTCAAGAAAAGCAGAGATTCTTTAAAAGTTTTGTTCCTAAAGGATCTTCTTGAACAGTTCAAGTACAATTGTTCTTCAAATCCTTCATTACAGATCAATAATTATTTCTAATTTTCTAGAACTGTTCTTGAACTGCTCTTGCTGTAAGAACTCCATTTTGCAGGGGTAGTCTAAGATCAGTCGGAGCCATATCTTATGTACCTTTTGATATATTATTTATTGTAACTTTGTCATGAAGAATCACTGGTGGACCCGACATAATCTTATCACAAACAAGACAAGTAACTCATTGACCTGTTTTTTTGTTTGTTTTTCATATTTTCCTGGTCTATCAGACACCTGTGTATCCTTGAATTCATGTCATGAGACTTAAATGACTGAAGCATTATATGGAGACAAAGTGTCCCACTATTACTGGCTCAGTTTATTTAATTTTGTTAATCAAAACTTTTGATGAGAATGACAGTGAAAATGATCATTTACAAGCAAAAGTGCTTGCACTCGAAGTACTACTTGCTTATGGAAAGGTTTTACTGACTGTCTAAGGGCTGTTGAGTGGAACCCCAAAACACTTGCATAATTGTACACAATACTTCAAAAGTACAAAATACATAGTATCTGTGTCCAAAGCAAACTTTTTAGTGCTGTCATTTTATATTGTTTACTTACTGAAAAAATCTTTCTATATATATATATGGTGATTTAATTTTTATCTTACTGTTCATTTCAGGGGACAATGGAAGTGAAGAAATGGAAGACAAAATGCACAGCTCTGGAGGTATTACTTTTCTGATCAGTTTGTTGTTCCAACTTTACCTGATATAATTTTCAAAATAATTAGGACCTTTTTCAGTCTCCCATTTGACCATATACAGAGAAATACAAGCCACCTGACAATAGTTTCTGCTGCAACATTGCAACACAGCAGTCTGATCAGGATCTACACTGTTTGTCACAGAGACTTCAAAAACTTTTTTGATGAAGACAAAAGCAGAAGAATTGTTATGATCAGCGCTTTAATGATTAATAAATGTTACATGTTATTTATCTTAAATACGAGCACAACAACTTATTAACCCTTTGCCAAATTATAAATATATAACCTGATTTCCTTTCCTTAGCAGATGAAGTAG
Organism: Loripinus fragilis; assembly: GCA_964019695.1. Classification (NCBI taxonomy): domain Eukaryota; kingdom Metazoa; phylum Mollusca; class Bivalvia; order Lucinida; family Lucinidae; genus Loripinus; species Loripinus fragilis. Next base: position 47,132,308 of record OZ026528.1, read on the forward strand.
CTGAAAATGTCCAGATATGAATGTTAAAAGTGCCACCTTTACGTTGACCAAAAAGCTCTATTATTTGGATCCACAAATATACATATAATGTTTGCATGACTTTTACCTTAGCTATTTAACATTGTCTAAAGTACTCATGTGTGTGCAAGAATTAAAATTGTTGCTGTCATCTTATTAAATTAATTTTTGATAAAATGGCAGTTTCTAATATATTTTTCTCTTCTGCATTTCCATATGGACCTTAAGTGCTCGAACGTGGAGTGCATTGGGAAAAAACTTGTACCTGAGCATATTCAAAACTTCTGCTGGTTTGAACTATCACTTGCAGAAACTGTGCCAAGGATATCTAAAAAGCATTAGAACAGAAAATATATACCAGCCCTTATCATGCTGAATATTTATGTACATGTACTACATACCGCCCCAATTTGTATATACATGTAGCAGGACAATTACTAGTGTGTATTTACTAGCATTGTGGAAAAGCAGTTTGAATCCAGATGAGTGGGTTTCTCAGAAGCCAGCTGATCTGGATCTAAACTGTTTTTAAAACAGCTAAATTGGAGCTCAGTCTGATAAGGGTTAAAATCTTTAAGGAATGTACCCTGGGCACTCACTAGACTGGAAATATAATTTGAATATATTATGCCCCCATATTCTGTCTATAGCCCAGCTTGTCTTCTTACCTCAGGAAAAGGTGAAGAATCTTCTAGAAGAAATAAGAAAGCTGAAAGAGGAGAGTGCAAACAAGACAGTGTGTAAGTTTCTTTTATAAATCTAAATGTCACAGGTGTATAAATAATATACTTTAGCCTTGCGATAGAAGCCCTTGGTAGAGTGTTTGCCAGTAGATCCAGCAACCTGTAACAAGCTGGAAATATTTTGCTCTATGGCATACATAAAGAAAAAAAGTATTAAAACCATTACATTTAAGAAGATCATTTTGTTAAAGTGTATGTTCTTGGCTTTAAACATTTTACTTGAATCAATGATAATAAAAATGCATTATTTTCACAGATTATTTATTCATCTGCTAAGTTAATATTACAGGACTATTTATTGGCTTTATGCAGACATCCGGGAGCATCCATCTTACAGCAGCAGACACACATTAACCTGACTTTACCTCTTATTGCAGGTCAGCTAAATGATTAAGGCAGCATCTTCAGTCAATTTCTTCATTTAAGTATTGGGTAATGGATATTCAGTTTTATTTACATATCAAAAGTCAGATCAATGCAAATTAGAATAATACATCTGTCAAAATAAAAGTATTTTATTTTTCAATAAGTTTCATGTGATTTTAATCAGTCGTTTTGTTCCCAAAATAAAGAAAATTGTCATTAAATATGTCTTCTGCTATAGAAATAATTAGTGCTTTAAGGCTTAAATTTTAGAAATAAATATTAAAATTCAGCCAGGTATTAAAATATACTTATCAATGCACACACTGCTAAAATAATATTCTGAAACATTGTTATATTTTGCCATTATAAGGATTTATTATTCTGCTTGGGTAGTGTGTAAGCAGTTGGTAGTGCTTCCAGTTTTCTTGTATAGAGCTCATTGACCTGAAAATAGCCAGACCCCCATAGACAAGCAAAAGTAATAAATTACAGGCTAATTGAAGAGAATTCATAAACATTAATTGAGGGATTATTCCTGCCATACTGTAAGCTCTATAATAAATGCATTTGAAATAATGTGCAACTTTTCACGTTAACTCCATTATGGTCCCAAACAAAACAACAAACATCCTAAATGGCAAACAGGATTGATGTTGGCACGAATTAAAACTACAAGTAAGACAAATAATAAGAAATACAGGAAAAATCCAATTTTCCTCCTGTTACTGACTGGAATGCAATCTTCGTTCCTACCTTGTTTTCAGTTTATATCTCTTATGTATATACGGAAGCATTCATAATGGAGTTATGAGGTCTCTAAGAGTTTGGTCTATGACAGGTTGGAAATTGGGCCCTTTAATATGATCATGTATTATGACGCCGAAAATATAACTCCATGTTAAAATATGTATTGTGATATAATCAGAGGATCTAACGAGAGTGATCATTTCATTTGAAATTTATTAAACGAGTTACATAAATTTGATATGAAATGATCACAAGTGTAAGATGACCTTATAAATGTGATTTCATCGTCTTCAAAGTTGGTTTATTTCAATGAAAATTTGCATTGTTGTCACGGCCATCGTCATGACGTTACTTGTTCCCTCCAAAAGTGGTGTTTAACCTGTGGTCGTAACATTCATTATGACATGACGTTATCCACTGAATAACAGTAACGTCATATGATAAAATGATTTCTTTATAGGCTCCAAATGTAATGAAGAGACAGAAGGAGATGATAGAGAAGAGGTAAAAGATTAAAAAACTCTATGAACCTTAACCTTTTCTTGACATGAATCTATCGGATTCTAAATGTATTATATTTTGGAAATAGCTAGACTTTATTAGTCCCTACTTAATATTATACATGCACTGATTGAGTGGTCCCTGACACTCTGAAAAATAGTAAGTGCTATGGGTTTCTACAGAAATTAGCAGTTTAACCACCCCACTCCTATGGAAATACTTTGGTTCCCCCTGAAAACTTTTCATTGTCCGCGATCATGATACACACAAAGGAACTCGTTCAGGGTAAATTGTCAGGTAGAATGTTACATGATCCTTGTCATTAAAATGTCAATGAACCCATAAAAAGCCCGATAAAAGCATAGCATCCTTTTTGTGGGACATAGCATAGGCAAATAGTGGAGACCCAGATCAGACGCCGCATTCTGTCTGATCAGAGTCTCAACTGCTTGCTTGCAGAAGGTTCTTTTAAAATTTGAATAAAATGATAAATACCACCAAACATTCCTTAAAACAGAAATGGACTGTTCCAATTGATAATGATAGGAAATTTCCTTTGGCATAAATGCTTTAACGCAATATTATAAAGGAAGAATAACATACAAATGCCAAATAATATTAATTAGTTTTTTTTTAATTTAAGCACAATCAAATATTCAAGGTCCTGTCCATCCTTCAGCAAGTTGTTTGTGTCTGAATGTTCAAGAACTTCAACATTCAATAAAGACACTCAAGAACTTGTTTCTTAGGGGACTGTTACTGCCATGTGCATTAAGATAAAATCAGAATTATTCTCCAGATCTTTTACAAAAATACAAATTTTGTATTATTGGATTTTGACATAGATTTTTGTGTTCTTTCAGGAATCAAGCAATGGAGGAGCAAGTGGAAACGAAGAAGGTAATAATTCTTTTATTTTATTAAAAAAGATATTGTCATTTAATATACATATATGGAGCAATTAAATTTCCAAATACTGCAGTTTGGAGATATAGGCATACAATTAAGCATACAATTTGATCAGATATAAGTTAATTTAAGCCTATTTATTCCTTACCGCCAAGGTAGTGAGAGGATCTAAGTATTGGTTTGACAGGTATACCCGTATGAATGGCACTGGTTAGTAATTGTCAGCTATTGGCATATATAGACTGGCATGAACACTAGTTATAACTAAATACCGAATGTACACACCTTGGGAGGAGGAGGGTTTGGGTGGAGTTTTCCTGATAAAGCAAAATCTTAGTACATTGTTCATTTTTAGAACTTAATTGTTTTAATATCATGACTATCCCGAAAATGAGCGAGAGGCACTGGGTGACCTATACGTTGTTCATTAAAAAAGTTGCTAACTGTGAGGCAAGCTTTTTTGTGAAAACTATAACTTGTATCTGTACAGGATAAATCAATCAGCTTTAGGCCTACTTAGTAATTATCAGTAGGTATTCAGAGGCAAAGAAGTTAAAAAAAATCACATGATATTGAGATATCAAGTCAGAACGCTTTTATTGCTAATTGAATGCTTATGATAATCAATCTTTATGTAAAGTTTGATACGCAAACCCTATTCATTGTTTGTTTGTTTGGTTCTTAACGACGCATCAACCCTTGTGGGTCATTAGCGTCAGACGGTATTAAACTAAACATGAAGAAGATGGAAAAAGTAAAAATTTATAAGATAAAATAAAAGGAATGATGTTGATGAGATTGTATAATGATAATTAGTTGAAATACGATTGTTGACAGGAGAGACTACGTACAATATCTGACAGTTTCAAAGAGCTATTCAGATAACTGTACATGTTCTCTAACTGAACAGAATACAACATTAAAAAGTCTGTATTATGGTCTGATACAAATGTAAAACAAAACATGATTTTAAAAATAGCAATTAGATTTTGTTAAAAAGATTTATTTGTCTTAAAAATGTCATAATACTATCAATATGTATATCTTGAAATAATTCTTTCATGTTATCAACATGGAAGCAATTATTTCTTACTTGTGCAAAATCGCCACACTCCAAAAGGAAGTGACGTACAGTGAACGGTGCGTCGCAACCAACACATTGTGGCAGCTCTTCACCTTGTAGTAAGTATGAATGAGTGACTCTTGTATGACCTAAGCGGAGTCGGGCTAAAACTACTTCTTCTCTTCTAATGTTTCGAACAACTGATTGATATTCACCAATAGTTGGTTTGATGTCAAGAAGTTTATTACCAATGCTGTTATTCCATGAAGTTTGCCATTCTTCCAAGATATATTTATTGATAGATGGCTTAAAATTAGAAAATGGAATTTTAAAAGAAGTTGGTTCTAATGAAAGCGATGTTTTTGCTTGCTTATCTACCATCTCATTCCCTTGGATACCTATATGACTAGGAATCCAACAGAGAGCAATTTCTTTATAAGCTAAAAGCTCATGACATTTTTCTAAAAGTTTCTGAATCTGTGGATTCTTTGAACTGGTATGGTTCATTGCTTTCAATACAGAAAGCGAGTCAGAAAATATAATAAATTTATTGTTAGCATCACAAGTGCGAATGAAATCTAAAGCTAGATCAATTGCTTTGGCTTCAGCAGTGAAAATTGATGAATCGTCAGGTATACGTTGCATATTACTATGGTTGTCTGATATAACAGCACAACCAACCTTTGAGTCTTCCTTTGACCCATCAGTATAAATTTGTTGGTAATTCTTATAACGACTTTGCATTTTTCTGAAATCATCTTTTAATATGTGTGGATTTGATTCAGATTTTTTCCCGGAATGTAAATCTAAAAGTATTTCAGGTGCTTTCATACACCAAGCTGGAATATTTGGTGTAAAATGTTTTTCAATATTTTGCGGTTTGATATTGGCAGATTCTATGAGTTTTTTGTTTGTTTTGATTCTTTACGTCCACTCAACAATCTTTCAGTTATGCGGGACGGTTCTTCCTGGGTTGAACCAGTACTAAGCTAGGATAAATGTGTCTTGCTCAAGGACCACAACGCAGTGACGCCGGTGAGGCTCGAACCCGCGGCCCTTCGGTCTCGAGTCAAGCACTCTACCACTGAGCCACTGCCCTCCTTCAGTTATGCGGGACGGTTCTTCCTGGGTTGAACCAGTACTAAGCTAGGATAAATGTGTCTTGCTCAAGGACCACAACGCAGTGACGCCGGTGAGGCTCGAACCCGCGGCCCTTCGGTCTCGAGTCAAGCACTCTACCACTGAGCCACTGCGCTCCTTGTGGTGAAATTCTGATGCCAAATGATTTAATAGCTTAAGGTTTTTGTTCATATAAATTAACATAATTTGGTGGGAATGTAACTTCATGAGCAGGATTTGATGGGTTAGCAGCAAGTCTTATAGCATATTGCAAAGAGAGTTTCTCTCTTCGTGAGTATAGTGATGGTTCATCTGCTTCCACATAGAGACTAGCAACAGGAGAAGTTCTAAAAGCCCCTAAAGCTAATCTAAGTCCTTGGTTATGTATAGGATCAAGCATTTGAAGATATGATTTTCGTGCAGAGCCATATATAATACAGCCATAGTCTAATTTTGACCGGACTAGAGACCGATACAGCTTTAGAAGTGTAGTTCGGTCTGCACCCCAAGAAGTATGGGAAAGCACTTTTAAAAGATTCAATGCTTTTAAACATTTAGCTTTGAGATATTTAATATGGGGTATAAAATTGAGTTTTCTATCAAATAAAATGCCAAGGAATTTAGATTCCTCAACAACTGGAATAGGTGATCCATATAAATGTAAAACCGGATCATCATGTTGCTTGCGCAACTGACAGAAATGTACACACTGTGTTTTTGATTTGGAAAACTTAAAACCATTGCTTGTTGCCCAATTTTCAATCTTATTTAAATTTTGTTGCAGTTGGCGTTCAATCGTCGCCATGCTTTTTGAGCGATAACAGATACAGAAGTCATCAACATATAATGAGCAATCAGTAAGATTACCTAAACATTTCACAATATCATTAATTTTAATGCTAAAAAATGTTGTAGATAGAACGCCTCCATGAGGGACACCTTGCTCCTGGTCATAATAGTCAGACAGAGAGGAGCCAACTCGGACTTGCATGGTGCGGTCTGCCTCTTAATCCTAATTTGTGGATATCTTTTAAAATGCCATATCTCCACATGGTATCATAAGCTTTTTCCAAATCAAAAAATACAGCAACTACATGTTCCTTTTTAATAAAGGCATCACGTATGAAGGTTTCCAATCTAACTAAATTATCAGTTGTACTGCGGTCAGATCTGAAACCAGACTGGAACCGCGATATATGATTATTGGATTCTAAAAACCAAGCAAGTCTTTTATTTATCATTCTTTCAAGTGTTTTACATAGACAACTTGTTAAAGCTATAGGTCTATAATTATTAGGTTCCTCAGGATCTTTCCCAGGTTTGGGAATTGGGATTATGGTTGCTAAGGTCCAATCTTCTGGAAATTTACCAGTAGTCCAAATGTAACTAAATATATTCAAAAGAGTTTCAAGAGAAGTATCTGGGAGATGTTTAAGCATTTGATAGTGGATCTCATCAGGACCCGTGGCTGAGTCATGTGATAGTTGAATAGCTTCAACTAATTCATCTAAATTATCTTTGTTATAAATTTCATTATTTTGTGATTTAAAATTCAATTTAACTTTCTCTTGTTCGGTTTTAATCCTTCTGAAGGATTCAGAGTAATTGGATGATGATGAATTGTGACAAAAAGTTTCTCCTAAAGTGTCAGCAATGTCTGTTTTTGAAGTTGCTTTGCTGTCAGTACCCACCAAGTTTAAATGTGTGTAACTGGGGGATTTGTTTTTTCCAGAGATTTTTACTTATCATATCCCAAACCTTTTTAATAGGTGTTTTATGATTGATTTTCGAAACATAAGATCTCCATGACTTACGTTTCGAAAGTTTAATTGTTCTACGGGCTTTAGCTCTAAATACTTTGATGTCATTGAAATTGTTGGTATTTGGAGATCTTTTGAATTTAGATAGAGCTTGTTTGCGCTGTTTAGTCGCTTCTTTACAGTCGTCATTGTACCATGGATTACTTTTAGTTGGATTTGTCGAAGTTTGAGGAATACATTTTTTAGATTTTCGATAAGAGAAGAGGTAAAATCAGTTATAGGATCAGAAGATTCTTTGAAGTTTTCCGGCACTAATTTATCAGTGCACAGAGTATTAAAAAGATCCCAGTTGGCTCTATTTAATTTCCACTTTGGATTGTGATCCTCAGTGGAAAAAGTGTTCTGTTCAATGATGATAGGAAAGTGATCACTATTGTGTTGGTCTTCACATACAGACCAATTTTAGTCAAGTAACAGTGATGGATGACAGAAGGAAAGATCAATAGATGTAAAAGACTTTGTACTTGGAGAATGATAAGTGTAAGACTTATCATTCATAATACATATGTCATTCTTTGTAATGAAATTTTCGATAAGTTCGCCTCTGGAATCATTATTTTGACCACCCCAGAGGATATTGTGACCATTGAAGTCACCTAATAAGATATACGGAGAAGGAAGTTGTTGCAGTAAATTGTCCAAGTGTTGGAAGTTGAGAGAAAAGGATGGAGGAATATATACAGAACATATGGTTATTTCTCTGTCAAGAGTGACAGAAATAGCAGTTGCTTGTAGTTCTGTTTGTAAATCAATCTTTCTTTGTGGGAAAGATGATTTTACAAATATTGAAGCACCACCAGAGGGCCTCAAACAGTCAGTATGACATAGTTGTATACATTTAAACCTTTTAATGATATGTTATCATCTGGTTTAAGAAATGTCTCTTGAAAACAAAATACAGACAGGTTATATTCAGAAATCAATAATGATACTTCATTATAATTAGGTTTCAAACCTCGACAATTCCATTGTATAATTTTATGTTTAAAATCCATACTTGAAAATAATATTAAAATGGGTAATAAAATAATGGTTAGATTGAAACCCTCCATTATTTAAGCTAATGGTAATCGTGATAGTGTGCCTTTAGGGAGGTGATCACTGGAAGATGGTTCTGTGAAAACAACAGACTCATCGTCCATGACCTCCTCGCCATCTTTTTCAGCAAACACAGAATATGGATTCTTTTCAGCTTGTTTTGCTTTTTCCATTTGTTCTTTTTCTTTCTGTGCTTGTTCTTTTTGCCATTGCTGTTTTCTTTCTTCTTTTTGTTGTTTTTTAAGTTATCTTTCTCTTCTTTTTTCTTCCTCTCCTCCTCCTTCTTCATCATTTCCAGGGTTGCTGGCTTAAGTGCTGGCCCTGGACGAGGAGATGAAGTATTTTTGTCTTGTTTTCCCTTAGGTGTTTCTTTGGGTGTTTTTTCTGATGGTGATTTTTCTTGTTTTTTTAAGTATTCGTCAAAGCTGTCGTCTGTCTGTGTGGTTTTGTTTTCAGTTTGTGTAGATTTGTTGCAAGTGCCTGGTTTTATAGCACTTGCATATGATCTAGTATCATAAAATTGCTCATATTGTTTTCGAGCTTCTGGGAACGAGATGTTCTGTTCACATTTTATCTTAAGTATTTTCTTCTCTTTCTCCCAAGCTGGGCACTGTTTAGAGTTGGCAGGGTGTTCCCCTGAGCAGTTTACACACTTGGCTGGTCTTTGACACTGGCCAACTAGGCAATGCTCAGGCATACTGCAGTTGACGCATATAGCCTGTCTGCCACACTTGTTTTCTTGGTGGCCAAACACTTGACATTGATAACAACGAAGTGGATTTGGTATATATACGTCAACTTTGACTTGCATAAAACCTAATTTGTTTACTGATGGTAAAACTGGTGAATTAAACGTGAATACAAATGTGTTTGTCGGTTTCTTTGCTCCATCACTGAAGACACTGATTCTACGAACATCTGTGACACCCTGTTCTCCCATGAACTCCAGAATATGCTCGCAGGTCTGCCTGTTCAAGGCAGGACAGCGAACAATACCCTTGGATATGTTCAAGGAAGAATGTGGGGTCACTTTGCATTTCAGTCCGCAGAAGTTCTTCAAATTAAGAAGAGTTGTCTCATATTTTTCCTTCGCACACTGTATCAGAAGGTCACCAGACCGTAGATTTTTTATGCTTTTGGGTTCACCTGTCAAACTCATTATAGTTTTATGTACAAGGAATGGAGAAAGAGAAGAAATACTTTCATCTTCCTTTTCTGAATGGATTATTAAAAATCTGGGTACATAAGGTTTTTTGGTTGAGGTAGACGAACTTGAATTAGTTGGTTGAGAAGCTGGGTACGAGTTTTCAGAGTCAGTATCTGAATTTGCTATGTGACGTTTTTTTGCTTTTTGTTTAGCCATGTAGTTCGTTTGTTTGATTCATCCTCCATGCTCTCCACCCACCGTGGAGCCCAACAAGGGAGCACTTTAATGGAGTGGGTTTCCGACCTCCAGTGCTAGAGTTACATAGAAGGTATACTTGCACAAATAGAAACTGCGCAATTGACCTGTTAAGCCACTGCCTTCCAGGATTATTTTATAAAAGAAAGAAAGTTTAAGATAATGGACACATGGTTGGCATCAGAACGATACTATAGAACGAAGATATAAGAAATATTTTTTTTTTACATTTACAGAATCCTGGGGCTCAGCATGACAAAGCCGATTAGAAACACCGGGCCGTGTTTCCACCTCAGTCTACCCCGTCAAAGAGGCCAAAGAGACGTGTTGAGTCATACAGAATTTATAAACGTCCATATTCTGCATGCTCTCAGTCTTCCAGGCCATCCCCTTCGAGTTACGAGAAAGCCACCCACGGCAGACTGGTGGGTCCTACTCTTAGCACTCCCAGAGGAGACAAGTATTACAATCAATATCGTCCCCTGTGTGAAGTGTGCCCCAGAGACCGCGGCAAGGTGGTAGGGACTCTCCAGGGCAAACCCTATTCAGTCAGGTAGAGAAATATTTAGTAAAATGAGGATGTCACTTTAACTACTTGGTGAACTTTGATCTATCAACATCAAGGTGATAGCAAATTGTTATTCACTTTCAAACATGGCGTGTAAATGTTGAAAATGCCAATATGTAGATCTTATTAAGTTTGGACCTTTTTGCAACCTTAAATACTCAAATATGATAGATCCCCAGCTTCTTAAGTCTTCTGTTGGATCAGTCCTGTAGTACTGCTTATATATGTCCTAAGATGTTAGTTACATTCATAGTTATAGTTACACACACTATGCAAATACCAGATTTAATAGCGGTTATGAGGACATATATTACTCATCAGGTATATAAGATTGGATGTAGCTGCATTTTTGGGTAGAACAATCAGTTTTACATTAAGATATATAGAAATACGAAAACATTTTTTAAAATATCATCACCCCCCCCCCCCCCCCCCCCCCCGTGTGCAAGCAAAAGCTTTTGCATGTATATGTGTTACCATATTTTACACATTGTATGGAAATGGCTTGCTGGCACACGGGGGGGGGGGGGGGGGGGAAAGATGTTCAGCAGCCAAAAAACCCAGGGCTTAGCCCATAAAATGCCTTTTCTACCAAATAAGAAATTAATTACAGTCATGAAGTTCTCTAGAACCAACCTCCTAAATTACTTTGTATTCTGTGCTAGTTTAATATAAAGTACTTAAAGATTAAAAGTAGAATTAGCAAGGTTTTATGCATTTTTCATCAGAAAAAATCTCACTGTTATTAAATAAAACATTATTTTGCAAACGTCCTGTACTTATATATTTGCATGCTAGGGAATTGTTCATGTTTTTATTTTCGTCTGCTGACTTTCTTCAAAATTAAATTTTCAAAAATAAACCACCCGGGACCACCATCGGAGTGTCAAACAGTTTGGATCCAGATCAAGACCGACATTCTGTTGGTCTTCATTTGGGTTCAAACTGTTTGCAAAAGGCTATTGGCAGACGACAAAATTATCCACTGGCATGCAAAGAGTTATAGCAGGTAAATACTTTAGTGTTCAATATATTGTCTCATATAGGGATATACATGCATATGTATACCAAAAATATTCGGACACTTTAAATACATTCAACATGCTATGCCCTTTAAACAAAGCAAAAGTAATATTCAAAGGATCTAGTTAGAATCAGTTTTACTTTCCAATGCTAAATGGGACACTTTCATTCCTTCAAAAATAATTATTTCTTTTGTTGAGCTTTCAGTTTTGTATTATTTCCGGTACATCCCCAAAATCATTTTATTACAAAACATATTTTGTTTTAAAACAATTTCATCAATTATCGTGATTCGTTAATACTCTGCGTATGGTATGTTAAATAGATATGACCATGCCTACCAAATAAATCAAGAAAACGTACCAGAAATCACTTTTTAAAGCACTTTTTACTTTCATGAAATTTCAGACCCCCTCCCCTTTCTACCCGCCATAACTCTCGAATGGGTAGGAATTTTGCAAATATTTTGCTAGCTGGCTCTTGCCATTAGATTCACCTATTGTATTGATACTACATGCACCACACTAGAAGCCCAAAAGCAGCGTTCTGGGAATCAGAAAAATAGGCGTAAAAAGCCCAAACCGTCAATGATCCTTTCCAAAATGTATTTCACAAGGTCACTAATCCTGCTTATTCGATAGCATCTAACACTCATAAAATAGCCGGCCAGGCGTAATTTACATGTATATCAACACCTGCGAACAGGGCTACCAATCCACTTCGTTCACTGGAAATAGAAAGAATACATTTTTACTCCAAATAATATTTGCTTCGAGATAATTATGAGCAGAACTTTCTATTATGAGTCGATCCGTATAGGTTTCATTGGGTTCTGTCTTATTGGAGGAAGTCGTTATAATTTCATGGTCGCGAAAAGCTAGCATGACCTCTGCATGAAGGAAAATACATTGCAATTTAGTAATTTAGCGCATGTTCCTCTCTCTGTCTACCCTACTGTTATAGCTTTCGTCGTATATTTTTTGATTATTTGTAGAATTGTGACTATTGCATGTATTTTCATAATCATAGGTTACAGTCAACTAAACAAATAAGTTCGAACGAGGCGCGACAAACAGCGAAAAATGCGTGTCGCTGTTTTTAAAAAGTATACATGCAAAGATTGGCTGCAAGGGCATGATTCTTAGCCTTCTGACTTGAGTTTTCGCGGGCTTCACGCAATCATGCACCCAAGAATCATCACTACGAGATCATTAGGTACTAGATTTTTGATAACATTCCTTGCCCAAATAGATGCCTGAAACCGAACGCTTAACTGAGTTTAACTGACCGAAACATAACAATGTACATCTATCTACAGCAACCATGAACCCCATACCCCACCCCCCACATATTTTTTGAAATTCTCACGTTACTCATTTTTCACTTCGTCGTATATGTTTTTGTAAAGGATATTTCTTGTTGTTACCTATTATACTCTCATTTCATAAGATGTTTAAAAAATCGGAGGGCCACTTAGCTTCTCTCTCATACCATTAGATCGTCCGTAGCAAGATAACTTTGTTGAAAGCCTGCTTAGGCCACGAAATAAACATTTTAATATGAATATCTGATATACACTATACATATCACGATTAAAAGGGAAGGGGGGGACAAAGCTTTTAAGTTGCTGGATGACAATGAAGTAAAACAAAACTCATGGCCAGTAACAAGCAAACCACCAACATACAGCCAATCAGCATAGTGCAACACACTGAAAATGTATGAGTAATTACTGCCATACACTAAAAACACTGGAGTAAAAATTGAGCTGATACTTAGATTGGCTCCCCTCGTACATTAAGCTCTACTTCTGTTAGGCATATTAATATGCTGACAAGCTATTAAAGGGAGAAAACCAGCCTAGCTGGTACTAGACCGCCATTAAGTTGTATTGAATTTTACTAAAGATAATTTGTTTTGTATTTAAAAATGAAAGTGATAATTAATAATAAAAAGGTGGCAGCTCAGCTGTCATCTCTTTTGATACCAGCCTGAGGCATTTTTATAGAATATGCATGCTAGATTGGGACCATGGGGCAAAGCCCTGGTTTAGAGCATTAACATGGCTTAAACTAGCTTCCAAAATACGCAATTATTACATTGCCTTCTGAGTGTCATCTGATGATAACCTTTTGCAAACAGATTGGACCCAGATCAGGTACGACAATATGTTGGGCCTAACCTGGATCCAATCTATTTAACACTCAGATGGTATTCCTAAAGGAAATGTTTTGAAAAAAGTTGATTTTGAAAACAAAATCAAACTAGAGCGCGCAGTCGATGGGGTGCCATCGTAAATCCAAACGCTAAAGTTTTTGACTCCCCCCAGCACCCACAAGTCCCACCCTGGGGCATGACCCTGGCAACAGAATGAAAATTCTGTTCAATATGTTTTCTATCTTATATTTGTGAGAACACACACAAAGAGTTTGGTATAAAAATCTTTGAAACTGTTAATGATATTTGACCTTTTGACCTCGCCCCAAGGTCACCAGTTTGACCCTAGGATGAAAATGTTACTTGCATTCTGTTCTGCTCGTCATCCCGGTCGCTTTGATATGCCACATGACCATGTTTGAAAAAAATTGACCCCCTGGGAACCCCGAGTGCCCCAAAGTCCCACCCCTGGGGCATGACCCAGGCGACAGAATAAAAACCCCGTCTGATATGTTTTGTATCTTTCAATTGTGAGAACACACACAAAGTTTGGTATAAAAATCTTTGTAATTCATATGGTAACCCAAATTTAATGATATTTGACCTTTGACCTCACCCCAAGGTAACCAGTTTGACCCTAGGATGAAAATTTTACTTGCATTCTGTTCTGCTCGTCATCCTCGATATGCCACATAACCATGTTTGAAAATCACATTTTTTACCACCTGGGCACCCCAAAGTCCCACCCCTGGGACATGACCCAGGCTACATAATGAAAAATAATGATATGTTTTGTATCTTTCATTTGTGAGAACACACACAAAGTTTGGGATAAAAATCTTTGAAATTTACTTTGTAATTGAAATTAAATGATGTTTGACCTTTTGACCTCCCCAGGACCCCGGGGGCGGGGGCAAACAAAAAATTACGTTGCGCGCCCCATTTATGTGAGTAACTCACACACCAACTTTGGTTAATTTCGCCTAATGGTTTAGGAGGAGATAGCATAACGGGCAGACAGCAGGACGGAATTTGATTTGGCCCCTAAGTACCCCCAAGTCCCATCCTAGGGCATGACCACGGCGACAAAATGAAAAACCCGTCTGATATGTTTTGTACCTTTCATTTGTGAGAACACACACAAAGTTTGGAATAAAAATCTTCGAAATGGACTTTGTAATTGAAATTAAATGATATTTGACCTTTTGACCCCTCCCCAGGGGGTGGGCCAAAAAAATTACGTGAGTAACGCACACACCAAATTTGGTTGAATTTCGTCCAATGGTTTAGGAGGAGATGGCATAACAAACGGACGGATGGAGGCGATAACGATATCCACTTCGCTTAAAAAAAGCGTGGGGATAAAAACAACAACAGCAAAAATAGCAGATGACAAAAAAGTATCATAAAATTTCCGGGGGGGGGGGGGGGGGGAGGGGGGGGGCAAAGAGTTAATACTATCTTACCAGTTTATTCTTCAGAAAAACAAAGTCAGTGGCTTAAGAAACTATACTGGTTGCGCCGAGTTGTACGCACATGCGTTTGCGTACACGTAGGCACTCCATTGCCAGCTCACACTACCCATTTACTGTATTGGCGCGCAGGCTGATTTTGGACTAAGAACAAGCAGATTAATAGAAGCACACAACGCATCATGACAGTGGTTGTACGGTGGAAATATAATAATACAGAAACATTGTTTGTTTGTTTGTTTGGTGCTTAACGACGCATCAACCCTTGTGGGTCATTAGCGTCAGACGGTATTAACTAAACATGATGAGGATGGAAAAAGTTAAAAATTTATAAGATAAAATAAAAGGAATGGTAATGGTGAGTTTGTTTTATGAAAATAAGTTGCAATACGATTGTTGACAGGAGAGACCACGCACAATATCTGACAGTTTCAAAGAGCTATTCAGATAACTGTACATGTTCTTTAACTGAACAGGATACAACATAATATAATCTGTATTATGGTCTGATACAAATGTAAAACAAAACATGATTTTAAAAACAGCAATTAGATTTTGTTAAAAAGATTTATTTGTCTTAAAAATGTCATAATACTATCAATATGTATATCTTGAAATAATTCTTTCATGTTATTAACATGGAAGCAATTATTTCTTACTTGTGCAAAATCGCCACATTCCAAAAGGAAGTGACGTACAGTGAAAGGTGCGTCGCAACCAACACATTGAGGATGCTCTTCACCTTGTAGTAAGTATGAATGAGTGACTCTTGTATGACCTAAGCGGAGTCGAGCTAATACTACTTCTTCTCTTCTAATGTTTCGAACAACCGATTGATATTCACCAATAGTTGGTTTGATGTCAAGAAGTTTATTACCAATGCTGTTATTCCATGAAGTTTGCCATTCTTCCAAGATATATTTATTGATAGAGGGCTTAAAATTGGAAAATGGAATTTTAAAAGAAGTTGGTTCTAATGAAAGCGATGTTTTTGCTTGCTTATCTACCATCTCATTCCCTTGGATACCTATATGACTAGGAATCCAACAGAGAACAATTTCTTTATAAGTTAAAAGCTCATGACATTTTTCTAAAAGTTTCTGAATCTGTGGATTCTTTGAACTGGTATGGTTCATTGCTTTCAATACAGAGAGCGAGTCAGAAAATATAATAAATTTATTGTTTGCATCACAAGTGCTAATGAAATCTAAAGCTAGATCAACTGCTTTGGCTTCAGCAGTGAAAATTGATGAATCGTCAGGTATACGTTGCATATTACTATGGTTGTCTGATATAACAGCACAACCAACCTTTGAGTCTTCCTTTGACCCATAATACAGAAACATGGTTACAAGCACAAATGAAAAAAGAGCTATAATAGCAGAACTTTTAATGCGGATGATGCAACCAAAAATGACCCAATGTGTCCAGTCTGATAGTTTGTTTGGTTTGTTTGGTGCTTAACGACGCATCAACCCTTGTGGGTCAGTAGCGTCAGACGGTATTAAACTAAACATGATGTGGATGGAAAGAGTAAGAATTTGTAAGATAAAATAAAAGGAATGATGATGATGAATTTGTATAATGATAATAAGTTGCAATACGATTGTTGACAGGAGAGACCACGTACAATATCTGACAGTTTCAAAGAGCTATTCAGATAACTGTACATGTTCTTTAACTGAACAGAATACAGCATAATATAAACTGTATTATGGTCTGATACAAATGTAAAACAAAACATGATTTTAAAAATAGCAATTAGATTTTGTTAAAAAGATTTATTTGTCTTAAAAATGTCATAATACTATCAATATGTATATCTTGAAATAATTCTTTCATGTTATCAACATGGAAGCAATTATTTCTTACTGGTTCAAAGTCGCCACATTCCAAAAGGAAGTGACGTACAGTGAATGGTGCGTCGCAACCAAGACATTGTGGATGCTCTTCACTTTGCAGTAAGTATGAATGAGTGACTCTTGTATGACCTAAGCTGAGTCGAGCTAAAACTACTTCTTCTCTTCTAATGTTTCGAACAACTGATTGATATTCACCAATAGTTGGTTTGATGTCAAGAAGTTTATTACCAATGCTGTTATTCCATGAAGTTTGCCATTCTTCCAAGATATATTTATTGATAGAGGGCTTAAAATTGGAAAATGGAATTTTAAAAGAAGTTGGTTCTAATGAAAGCGATGTTTTTGCTTGCTTATCTACCATCTCATTCCCTTGGATACCTATATGACTAGGAATCCAACAGAGAGCAATTTCTTTAAAAGCTAAAAGCTCATGACATTTTTCTAAAAGTTTCTGAATCTGTGGATTCTTTGAACTGGTATGGTTCATTGCTTTCAATACAGAAAGCGAGTCAGAAAATATAATAAATTTATTGTTAGAACCACCAGTGCTAATGAAATCTAAAGCTAGATCAATTGCTATGGCTTCAGCATTGAAAATTGATGAATCGTCAGGTATCCGTTGCATATTACTATGGTTGTCTGATATAACAGCACAACCAACCTTTGAGTCTTCCTTTGACCCATCAGTATAAATTTGTTGGTAATTCTTATAACGACTTTGCATTTTTCTGAAATCATCTTTTAATATGGATGGATTTGATTCAGATTTTTTCCCGGAATGTAAATCAAAAAGTATTTCAGGTGGTTTCAAACACCAAGCCGGAATATTTGGTGTAAAATGTTTTTCGATATTTTGTGGTTTGATATTGGCAGATTCTAAGAGTGGTGAAATTCTGATGCCAAATGATAAAATAGCTTTAGGTTTTTGTTCATATAAATTAACATAATTTGGTGGGAATGTAACTTCATGAGCAGGATTTGATGGGTTAGCAGCAAGTCTTATAGCATATTGCAAAGAGAGTTTCTCTCTTCGTGAGTATAGTGATGGTTCATCTGCTTCAACATAGAGACTAGCAACAGGAGAAGTTCTAAAAGCCCCTAAAGCTAATCTAAGTCCTTGGTTATGTATAGGATCAAGCATTTGAAGATATGATTTTCGTGCACTGGACTAGAGAGCGATACAGCTTGAGAAGTGTAGTTCGGTCTGCACCCCAAGAAGTATGGGAAAGCACTTTTAAAAGATTCAATGCTTTTAAACATTTAGCTTTGAGATATTTAATATGGGATATAAAACTGAGTTTTCTATCAAATAAAATGCCAAGGAATTTAGATTCCTCAACAACTGGAATAGGTGATCCATATAAATGTAAAACCGGATCATCATGTTGCTTGCGCAACTGACAGAAATGTACACACTGTTTGTTTGTTTGTTTGGTGCTTAACGACGCATCAACCCTTGTGGGTCATTAGCGTCAAGCGGTATTAAACTAAACATGATGTGAATGGAAATAGTAAAAATTTGTATGATTAAATAAAAGAAATGATGATGATGAGTTTGCATAATGAAAATAAGTTATAATATGGTTGTTGACAGAAGAGACCACGTACAATATCTGACAGTTTCAAAGAGCTATTCAGATAACTGTACATGTTCTCTGACTGAACAAAGTATAACTTTAACTAGTCTGTATTATGGTCTGATAAAAATATAAAACAAAACATGATTTTAAAAATACTTATTAGATTTTGTTAAAAAGATTTATTTGTCTTAAAAAAGTCATAATACTATCAATATGTATATCTTGAAATAACTGTTTCATGCTATCAACATGGAAACAATTATTTCTTACTTGTGCAAAATCGCCACAATCCAAAAGAAAGTGACGTACAGTGAATGGTGCATCGCAACCAACACAGTGTGGTTGCTCTTCACCTAGTAGTAAGTATGAATGTGTGACTCTTGTATGACCTAAACGGAGTCGAGCCAAAACGACTTCTTCTTTTCTAATGTTTCGAACAACTGATTGTTGTTCACCGATAGTTGGTTTAATGTCAAGAAGTTTATTTCCAATGCTGTTGTTCCATGAAGTTTGCCATTCTTCCAAGATATATTTATTGATAGATGGCTTAAAATTAGAAAATGGAATCTTAAAAGAAGTTGGTTCTAATTAAAGCGATGTTTTTGCTTGCTTATCTACCATCTCATTCCCTTGGATACCTATATGACTAGGAATCCAACAGAGAACAATTTCTTTATAAGCTAAAAGCTCATGACATTTTTCTAAAAGTTTCTGAATCTGTGGATTTTTTGAACTAGTATGATTCATTGCTTTCAATACAGAAAGCGAGTTAGAAAATATAATAAATTTATTGTTAGCATCACAAGTGCTAATGAAATCTAAAGCTAGATCAATTGCTTTGGCTTCAGCAGTGAAAATTGATGAATCGTCAGGTATACGTTGTATATTACTATGGTTGTCTGATATAACAGCACAACCAACCTTTGAGTCTTCCTTTGACCCATCAGTATAAATTTGTTGGTAATTCCTATAACGACTTTGCATTTTTCTGAAATCATCTTTTAATATGTGTGGATTTGATTCAGATTTTTTCCCAGAATGTAAATCAAAAAGAATTTCAGGTGGTTTCATACACCAAGCTGGGATATTTGGTGTAAAATGTTTTTCAATATTTTGTGGTTTGATATTGGCAGATTCTAAGAGTGGTGAAATTCTGATGCCAAATGATTTAATAGCTTTAGGTTTTTGTTCATATAAATCAACATAATTTGGTGGGAATGTAACTTCATGAGCAGGATTTGATGGGTTAGCAGCAAGTCTTATAGCATATTGCAAAGAGAGTTTCTCTCTTCGTGAGTATAGTGATGGTTCATCTGCTTCCACATAGAGACTAGCAACAGGAGAAGTTCTAAAAGCCCCTAAAGCTAATCTAAGTCCTTGGTTATGTATAGGATCAAGCATTTGAAGATATGATTTCCGTGCAGAGCCATATATAATACAGCCATAGTCTAATTTTGACCGGACTAGAGACCGATAAAGCTTGAGAAGTGTAGTTCGGTCTGCACCCCAAGACGTATGGGAGAGCACTTTTAACAGATTCAATGCTTTTAAACATTTAGCTTTGAGATATTTAATATGGGGTATAAAACTGAGTTTTTTATCAAATAAAATGCCAAGGAATTTAGATTCCTCAACAACTGGAATAGGTGATCCATATAAATGTAAAACCGGATCATCATGTTGCTTGCGCAACTGACAGAAATGTACACACTGTGTTTTTGATTTGGAAAACTTAAACCCATTGTTTGTTGCCCAATTTTCAATCTTATTCAAATTTTGCTGTAGTTGACGTTCAATTGTCGCCATGCTTTTCGAGCGATAACAGATACAGAAGTCGTCAACGTATAATGAGCAATCAGTAAGATTACCTAAACATTTCACAATATCATTAATTTTGATACTAAAAAAGTGTTGTAGAGAGAACGCCCCCTTGAGGTACACCTTGCTCCTGGTCATAATAGTCAGACAGAGAGGAGCCAACTCGGACTTGCATGGTGCAAGGAAGTTTTCAATGAATGTAGGAAGTCTACCTCTTAATCCTAGTTTGTGGATATCTTTTAAAATGCCATATCTCCACGTAGTATCATAAGCTTTTTCCAAATCAAAAAACACAGCAACTACATGTTCCTTTTTAATAAAGGCATCACGTATGAAGGTTTCCAATCTAACTAAATTATCAGTTGTACTGCGGTCAGATCTGAAACCAGACTGGAACCGCGATATATGATTATTGGATTCTAAAAACCAAGTAAGTCTTTTATTTATCATTCTTTCAAGTGTTTTACATAGACAACTTGTTAAAGCTATAGGTCTATAATTATTAGGTTCCGCAGGATCTTTCCCAGGTTTGGGAATTGGGATTATGGTTGCTAAGGTCCAATCTTCTGGAAATTTACCAGTAGTCCAAATGTAATTAAATATATTCAAAAGAGTTTCAAGAGAAGTATCTGGGAGATGTTTAAGCATTTGATAGTGAATCTCATCAGGACCCGTGGCTGAGTCATGTGATAGTTGAATAGCTTCAACTAATTCATCTAAATTAAAATTTTTGTTATAAATTTCATTATTTTGCGATTTAAAATTCAATTTAACTTTCTCTTCTTTTGTTTTAATCTTTCTGAAGGATTCAGAGTAATTGAATGATGATGAATTGTGACAAAAAGTTTCTCCTAAAGTGTCAGCAATATCTGTTTTTGAAGTTGCTTTGCTGTCAGTACCCACCATGTTTAGATGTGTGTAACTGGGGGATTTTTTTTCCAGAGATTTTTCTTATCATATCCCAAACCTTTTTAATAGGTGTTTTATGATTGATTTTTGAAACATAAGATTTCCATGACTTACACTTCGAAAGTTTAATTGTTCTACGGGCTTTAGCTCTAAATACTTTGATGTCATTAAAATTGTTGGTATTTGGAGATCTTTTGAATTTAGATAGAGCTTGCTTGCGCTGTTTAATTGCTTCTTTACAGTCGTCATTGTACCATGGATTACTTTTAGTTGGATTTGTCGAAGTTTGAAGAATACATTCTTTAGATATTTCGATAAGAAGAGAGGTAAAATCAGCTATAGGATCAGAAGATTCTTTGAAGTTTTCTGGCGCCAATTTACCAGTGCACAGAGTATTAAATAGATCCCAGTTGGCTCTATTTAATGTCCACTTTGGATTGTGATCCTCAGTGGAAAAAGTGTTCTGTTCAATGATGATAGGGAAGTGATCACTATTGTGTTGGTCTTCACATACAGACCAACTATAATCAAGAAACAGTGATGGATGACAGAAGGAAAGATCAATAGATGTAAAAGACTTTGTACTTGGATAATACAAATGTCATTCTTTGTAATGAAATTTTCGATAAGCTCACCTCTGGAATCATTGTTTTGACCACCCCAGAGGATATTGTGACCATTGAAGTCACCTAATAAAATATAAGGAGAAGGAAGTTGTTGCAGTAAATTGTCCAAGTGTTGGGAGTTAAGAGAAAACGATGGAGAAATATATACAGAACATATGGTTATTTCTCTGTCTAGAGTGACAGAAACAGCAGTTGCTTGTAGTTCTGTTTGTAAATCAATCTTTCTTTGTGGGAAAGATGATTTTACAAATATTGAGGCACCACCAGAGGGCCTCAGACAATCAGTATGAACATAGTTATATATATTAAAACCTCCTAATGAGATGTTATCATCTGGTTTAAGAAATGTCTCTTGAAAACAAAATACGGATGGATTATATTCGGAAATCAATAGAGATACTTCATTATAATTTGGTTTCAAACCTTGACAATTCCATTGAATAATTTTATGTTTAAAATCCATACTTGAAACTAATATTAAAAGAAGTACTAAAATAATGGTTAGATTGAAACCCTCCATTATTGAGTTACTGGTAAACTTGGCAGTGTGCCTTTAGGGAGAATGTCACTGGAAGCAGATTCTGTGAATACCACAGACTCCTCTTCCATACACACCTCCGTATCATCTTTATGCAACACAGAATAAGGATTTTGCTGAGCTTTTTCTGTTTCTTCTTTTTCTTTCAGTTCTTTTTCCTGCTTATCTTTATGATATTGCTTTCGTCTTTCTTCTTTCTGCTGTTGCTTAATTCTGTCTTTCTCTTCTTTTTTCTTCCTCTCCTCCTCCTTCTTCATCATTTCAAGGGTTGCTGGCTTAAGTGCTGGCCCTGGACGAGGAGATGAAGTATTTTTGTCTTGATTTCCCTTAGGTGTTTCTTTGGGTGTTTTTTCTGTTGGTGATTTTTCTTGTTTTTTTTAAGTATTCGTCAAAGCTGTCGTCTGTCTGTGTGGTTTTGTTTTCAGTTTGTGTAGATTTGTTGCAAGTGCCTGGTTTTACAGCACTTGCATATGATCTAGTATCATAAAATTGCTCATATTGTTTTCGAGCTTCTGGGAACGAGATGTTCTGTTCACATTTTATCTTAAGTATTTTCTTCTCTTTCTCCCAAGCTGGGCACTGTTTAGGTGTTCCCCTGAGCAGTTTACACACTTGGCTGGTCTTTGACATTGGCCAACTGGGCAATGCTCAGGCATACTGCAGTTGACGCATATAGCCTGTCTGCCACACTTGTTTTCGTGATAGCCAAACACTTGACATTGGTAACAACGAAGTGGATTTGGTATATATACGTCAACTTTGACTTGCATAAAGCCTATTTTGACTACTGATGGTAAAACTGGTGAATTGAACGTGAATACAAATGTGTTTGTCGATTTCTTTGCTCCATCACGAAAGACACTGATTCTACGAACATCTGTGACACCCTGTTCTCCCATGAACTCCAGAATATGCTCGCAGGTCTGCCTGTTCAAGGCAGGACAGCGAACAATACCCTTGGATATGTTCAAGGAAGAATGTGGGGTCACTTTGCATTTTAGTCCGCAGAAGATCTTCAAATTAAGAAGAGTTGTCTCATGCTTTTCCTTCACACACTGTATCAGAAGGTCACCAGACCGTAGATTTTTTATGCTTTCGGGTTCACCTGTCAAACTCATTATAGTTTTATGTACAAGGAATGGAGAAAGAGAAGAAATACTTTCATCTTCTTTTTCTGAATGGATTATTAAAAATCTGGGTACATAAGGTTTTTTCGTTCTGGTAGACGAACTTGGATTAGTTGGTTGAGAAGCTGGGTACGAGTTTTCAGAGTCAGTATCTGAATTTGCTATGTGACGTTTTTTTGCTTGTTTCTTAGCCATGTAGTTTAGGTGTTTGATTCATCCTCCATGCTCTCCACCCACCGTGGAGCCCAACAAGGGAGCACTTTAATGGAGTGGATTCCCGATCTCCAGTGCTAGAGATACATAGAAGGTATACTTGCACAAATAGAATCTGCACAATTGACCCGTTAAGCCACTGCCTTCCAGGATTATTTTATAAAAGAAAGAAAGTATAAGATAATGGACACATGGTTGGCAACAGAACGATACTATAGAACGAAGATATAAGAAATCTTTTTTTTTTACATTTTCAGAATCCTGGGGCTCAGCATGACAAAGCCGATTAGAAACACCGGGCCGTGTTTCCACCTCAGTCTACCACGTCAAAGAGGCCAAAGAGACGTGTTGAGTCATACAGAATTTATAAACGTCCATATTCTGCATGCTCTCAGTCTTCCAGGCCATCCCCTTCGAGTTACGAGAAAGCCACCCACGGCAAACTGGTGGGTCCTACTCTTAGCACTCTCAGAGGAGACAAGTATTACAATCAATATCGTCCCCTGTGTGAAATGTGCCCCAGAGACCGCGGCAAGGTGGTAGGGACTCTCCAGGGTTCAGTCTGATAGAGTCTCTGTGAACATTTCAAGTTAAATAAGACCTAAGACACAAAATAAGGTCCTTGTTCTGTAATGCACTTTCTACTTTTGCAACCATCAGAGCTGCTTATCTCCAATTGTGCAATTGCTGTCGTGTGAAAGCTATTGTTTTGTGTCTCTGGTGGATTGGTCTATGGTCTGTGATTGTGGTATTTACTGGTCATCCTCACTTGCATTCTGATAAGAATGTGAGGATGCACAGGTAAGTAAGAATCAAATCAGGGAATGCAGCCTCACATTGAGCAGACCTCTAAATAATGCAGGACCTCTAAATAATGCAGATCCAGGGATTATTGGCCAGGGGGTGGGGGTCCAGTCCAACTGCCAGAAAACAGCTCCGACAAAGTTTTTTTTTTTTTTTTTTTTTTTGTTGTTTTTTAGGTCCTCAACTAGTTTTACAGTTTTACAGAGGGTGTCCAATGATTATTTCAAAGAAAACTATTATTTTCTAAGGTTTCAGAGGGGTCCAATTTTTTAAAGGGGGGGTCCAAATTTTTCCAGGGGGGGGGGGGGGTGGGGGGCAAATGCTAATTTCTTTAGAAACCCATATAACGTGTGATTTTCCAGGGGGGGTCCGGTACCCCTACTTACCCCCTCTCTTGATCTGCACATGTGATTTCACAACTTATTTCAAAAGAAAACATTAGCTGTGGCTTCCCAAAAGATCCCCCTCGAGAAGACGATTCATTTGAGCACCAAAACAAATGTTTGGACTTATAGATAAGAAAATATTCACAGTTTTACGCTGAAAAAAAAACTTGCCTATCTGGACCTTTGTTATGTAATGTGACAGGGCCTCAAAACTGGATTTTAACCAGCACTATATAAGCACTGTAAAACTCACAAGCCATATATGAGCCAGCACATGAGATTACGGAACCTATCGCATTATAGAGCAACGAAAGCTCAGCCAAGCCTGTGAATCTCTACCAAAATGCTATGATATAGATAATAGAGAGAATACGATGATACATGGTTCGAATCGAGACACGCTTAGCCCTCACGTGGTTTTTGTATTTCCCTATGAAGTAGAAAGATTAGTATACGTGTGTGTGTGTAGTGTAAACTTACCTGTAACACTGACATGTATATTATTGCCAATGGCTATCCTATGAGGATTAGGTGCTATTGAATCAGCAAGAATAGTGACATTGTGAAATGAATTTTGGAAATTTTATATTCCGTGTTTGCTAGATCACATATTACACTTCATGTTCGTGTAAAAAGCTTAAATTTATGATGGAGATAAATGGGAGAGTGGATAGACAAAAATTGGCTAACTTCAAAGTAATATTTGACTTATTTTTTTTTTTGCTTTTATTTCATTCAGTAGCAAAAATATGAACTATATTAAACAAACCTTATTATTATTTCTTAAATTCCGAGCAAAAGAGCACATTAGTCGTGTTACAGCTCAAAATTTAAAGCACCCTCAGATCTTAGCCACCACGCCATATTGGCCAGATGAATATCCTTAATGGATTTATGATCAAATACGATTACTTTATACATGAAATAGTTTTATCAAGAGGATATCGCATTGACGTCTGACGTATAATAGGAGTCCTCAGACGTCAGTGTGATTTCATCTCGATTTTCTTTTATTCAATGAAACAGAATGGGTCCACCATTCTTAACGGCGCTCGCATGGCGTTATACGCTAATGCTATCCAATGGACACGGTTTCCAGAGTTTTTTCAAAAAAGAGTTTTTTATCTCTGTTTTTTTCTCGGGTGGCGACGTCGTAGCTGGAAATTTGTTTCTTACAGTACACTCATATATGTACGTTGAAAATATTGATTTATTGTACAGCTACTTGTAGCATAGAAAACGTTGTTTCACATGTCTTATTAACCTGTACATTCGACTGCTTATTACACGACTCGACTGGTACTGTAAAATTGTGTTGCTTTTTGATTTATAGTCAGTTAAGTTAAGACCTGCATTAAATGGGTGTTAACCTGAAAGGGCCACATAACATAATGAATGTAATAAAGTATAGATCGAATTTAAAATCCCAATATGACTGTAATTGCTGATGGGGACAAAAAGCATGCATCAACAGCTACAAAACAAAATCAAATTCCCACGTCCTAGATGGGTGCTTTGGAAGTAAACGAATAATGTGAAACGTTGGTAGGTGTGCATGTGATTAGTTAACAGACTTTTTCATTTTCATTTGCAGACTTTCTGCCAGGCTTCTAACGAATATTATTGTAGCGATGGCATGTCATCGGCAGAATCCCACTTTCATGACCACACTGGTAAATGTATACGTCGATTTGCCGGTATTTACGCATATTGCCGGTACTTCATAGACCGGAAGTGGTAGTTTGTTTGTTTGTTTGTTTTTGTTGCTTTACGTCCCATGTCAACAGCTATGGTCATTGCGGGACGGTCAGTTCACTTAACCACACTTTTTCCTGGGCAGGCTTGAGCAAGCGGTTAACCAGTAATTTGTGCACATACTTTCGCTTGTAACTGACAACAACCCTTCTTGAATAAATCAGCGGAAGGAGGAGAATGACCGTAGAAATTATTTCATGATAAATCTCCACGAAAGTATGGTACCGGGCCGGGATCGAACTCGCGACCCCTGGATCTGCAGTCAGACACACATCTGTAGCCAGACTCGTTACCGACTGCGCTACGCGGCATTCCCACGTCCTAGATGGGTGCTTTGGAAGTAAACGAATAATGTGAAACGTTGGTAGGTGTGCACGTGATTAGTTAACAGACCTTTTCATTTTCATTTGAAGGCTTTCTGCCAGGCTTCTAACGGAGATTATTGTAGCGATGGCATGTCATCAGCAGAATCCCACTTTCATGACCACACTGGTAAATGTATACGTCGATTCGCCGGTATTTACGCATATTGCCGGTACTTCATAGACCGGAAGTGGTAGATATTGGTGTTAATACTATATAGAAAAACATGCCATATGCCTAAAGGACTATAGAATTAGATCATTTTTAAGTATAAGCCATTAACATGGCGATTTATGTAAGCATTTAGGAAAAGATTTACTCGAATCTATTCCTAAATGCTTACATAAATCGCCATGCACATACTGAATACTTAAACATGATTGATGTCTATAGTCCTTTAGGCATATGGCATGTTTTTCTATATAGTATTAACACCAATATCTACCACTTCCGGTCTATGAAGTACCGGCAATATGCGTAAATACCACCAAATCGACGTATACATTATTAGTGTGATGACTGATTCGAAGAAGATAGCTCCTCCAGTGGCAGGTAGTTTGAAGAGTGGGGGGATTTTGACAGAACTGCTTTCGTTGCTGAATTATTAGCAAAGGACACAGACAGGAGAGAAACCATGCCCAGACTGGCATTAACAGACGTGATCGCGAGTGGAAAACTCTTCAATTTGATAACATGGCTTTTCTTTTTCATTTACTTGTGGAAATGTGTCAATGTTATTAGTGATAGTGCACTTAATACCCTATTGTCTTTCTTGTAAAACATATTTAAACGGATGAGCTTACAAGACAAACTCTTAGCAACTGCTTTACACGTTATCCCAACCAGTGTTTACATGCTACGCAAAGTTTTGCTACTTGATCGGGATAATTTTGTGAGGTATATCCTTTGTCCAACCTGTACCAAAATATACAAACACAGTGATTGTTTTATAGATGACCAAACCGTTCCAATTACATTAAAATGTAACAATGTTCTACGCCAGACAAAACGAAAACGAATAACTACGTATTGTAATCAGACCATGTTTCGAAAAATAGTTCTAAAGGGTGGCGCTGAAGCATTTTACCCACTAAAAACATTTTGCTTTCGATCGCTTATTGATAGTCTTGAGGATATCCTGAGACGACCAGAATACGAAGAGCTCTGTGAACACTGGAGAAACAGGGAAACCATCCCCAGACATGCTTGTGATGTATACGATGAAAAGGTGTGGAAAGCATACCAGCAAGAAAGTGGGCGCGATATTTTAAAAGAGCGTTATTCCTACGGGCTTCAATTAAATATTGACTGGTTCCAACCGTTTTCCAGACGAAAAGACGTATCGATAGGAGCTATAAACATGTGTCTTTTAAATTTACCCATTGAGATGCGGTACAAGTGAAAAAACATTTACATACTGGGAATCATACCTGCACTAAGCAAAGAACCACCTCTCCGCTATTTTCTAGAGCCTGTTGTAAAGGAACTGAAATGTTTATGGAAAGGAGTTACAGTAGCAACACAGAATAAACCAGATGGAACAAGGATACGCGCAGCCCTTCTTTGCAGTGCAGCTGGTATTCCTGCTCTGCACAAAATTTGTGGCTTTTTATGATATGGAGCTAAATTCGAAAGTTTGTGTGCTCCTAACATTTAATGTGACTGAAATGTTGCTGATCATGCTGTAAAACCTTAACTCATACAAGCAACACGCCCTCTTCCCACTTTTAACATGCTGGTATTATTGTTTTTGATGCTTAACATCCCTATCAACATCTTTTCAGTCATGTTGGGATGAAAAACACAGTTTAATGTTTACAATTGAAACATATATGGAGAAAATACTCAAATAAACTAGCTAGGTATGGCTATTTTCTGGACTTAATCTAGACAAATAAGTCCAGCATAGAAGCTCGAATTGGACTTAGTAATGCAGAGGCATGCAATGATGTTTTAAGATGATTAAAATGTAAGAATCTGACGAAACCAATACAGCTGCCTTCTAAACTTTTTATAGATAGCGATTTTTGTCATAATTATTCACATACCCTATACTTGTTTGGGGTGTTTGTAATAAACTTGTGCTTTGTTTGAGATATGATTTATTTCTGCTCCTGTATGCACGACAAATTAAGTTATAGTGAGTAAAAACATGGCTTGTACTTGCAGATGTTTTGTTTCAAGTTTTAACTTCTAAAAAAGTCAATCGTATTTTTAGCATATCAAAGTTGCTTATCAAAACTCTATTTCGAATTATGTGGTAATAAGGAGAGCACAAAGAAAACTGTGGTGGGAATCTATAAAGTCATGTTTATGGTGCATTGTGAAAATACTTTAAGAATTGAAGCTATCAGGTGTATCAACAATGAATCACTTGATTGACTATAGTGTATGTGCACTAGTAGGTTGCACAAATTATATAATTTTACATAATTACTTTTAAAAGATATTTTAAGTGCATTTTGAGTGTTCACATTTGATGCTACATAGTAAGATTCCATTAATTAGGAGAAAGTTCAAAAGGAAAGTACAGTACTACCAAACAGTTAAATGGGCCAAGAGGGTTTGAAATTGTATTAAAATTGTGAAAATGTCATCTTGTCAGATGAATCCATACTCTAAACCTATTTCTTTTGCAAACTTATTCCCATCCTGCATCTGAAACACGAACAAATTTATCCACATTACATTGATGGATGGGTAATAGATTCCTACCACAGTTTTCTTTGCTGCTCTCCTTATTATCTCATAATTCGAAATAATGGTTAGATCAGCAACTTTGATTTGCTAAAAATATGATCAACTTTTTTAGAAGTTAAAACTTGATACAAAACATCTGCAAAAACAAGCCATATTTTTACTCACTATAACTAGATATATCGTGCATACAGGAGCAGAAATAAACCATATTTCAAACAAAGCACAAGTTTATTACAAACAAGTATAGGGTATGTAAATAATTCTGACAAAAATCGCTATCTATAAAAATTTTGGAAAGCAGCTGTATATAAGCGTATTGGTGCTAATTTCATCTGCTAAAAGATATTCAATGTGCTTGAATTGAATAAAATAGCCAATATAATGTAACCTATTGCATGGTTCTGGTTATATAACCATGCTTAATAAACAGCCCATGAACATAGTTTTTTAGTAGTTTTGTGGAAATTCCGAGAGATGTTCCTTTTCAGCCAAATTGCTTCCATATCACCCCAATGTAAAGACTTTTATCAAAGTAAAACATTTTCCCACCGACCGTCTCGGCTTTGAAATACCTGAAACACTTATTGTAAGCCAATCTTAACTTGGTACTGAATTATGATCAAAGTGCTTAAGTCAAATTAGTGAAAGGCTACTGATAAGTTCATTGCTTATAAGCGTATCAGTGCTTTATCAGGTGTTCAATTGTTACCAAAATGCTTAAGTCAGATTAGCTAAAAGTGACTGATAAGTGCATTGCTTAGTAGCGTATATGTGCTTTATCATCTGCTTAAAAGTGCCCAAAATGACTAAATCAGATTAGCTAAAAGTGACTGATAAGTGCATTACTTATTAGCGTATATGTGCTTTATCATCTGCTTAAAAGTGGCCAAAATGCTTAAATTAGATTCGTAAAAGGCCAGTGATAAGTACATTGCTTATTAGCGTATAATATGGTACTTTATCATCTGCTTAAACGTGGCCAAAATGCAAAAATCAGATTAATAAAAGGCCAGGGCTTTATCAGCTGCTTAAAAATACTTAAATCAGATAAGTAAAAAGCCATTAATAAGTATATTGCTTATCAGCGTTTCAGTGCTTTATTAGCTGCTTAAAAGTAACCAAAATGCTTAAATAAGTTTAGTAAAAAGCTGCTGATAAGTCCATGCTTACTAGCGTATTAGTGTTTTATAAGTAACTTAAAATTGGTAAAAATGCTTAAATCTTATTGCCAGAAAGCAATGATACGCACACTGCTGTTCAGCGTATTGGGGTTTTATCAGCACGTTTAAGCGTCTGCTTAATAGATACCAAATGGGATGCCATAAAGTTTTTACGTGGTGGCTTAAAGGTACCTTAAGTACGCTTTTTAAGCACTTTTCAGTTGTTTGGATGTACATATAAGGTACCATTACGGTATATTTAAGCAGGCGTAAAATGTCTTATAGATGTCTTTTGCCCTGTGACGGATATTTGCACTTATTTTTCATTTCATTCTAAATAAGAAATCTTGTGAGCAAACAGTGTAGGCCCCGTTCAGATGCTGCGTAATGCACCTTCTGATCTGGATCTGTTCCATTTGCCTGTCCCTTTTATGGGTATCCAGACACAAAGGGTTTAATAACCCAGTGTGTGACACATTTTAACTATCCCAGTGTGTTCCTTTTTTTAATTTGGTGTTATTCCAGTTTGCTTTTAATTTTAGTCTATTTAGTCCCTTGAATTATATCTCAACTTTGGAAGGTTGGAAATTTTGAGATGGCCTGACAGTTTTTCCATCAATAGATGATTCATTAAGTGTGCATTGAAAGTAATAGGATTCCTAATTTCTGTTTGGTTACCAAAAATGTATAAAGCAAACTACTACGTTAGGTTCTTATTTAGTGTAGATAAACATAAACGTTTTGCCTATTCTGGGACTTGAATGCTTGCTTGCTTTATATACAGGTTGCTTGCATAATAGAGATGCATATTAACGTACAATGTTCTATAAAATACTACACTTACAGACCTGATACCTAACCATTGATGTTGTTATTTTTTTATTTCCCATATTAACATAGTATGTTTGTTTCTCACTTTTGGTTGTGGTTTTCTTTAGTGTTATTTTACTAGTTAGGCTACCTTAATATCATTCACTTTCAGATACCTGCAAATTTTAGGTAATTACACATGACTAGTGGAAATGCACCCATGGGATAGAAACAGTGTTGACCTTGATCAGCAGCCCATTCTCAGAACCTCTGATCTGAGTCTACACAGTTTATCTTAAGCAGGCTGTCTGGATGCTTAGAACCACTACACTAATAGCAAGGTGTTTATTTACATTACATTCATTGTAGGAAAGATTTCAGAATAAAGCTGTCTAAACAGAAATACAGGTTGACCCACACAGCAATGTCAGAAAATTCAGTAAACATGCATAGGTACAATGTACATGTACCAAGCCGCCTACACTGCTGATGAATACAATGGCAGACGATAACTATATCTGCTATACAGATATTTTGACTCAGACCATGGAATCCAGCAATATGATTTTGGTAAAAAGTGTAGAAAAAAACATGTCACAGACTTAATGTTAATGTTCACTGAAAATGTATAGTCAGCACTCTAGTTAATGACCTGTCATTGCCAAATTCAGATATGGGAAAACAAAAAATCACAGTAATAGATTCTAAATATGTGCGACATCAAGTACCAAGACCTTATCAGAATACTCCGAAAGGATTGGACTGATGAATGTTTGATTTTTTTGAAGTCCTCATCTAGTGGTGAACTGAACGATATGACTTTGAAAAATACGCAGATAAAATTATTAACAAATATAAATTTTTTAATAAATCTGTCTCTAGACCAAATTTTCAAGAAAAGTTAGATGTTTTTATGGAAACAAAATATGTTTTCCCAAAAACTGTACCTTAGGATGTGTAGAATAAAGTACATTTGGGTGCTTTATGTGAATATTCGGTTCTGCATTGGTGATCGGAAGTGGAAAGGGTTGCTGGGAAATATAGTCCGTGCTTATAACATCATCGCCTGGTGAGGGAAGTTTTACTTTTGGCTTTCTCACTTTTCTTGTCGACTCCAAGCAGGAAAGACATTTTTAAAAACCTAAAGGTAAGACTGGAAATTGTAGTTAGGATATTTATTAATGCCCAGATATTTTTTGAGGATGAAACAAGTTTGGACAATGTAAAAGACGTTTCAATTCCTCTGGCCTAACAGCTGGAAAACTATACTGACAGACTTTAATTACGCAACACTAACTTCCCCTTATATCTTCCAAAAGATTGTTGAATGTAAACTTCCTTTGCGTCAATAATATCAGCATGTGTTGGCTTCTTCAGTTGAATTTTAAATGTACAACTGAACTGGACGACGTTATTTGCTCCGTATGAATTTAGCCATTGAAACATTTCTTAAGTAGAAGTGATTTTAAGCTATTGAATGAAAGGGTACACCTAGATACGCAAACATGCTGTATCGTAGACCTGCCAATCAATATGAGAGTGATTTCTCGATGACTAACAAAGTCCATGATACAAATTTGATGCTTCTAGTGTTTCTTGATTTAAAGAAGTAGGGAATCTTTAATTCATAACATTTGGTCACATGAAACAGTTGACCCCTATCTCAAAACAGTTTACATTTTAATGCATTAAATTCATCTTAATTGGACAAGTTTTCCATGTTTTACTTACAAATGAATGCTCTTTAACATACAATCAAAATTATTGTTCTGCCTTCTTTTTGAGACATAAATTAAAGCTGTTATCCAAGTGTTGCGTTTTTAAAGTCTGTCAGTATATTTACACAGAAATAAGCAGTTTCAAGTAGAAAATACAGAAGACTATTTACACAGTAATAGGCAGCTTCAAGTAGAAAATACAGAAGACTATTTACACAGCAATAAGCAGCTTCAAGTAGCAAATACAGAGTTTAAAGGAAAAGAAAAGTCAAGAACGTATAAGTTAAAAAACTATACTAGATTATTGAGAGAAAACTATGTATTGAAGCATAAAGTAAGAAAAATATACAAGTGAAGAAAAACATAATTAAAAGAGAGCCGGCTGCATAGAGGATTTTACATGAGTGCTCCCCTTGTTGCAGATATAGAGGATTTTACAGGAGATCTCATGTTTTATTGAATTTATTAAACGAGTTGGGGAAAGGAGATAAAATTCGAGGCTTGCCTAGCATTTTATCTCTTTTTCGCAACGAGTTTAATAAATACAATTATACAAGAGCACGAATGTTAGATTCTATTTATCATATGACAAATACTTTAAAATCTCATTTCTGGCGTAAAAACGTTATACTTTTGTCATTATGTACGCAACGTTGGTATGGACGTCGTAACGTTTCCTGTAAATCTATAAACCAATAGTGGTTTATCGATTTTATTGCATGGAGTTATTTCACTCCCAGACGCGACGTCATATGATAAAAATAATTACACTATCAAACTAAATGACTCCTTAAAAGCTAAGGTAACAAACTTAGAACTTAAAGCTGCATAATCTGTAACTTTTGATCTTCTAATTTTAAAAATAATGTTTTTATTTTTCAAGAACACAGTAAAAATACTCAAATTCAGGTAAACATTTTACCATTTTCGTAACTCTTAACAAGTTATCACTATCAAAACAACTGCATTTATGTTAAAATTCAACGGTCTAGAATTATTGGAGGGACGCAAATAATTACCAACGAGAGAAATAGACACCTATTTGATAAGATAATTCACTTTTCCACGCAGTTTTCAGCTGTACTGAACATTTTTATTGTGAAAACATAGCCTAACTCTACTTTTACAAATGATTTAAAAAGGAAAAAAAAATAATCGAAAAATGTTCATAGTTACAGAGTATGCATCTTTAAGATAACTGCATTGAGAGAAGAAATCTCTGAACAAACTTTGAAATTAGATGAAAATATAAAAGATTTGAATGATACCCTTGAGGAAAATTAATATTTAAGACTTCTCTTGAAATATAATCAAATAAATCTATACCCCTGACACCCAGGAGTGTGTTTATGAATTATTAAATCTAAACGTGATAACAAGCATGGGCTCACCTGTTATTCAAACTGTGTTGAAACTTGTGAATAAACTGCTATCAGTACAAACTGTCAACAATATGAATATTCAGAGAATAATATTACTACAAAAGCAGTTAGGTGAAGTTCTTCAAAAAGGTTTGTCTGTTAAGTGACGAAACCTCAAAATTTGACAAAAAGATTAAAGGGTTTCATGAGGAGGACGAAGAGGGTGGTTTATATGTTTTAAGACTTCGACAAAGTCTGCACAAGATACAAACTATTTTGTCAGATATTGATCAAGTCAGCACTAAGGCAGAAAATTCTGTGTGCAAACATATCCTTATAAATATTGTATCTTAAATGTGGGGTAGAGCA
The DNA here is from genome assembly GCA_964019695.1 of Loripinus fragilis. Classification (NCBI taxonomy): domain Eukaryota; kingdom Metazoa; phylum Mollusca; class Bivalvia; order Lucinida; family Lucinidae; genus Loripinus; species Loripinus fragilis. The sequence goes on from OZ026528.1 coordinate 47,167,353, forward strand.
GCAACACAACATAAATCCAATGCCTTTTTAGAGGATTACAGGAAACTTGTAGTGATGGAAGATATTGGACAAGCTTGGCATGATATGTCATATGATGAACAGATGGCAATCAGCAAACTAAATGTGAACTTTATTCCACAAAAGAGCCAATATAGCCTTTGCATTAGCCTAAACCCAAGTCAAAAAAGGACCATAACTCAGTCAAAAATTCGACTGCCTGAATTTTAATTTTAGTGGGCTATTTAAATGATGAGAAGAATGAAAAGAAGGGATATATGAAAGTTTTACCATCGCATGTGACCCATGTGAATATGACCATATATCGAAGAAAGCAGCAGCCTACTGCCAGGAATGTGCTGAATATTTATGTGAGTCGTGTAAAACTGCACAAACTGAACTTGACCTGTATTTGATGATGCTTTACCCTTCTGTAAAATTTGAAAAAAAAAATACTGCATCCCTTCAAAAATCATAGATAGGAAACCACAAATTGACAATTTAGCCAAAGTTGAAGTTAAAAAATAGCCATCAGAGGAGATGGCAAATCCCCCGACCAAAAAGTAATTGATATGCAGTTACAAGCAGCCAACCTAGTATATATATTTGATGTGATAATACTGAGTGTCACTGCGAACAAAAGTGGAAGGCTGACTGTAGAGACTTCATTTTTACCTTTAAATTCACAAGCTTCCTCCTATAAAGTTCATTCAAGGGAGATAACTTATAAGTCCAGCAAGGGAGAACAACAATTCTTGAATGCAAGACACCCCCTTGACCTATTATACATATATACCATATATTATCAAAATATCTCAAAGGATATTAAAGTTATTGAGCGCACAAGCTTCCCCCTATAAAGTTCATTCAAGGGAGATAACTCAAAAAACATTAAAGGAGAGCAACCATTCTTGCACGCAACACACTGTCTTCACCTGATATACATGCATGCCAAATATTATCAAAATATCTCAAAGGGTATTAAAGTTATAAAGTGCACATGCTTCCCCCTATAAAATTTAAATTTCACTCAAGGGAGATAGCTCAAAAGTCCATTAAAGGAGAGTAACCATTCTTGCACGCGACACACCGTCTTGACCCGATATACATGCCTACCAAATATTATCAAAATATCTCAAAGGGTATGAAAGTTATTGAGCGCACAAGCTTCCCCTTATAAAGTTCATTCAAGAGAGATAACTCAAAAGGCCAGCAAGGGAGAGCAACCATTCTTGCACGCGACACACCGTCTTGACCCGATATACATGCCTACCAAATATTATCAAAATATCTCAAAGGGTATAAAAGTTATTGAGCGCACAAGCTTCCCCTTATAAAGTTCATTCAAGAGAGATAACTCAAAAGGCCAGCAAGGGAGAGCAACCATTCTTGCACGCGACACACCGTCTTGACCCGATATACATGCCTACCAAATATTATCAAAATATCTCAAAGGGTATAAAAGTTATTGAGCGCACAAGCTTTTGTCTACGGACGGACAGACGGACGGACAGACGGACAGACGGACAGACGGACGGACGCCAGGCTGATCGCTATATCCCCCGATCCTTTTCGGGTCGGGGGATAAAAAGGGCCATAACTCAGTCAAATTTCGCAAATTACCCCCTTTTCGAACTTGACCTATATTTAATTATGCTTGACCCTTTTGTAAAGTTTAAATGAAATTAATGCATGCCTTCAAGAGTTATCAATTGGAAACCAAGTGAGATGCCTCAGAAGACGCAGCCTAATCCCTATGTGTAGACATTGCTTCGTAGGCGACACAAAAACCAAGTAAGTTTTTTTATAAAGCATTCTTTCATTGACAACTTGTTACAGCTATAGGTCTATTATTTTTAGGCTCTGCAGGATCTTTACGGAATAGGAATTAGTGTTGCATATGTGCCATCTTTTGGAAATTAACCAGTAGTCTCTGTTTTGAAATGTTTTACTGAAGGGCGTCTAAATTAAAAGAGTACGTATTACTAAGCAAGGTATATGTGCTGAAAGCTTTTACATACATGCATTTATTTTCAGGCGGCATATCATTGAAGAAATATCCGAGATAATCAAGGAAGAAAGTGAAACCTTATGCAAATTTAAAACGAATGCAGTCAGTATCACAAATTGTTGATGCAGAACATCGTATAATTTTTAGTTTGATTGTTTTTATTAAAGAATGGAAAGCTAGGGCCCACTTTGTTTTCTTTCGTAACTGCTGTTTCCAGCAACAAACGAAAATATTGCCTTTGCTGGGTCAATTATTATCTGTGAGAGGAATCATAAATGTCAGTAGTTTCATACATTATAGAGCTGTTGTTAGATTATTGTGGAATCAATGATAACACAATAAACAAACTTGCTGCCTAGCTGCATGACAAGGATTTACGCACGAAACTTCAATAATACAATGCCAGCATTGTGCATATTGTAGTCTGTTGGGGTACTTCGTGGATGGGACATAATAGCTTCAGATTTACCATGTATCAAACAAACAGTATGTCCCAAACTAGAAAGCACACATATTCTGTCAGTTACATGTACACAGACTCTGCCATCGACACAGGCCAGTAATTCTTCAAAACAATCCGTGTAACATCATTTGTGATGTCTGCCCCACTAAACACATTAGCCAAACAGCCAACTTGCTGAAAACCATCAATGTCTGTCTCTTCAATGTAGATAAAACACATCTGCAAATATACAGAACAACAGTCATTAGAGAGGATTTCTCATACTTCTAGGGATACTGGACGAAAATGTCTCAGACATTGTATACAGATTCTGGTAAAACAGATCTAATTCATATTAGTCTAGCCGATACCAAGTCAACATGCATGAAAAGAGAACGCTTTCTTCTGCAGTCTTAGGAGGAACACAAAGCACAGCAATACACTAGAAAAGAAACTTACAGCGATAATTGTGATAGCAGAGTGAATGTCGTGCATATGCGAACCAAAGATACTTGCAGCTCATTAATTGGTACCAGCATGCAAATGCTGTTTGAGAGCAGCCCATACAAGAGGAACTCACCAGCAAAAGGATTCAGAACTCACCAGCAAAGGGATTCAAAACTCCCTCAAAATCAGTTAAATGCCAACACGAGGAGGAAGTGTGATCTTTGAGGTCGTCAGTTGAATACTTTGATTATAAGTGTAGGCTGCTGTGGGGGGGATGTGGTAAGTAGTATAACTTACATGGTGTGATGGGAAAAAAAGCAAAGTAATTAAGGTTAACTTTTCCTAGCTGCCTCATTTATGCCAAATTATAAATTCTATTTCACTTGTATTTTTTTTCATTTTAGATTGAGACCAAAATTGGAAAATTCTGTTTGAAATTTACTTTGTCTAAAGCAAACATCTTCCATACACAACTTAAATAGCTTTTGCAAACACTGAACTTAATTGATAAAGCTGGTGCATTTCCAACTTGATAATACATCTTCAGTTGTTTGCTGGAAAATTGTGAAAATTAAATATTTGTATATATTAATCAACTCGTATCATCTACAGTGGGCATTTTTTATAATCATTGAAATTTAGTAATACTTGTACTTGATATTCAATTTGCTTACCTGAGATCAACTTAGCACAAGTTAATTTGCTAGATTCTTATGGTTTTCTGATAAGACACTTGCTTGCTTTAAGAAGTATGTACACCTAAATTAATTAGTCATTGTCATCCTGAGCTGAGCAAAAATGCATTATAAAAGTTTTGAGCCAGATTGGTCGGCTGCTTCAAAATCTAGCTGATACACAGAAAAGTAATTTAAAAGAAACAAGCATTACAAATAAAATCAAAATAACTTGTAGTTTTCAATACTTCATATAGATCTGCTTCGCTGTGAAAACCTTTTAAGAAAATTGACATTGACAATTTACACCATCAGCAGGTGAAAGACAATCATTGCTGTTTGCTAGTATTATATATGAGCCAGTGCATGAGATTTCCAAACCCGTGTGACAATGAAGCTGCCATTCCAGACAGAAGCCTTCCAAGCCTTCAGGGGCACTATAATAATGTTAACATGTATTTGACTTTAGACCAACTTACTGCTGCGATGGGAGAGGGATGGAACTGTCACGGCTACAAGACCTCGACAGAAACTTTTGTAACAGATAGAGAACTGATAAACCTGACTTGGGACTACAGGGAAAGAACAGATAACAATCATTCAAAATTAAAAGGTAAAATGTTTCTGTCATTTATTTCATTGATTTACATTCTTGATTTAGAGAAACTATTTACTTTCAAAGATTAATCACATTCTTAATTTTCCAATATACAGGTTGACACAAACAGTTCAGACCCAGATCTGAGTGCTCATTTAAAATGCTTTTTTTTTTTTTATTTAAGGACCCTTCAATATTGCACTGAGGATAACCGCACCAACATCATCAGGATAACATGTCTCTGTTTTTATATCCCCTTGCATCCCACTTGTATATAGATAAACTGGGGTGTACAGGGGTAAACATTATATTCTTTTTTTGCTCTAAAACATTTATCCTGGGAACTCGTTATAACCACCTCTGTGAGAAAATAAGAAATATCACAATTTTCATCTGGAAATAATCCTCTTTACAACCCTGAAAACTTGCAGTATAAACTCAGGCTTGTTTAGTAATGTGTTTGCATTTTTAAATAAGCATAAAGCAGTCTATGCTTCCAAAGGATACCTTTTAAGAACATATTTGACTTCACCACAGCTGGTGACTGGGACTGTGTGGCGGCGGTAGAAAGGTTAGACCCTTTTAAGAACATATTTAAATTGTAAGATTTTAATAGTATTTTGAAACTCACCTGTACACCAGTTTAAACTGTAGCTTTGATATGTCACATGACAAAACCAACAATGCGGGCAGTACGCCCATCAAAGACTTGGAACAGCTTAGCTTTCAATGGAATATAATTTATAAAATGCTCTTAATGGGAAGCTAGTTAGAGTACATTTTCTCCAGACAGACAATGAAAACTCTGATCAGAAGTGGTGGATTTGCCAGTAGGCATGCCATTTGTACGTATTGTCATGTTGCGGCTCATATTGATCATTTCAGATGTACTTGGAAGGGAATTGAGGATCAAAGGCCAGAGATGTGTGACGGCGTGGAGACCACCATCCTGGGCCCTCCATGGCTATCTCTGACCTTCACAAGAGGGAGGAGAAACAGAGTGACAGGCAGTGTCATATCCTGTCTTCAGGCCTTGTATAAAGAAATCTAACTGAAAGTTCTATAACTACTACAGAGATAAATTTATGATACTTTATTACTTCCCCATTGCTCAGAATACAGGGCCTGTTTAATTACGTTTTGGAAGCAACCAATCTTCAGGCAGTCCATTATCTGTGATTAGCATATCGGTGCTCGCAAACAGTTATAATGTGTAGACTGTCAGAGATTAATTGTTTTACAACTGGCTCTGCTGAATCTTACTTCATTGAAGAACCGTAACTAATGTTGTGGTCAGACATATTTTCTAGTTTATAACTTTGAAGATAAAACATGCAATTACCTTCTTGATTCCATTAAATGCCCCCCTCTAATTACTGCACCCATATAGTAAAAAATGCTTTTGGGTACAAATTTATATTATTTTTTCGATATATATATATATGTACATTCTGAACAACAGGACATGCAATGAAGTTCAAATTGACCAAAATGTTGAGATTGTGTAGTAAATAACTTTGAGTGTCTTGGGGCATTTATTAGAATCTATACGGTGTCTGAAATCAGCAAATTTCTATTAGAACAAAACTGTGCCATTTTTATATAGTATTTTGATTTAGTGTAGATTATAGAGGAAGCGATTGAATTTGGACTTAGTAAGCTAAAATATGAAAAAATCAGACAAAATCAGCGGGTTGTTGTGAACGGGTATTAGAATAAACATGATGTGCTTTTTTGTTCTCCGACAGGGAGTGGAAAGTCGTTTGTGTTTGAAATTGCGCCGCTTGCATTTAGTTTTTTGTACCACAAGGAGGCCCTGCCACATATAACTTCATCAGTGATTGTCATTTCACCACTTATCAGATGAAATGACAATGAAGGACATAAAATGTGGACAGTTCGATATTCTACTGTGTAGTCCGGAATCATTATTGGGTGAAAAACAAGCGCTTATCAAGGATCTCTCAGAGAAAAACATCTTGAGGGCCGTGCTTGTTAATGAGGCACATTGTATTGTCAAATAGTAAGTATAACATATTTATTAGAAACCCCTATAGTTTCTGTTGCACATGCAAGAGACTTTGCCATATATTACCATATTTAGTCTAGCAATTATTTATAATTGAATGTGTGTCAAAGGAGAACCTACAAGTGAGAATCAACCTATAACCAGCTTATACCACATGCACAGGAACTTAAAAGCAAAGCAGATTTTTATTTCAGAAACTGGAGGCTCAGCAGGTGTCAATGCCACAAATACATACTCCGTTTCAAGATAATCAGTTCAAAGGAGAACACACAGAAATGCCATACAGGGTAAATGAGCCGCGACATGTGATTTCCAACAATGTGGTATTTTCACAAGTGTAGACTCCGACAATCCTGTGCAGCCTCCTTTTAAGCTTAGAAACTCCAAATGATGCTCATATAGTAGCCTAAGACTCATGGAATATTCAAGCGACTTGCAAAGGCTCTGATCAGACTGCGCATATGCGCCGGCTGGTCTGAGCCTTTGCTGGTTGCACATACCACATTGTTGGAAATCTCATGTCATGGCTCATATGTTTTAAGAGATCACCCTAACATCCAAAAAGCTATTTATCAATTATCTATATATACAGTAAAACCTCTGTGAAATGGCCACTCTCAAAAAGCACAAAAATTGGTTTTCAAGACCAATTATTGCTAATCGAATGTCAAAAGTATTGCAGAATGCTCCAAGGTGAGCACTCCGCAATATTTTCAACATTCAATAGCACAAATAAAAAAAATCTGTGTTTATGGTAAATTTACGGGTGAAACCTAGATTTCATTTAAGGTTTTCTGAAAAAAATATATAATTTTGTGCATTTTGATAGGCAAGATCAAACTTATACTTTTTTTTCCAGAAAAAAAAAACGATTAAAATATATGTGTGCCTACTATATACCCTACTTAAAATACCCAAAACACAATTATGTTTTATTTGGCCTTAAGGTACCACTAAGTTTTTGTCTATTTTTGAACAGTCGTTTACACAGGTTTTACTGTATTCTATATGTCATTTTCAACCAGAGCAATAGAAAAGCCACCATTTATGGGTATTTTAGCTTTCAAATTTGCTTTCTAAATAAAAGGATAAACGCAGTTTAAATTCAGTAAAAGCAAACTGAAAATAAGTTTGAACTAGAGGACCTGAATGTCCTGAGGTGCTCACCTGATCTCCTTAATAATGTTAAAAAAGGTCCAGGTCAACTACAGCTTATAATGGAACAAAATTTGTTTTACCGTATACTGGGGTTGCAGCCATTTTGGCCAAGTCACCTAAACAATCTAATAAATAATCCATCAAACAGCCCAGTGATTTCTGAGAAATAGATGTTTAGATAGGTGTGTGGCAGTCCAAATTAGTGGCCTTGGATAAAAGGTCACAGGTCAGCTTGACATTTGGTACTTAATATAAAACCATTGTCTAAATAGGTTTAACTATTATGAATTCCGCTTAAACTATTATAGAAAAATGAACTCAATAGGTTTAACTATTATGAATTCCGCTTAAACAGGTATAGAAAAATGAACATTTTAAGATTTTCTCCATATAAATGAAATGCATTAGGGATCAAGTTTGGTCAACCTAGAATAATCATTTGCGCAAACCTGGTAGGGCCCACATCCCCAATGCTACATACCAAATCCCAAAGCCAATGGCCTTTTGGTTCCAGAGAAGAAGAGATTTAAATGGTTTTTACCATATATGGGTGTGGTGGCCATGTTAGTCATGTGACCATAACAATCTGTATAAGTTTTGGCTAACCAATCATAAGGAGTTGTCATATAAAATTTGATTTCAATTAGCCAAGTGGTTTCTGAGAAAACTATGTTTTAATATGTTGATGGACTCCAATATGAGCGACCTTGGCTGAAAGGTCAACCTTGACCTTTGAAACTTATTTATAGACACTAGATTGAATATATCAAGTGAGAAAAATGACTTCGGCTTCCACAGTATTCAAAAAATAAACTTTTCAAAAGAATTCCCATTCAAATGCATTCGGAAGCAAACTTGACCTTGATGTTAAATAGGTCAGGGTCAACCTAGGGACATCATTTGAACAAACTTGATAGGCCCCATATCCCCAATGCTACATACCAAGTATCAAGGTCACTGACCTTCTGGTTCTGGAGAAGAGGATTTTAAAAGGTTTTTACAATATATGGGCGTGGCGGCCATCTTTGTCATGTGACCAAAATATTTTGTATAAATTTTGATTAACTTATCATAAGTCTTCACGTGAAATTTGAGTTCAAATGGGCGAATAGTTTGTGAGAAGACCAATATGAGTAACCTTGGCTGAAAGGGCGAATGTCAACCTTGACCTTTGAAACTTATTTATAGCCCTTATATCATTAGTTTTAAATTATCAAGTCAGAATAATCACTTTGGCTTAACAGTATTCAACAAATAAACTTTTCAAAAAAATCCCATTTAAATGCATTAGGAAGCAAATTTGACCTTGAAGTTAAGCAGGTCAAGGTCAACCTAGGAACATCATTTGAACAAACTTGGTAGGCCCAACACCCAAATGCTACATACCAAGTCCCAAGGTCATCGGCCTTCTGGTTCTGGAGAAGATATTTAAAAGGTTTTTACCATATATGGGCATGGCGGCCATCTTGGTCAGGTGACCAGGACCATTTGAACAAATTTTCGTTCCCGCATCCTAAGGAGTCTCCTCATGAAATTTGAGTTTGATTGGCCCAGTGGTTTCAGAGAAGATGTTTGAAAATGTTGACGGACGGACGACGGAGTGACTGGTATACTATTAGCTCACCCATGAGCCTTCGGCTCAGGTGAGCTAAAAATTAGTATAAATTGGTGTGTGGCACAGCAGTGTTTAAGATTGAATGTGTAATTATCTTTCTCCTTTGATACAATGGGTCATTTAATGACAACCAACCAGCCCACCTTAAATTGTGAAATTTGTTAACAGCAAACTTAGGAGCGGCAAAATGACAAACTTTTAAAGTAAGTAAGGGTGCAAAGATCAGGAATCGATACAATCAAGTAGCACACCTGACCCAGGATACCAATGAGATAGTGACAAATTCACAGTTAGACACCACAAACGAGAGTCAAGAGGTCAGCCCTTTCCCAGCAGGTGACCACAAAGCACACACAAACAGACGCGCACAAAGATATAGCAATCAAAAGACAGAAAAAAACACAAAAGATCCACAAAAGAAGTACCGCCTTGTCATTTTTATCATAGATTTTTGGGAACATTCAAGGGTTTAGCATCTCAAGGTCATTTAACTATAGTCAAAGAATTCGAAGCACAGTAAACTTCCTGATGGTAAAGCTCGCATTAGTAACATGTTCCATTAGAAAGCAAATGCAAACTAGAGGACCTGAAGGTCCTGAGGCGCTCACCTGACCTCTTTAATTATGTTAAAATAGGTCAAGGTCAATTACAGCTTATAATAAAAACATATTTTGTTTTACAATACATGGGAGTTGCAGCCATTTCGGTCAAGTGACTTTAAACAATCTAATGAATACTCCATCAAACAGCCCAGTGATATCTGAGAAACCAGTGTTTATATAGGTATGTGGCAGTCCAAATTAGTGGCATTGGATAAAAGGTCACAGGCCAGCTTGACATTAGGTACTTATATAAAGCCATTGTCTCATAAGGTTAAAAATTTCTCGAAAGTATTATGATTTCGGCTTAAACAGTCATAGAAAAATGAACATTTCAAGAGTATTCCCATATAAATGCATTAGGAATCAAATTTGACCTTGTCATAAAGCAGGTCAAGCTAGATTCATCTTTTGTGCAAACCTGGTAGAGACCTCATCCCCAATGCTACATACAAAGTTCCAAGGCCATTGGCCTTTTTTTTCCAGAGAATAAGATATTTAAAGGGTTTTTAACATATATGGGTGTGGTGGCCTCGACCTTGAAACTTATTTATAGCCATTGTCTCATTAAGTTTAACATTTCAAGTGAGAATAATGACTTTGGCTTCAACAGTATTCAAAAAATCAACTTTTCAAAAAAATTCACAATTAAATGCAATCGGAAGCAAATTTGACCTTGATGTGACAACCTAGTATCATCATTGGAAAACTTGGTATGCTCAACATCCAAAATGTTACATTCCAAGTCCCAAGGTAATCAGCCTTCTGGTTCTGGGGAAGAAGATTTTTAAAGGGTTTTTACCATATATTGACATGTCCGCCATCTTGGTCAAGTGACCAAAGCAATTTGTATAAATCTTGGCTAACTTATTGTATGGAGTCTTCATATGAAATTGGAGTTCAATTGGACCAATGGTTTCTGAGAAAACTATGTTTTAATATATAAATGGGACTCCAATATGAGCGGCTTGGCTGAAAGGTCAACCTTGACCTTTGGAACTTATTCATAGCCATTGTCACATTAGATTAAACATATCAAGTGAGAATAATGACATTGGCTTAAGTAGTTTTCAAAAAATATACTATTCAAAAATTTCCCCATTTAAATGCATTAGGAAGCAAATTTGACCTTGACGTTAAGTAGATGAAGGTCAACCTAGGATCATCACTTGAACAAACTTGGTAGGCCCCACATCCCCAATGCTACATACCAAGTCCCAAAGTCATCGGCCTTCTGGTTCTGGAGAATATTTTTAAATGGTTTTTACCATATATGGGCATGGCGGCCATCTTGGTCATGTGACCAGGACTATTTGAACAATTTCGTTCCTCCATCCTAAGGAGTATCCATATGAAATTTGAGTTCAATTGGCCCAGTGGTTTCAGAGAAGAAAATGTTGACGGACGGACGACGGAGTCACCGGTATACTAATAGCTCACCTCTGAGCCTTTGGCTCAGGTGAACTAAAAAACATAAAATATCCCCAAAATTTACTAGTGTCCAGTTTGCTCATTTCAAAACTCTTCTAGATTATTTTAATGTATAAGCAAACAAATGAAAACCAATCATTGTACATGTACCTTGGTCAAGATATCTAGAGGACACCACTGTCCCGCTACCCTAAATTTCAGGGGTATATGCCAAATATATCCGATTTTTACCGGTTATAAACTGAATACAGCCTAAATTTTGAATGTTTTTGTTCGTTTTTAACATAATAACTCTATGTGAATAGTTTTTAGCTAGAGAGGGGCTGTTGATGACTGTGCATTACTTTCTGTCATAGCCCTAGTTTTGTCTGTTTGCTTGATTTGATTTTTTACGTCCCATCAGCAATCTTTCAGTTAAACAGGGACGGGTCTTCCTGGATTGAACAAGTACTAAGCTAGGATAAATGTGTCTTACTCAAGGACCACAACGCAGTGACACTGGTGAGGCTCGAACCTGCGGCCCTTCGGTCTCGAGTCTAGCACTCTACTACTGAGCTCCCACCCTTTTTTTAATTTCATATTTAAATGCTTCTGCTGAAGTTTGCTTTTCAGCCATCTGTGTATAAGACTTTGATTTGACTCTTTACATCCCATCAACAATCTTTCAGGTATATAGGGACGGGTCTTCCTGGGTTGAACCAGTACTAAGCTAGGATAAATGTGTCTTGCTCAAGGGCCACAACGAAGTGACGCCTGTGAGGCTCGAACCCGCGGCCCTTTGGTCTCGAGTCAAGCACTCTACCACTGAGCCACATCGCTCCCTGTGTGTGTGTTTAAGACTGAATGAGAAATCTATGATTTTAAGTAATATAATTTGGGCCTTTTACTTCCCTTTATTAGGTTGGGCAAAATGCCAAAATTATTATAAACAGGGAAAAGAAATCTGCTGATTTCAGACAGCCAGTCCAAAGGTCCATGCTGGTGTGTTTTTAAGGGACATCTGTGTTAAAATTGCAGGAAGGGCCGTGGCTCAGTCATAGAATGTTTGACTCCAGACCAAAAGGCTACGGGTTCGAGCCTCACCGGTGTAACTAAGTTGTGTCCTTGATGAAGACTAATTGATCCCAGCTAAGTACTGGTTCAACCCAGGAAGACACGTCCCGACATAACTGAAAGATTGCTGACTTGGACGTTAAGAACCAAATCAAACAAACAAAAAGCAGGAATCCCACAATCCCGGGATCTAGGCACAACACTAGAAGAGCCCCACTAAATTAAAAATGCGTGTAAAAATTGTACAAAATATGAGTTTGTTAGAGCTATTTGTAATATTGCCTACCGGTATAGCGGGTATCAGCTTTCAGCCAGAAACCAAAGTCTCAAAAGACCATAATCTAATTATGATACTATTATTTGATGTACAAAGATACATTCAACCAGGTGATAAATGGGGACAGGGAAGTGGCTTTAAAAGAGAATCATCATATTAGGCTGAGGAAGAATCATGTAGATACAATCTGTCTACAACAGCTAATAACCATCCTACAGGACCAAGCTGAAGCAACAGCAAGGGCTCCAGTAGCAACACCAATGTTTACGGAGGATATACAAAGGTATGTGTTTTGTTGACTAATATCATGTCAGTTGTGTCATCTCTATGTGTTGTATACTTCAACATGTTAAAGAGCACATCACCTTCTTCTACATGAATCGAAAGAAAAATAACCTGTATCCGAATAAATGACACAGTTGGCTTCAAATGATGAGAAAAACTTCAATTCATCTTCTGCATTGTTTTGTAAAGCAATACAATTCAAAATATAACTTATGTTTAAAAAACACCTGCGGGCCCCTCCCCCGACAATCTGAAATGGGAGAAAACACCCGTGGGGGAAATCAAAGTTTGGAATTAAGTCATACCCTGTATTGTTATGGCAGGATGTAAACTATTAGCAGTATACAATCAAGAATTGTATGCAGTTAAGTACATAAACAGTGCAATATTATTGAACGGTGGGGCAAAACAGTCAGCATTTGCCAGGTTTAATTCAACCATGGATTGTTTGGGTCATATATCAACTATTAAAATGTCTGATGAATTTGGCATGGATTGGAATACTGAAATACTACTCTGGGCAAGGCAAGTAGAGGAAGATAGCAATACTGAGAAACAAATTGAACAACAAATAAGTGTTGCTAAAGACACCATATACCTTTTAGGCGATGATCCAGATGCTACTGTTGATTGTGCATTATATGCTGCAGAACTTGAAGAGGCATTGTCCAACTTCAGAAAAGGGATGCATCTAGGTTTCTTCTTTATTGGTGACATTGTGGACATGCGCACATCTGTCCGCCAAATAACGTTTAAAAATCAGGCGAAAGATCACCATATGTATCAGATATGTGCATATCAGAATGGAGTGTCTGGCAACAATTTAGGTGATCGTCATTCAAAAGGTGCCGTTTAACACATTCATCCCGTCTGATTTGGAGATAGACTCACTTGTAATAAAGATATGTTGAAAATTGTTACAGCCAACAGCTTCAAAATAGTCTTGAAAAACAGATCGTTCAGAAAAAAGAGAGAAATAGAGAGAACCTTTAATATAAGACAACAGCAGACTCAGTTTTATTGAGTCTGTACATGAGAACTAATAGAAAGTGCAACAATTCTCCCCCAGCACCTGCCAAAGAGGTATTCTGCTTCCATCAGAACCAAATATTCCTGAAGGACCAAAATATGAAAAAATATCAACACTATCAAACCTGGTCCGCTAATAGGAGATGATGAGTCAATAAGGCCATTCGTAAAAAAAATGTTTGTTTGCAATCATGCGACCCATTTGCTCCAAATGCCCCCCCCCCCCCAAAAAAAAAATGTCCTGTTTCGGCAATTTTTCTTTTTAAATTTAGACTTTTTTTCTTATATTTTGATGTCTTTTAAACAAATCATAGAAAAAAAAATAAGTACCTACCTATTTACCCAGCTGGTAATTTCAGGTTTAGGGTGACAGCAAACAAATGTTTTCAGGATGCCGTACCTGGTAAAATTTATACAATTTTTTTATGAGATATTGCCGTTTTCAATTTTGGACATCAAAGACTTGTTATCAGGCTATTACAAAATTTATTACAGCTAGGAGCTTCAAACTTGGTCAGCTGCTTGAAGTTGATGAGTAGATTACCTGAGCTGTTGCAAGAAGAAATTGTGTTATTAAAAAGTGATTGTTAAAATCATTTGTAATTCTTTAAAGCTAGATAATTATTAGTGATAAATTCAATGCTAATCTTTTTTTTCTTTCAGATCTTAAAAGATGACTGTTACCAGTCTATTCCTGAAGATTATGTTGAACTAGTACCTGGCCAGCCAGTTTATGTAAAACACAAGTGGTTGAATTGTGTGCAGGCGTCATTCAAGGGCAAGAGTAAGAAAGTTGGCGTTAAGAACCTTATGTCGGGAATTTATGAACCTGAAGAAGTTCAGCAGCATACAGCTTCCTCACTCATAGCTACTCCAATGGGGAAGGCGTTGGAGGTAACAATATAAATTACTCCTACTTCATCCAATCAAAGGTCATAGACTTGGTAGAAATGTTGGGAGTAGCTGTCATCCTCATGATTTATTTTATTGGAATACCAAACTCACCTCTATTGCACTATTCATGACTGTTTGGGGATAATTTTTTATGAATTTTAGCAAATTGTGTTTGAATTGAATATTATAGAGAAGGCTAAGCACCAACTTCTCCAAGCGGTTTAAATATCTGAGATGCTGCAGAAAGTACTTCGTGCATAGATACGATCTTTGAACATTTTTGCAAGGCAAATATGTCCGTTGAATGAAGCATATTATTCATATAAAAACATAAATCGATGGATGTCTTGTAGGAATATAATGAAAGACCAAGAACCTTGGCATGTGCATGGGTCACATGATGTAGATGGTACAAGGCAACATTTTGTTCGACCTTAACCCCAAGTTTAAATGGGCCGCGACGTGAGAAAACCTGTCTTCGGGGGTTTGCGAACAACACAGGCGCAGACCAGCCTCTACAGGTGAAATTTCAACTTTCCAGCTAGTCTTTGTAGCTGAGGAGACTGATTTGACACTCGCTTTGTCAGAAACCCGGAAGACAGGTTTTGTCGTGACAAGGCCCAAATAATGTATTTTCTTGCAAATGCATCACCTTTTAAATCTTTACACGTAGCAACTTCAAGCTTTGCAGATGCATAGGTAACATAATGTAGAGGGCTCTGGGCTGCAATTTGTATGTCATTTTCCCTAAGGTGTACGCAGTACTGTAAAGAACCATCTCAATGAGACTTTTCAACCAAACCAAAAGTTAAAACTGACGGCTAATAAAAAAAAATCACAATTTAAAAGTCATAATCTTTTGTTAAGCTAGACCTGTGTTCTATATTTAACATCTTTCTTCATTAATGTAATTGGAGTGTATAGTTGCTTAAAGCTCTTCTTAGGCCATACACTCATTGATTTATCTATTTCTTTTTCAGAATACAGTATGATGAAGCTCTCTATGGATATGTCGACTCTGACATATAAATTTATCAAGTGCTGAAAAGCCAAAACAACCAAGGAAAGATGCGACTTCTAGCACAGACAAAAGAAAAATTCAAAACTTCTTCCAAAGACTTGATGTTTCCAATAGTCTACCAACAGCCAAAAGAGTCAAAAAGGATATGAATGAAGACGTGTGATGGCCAAACCACTTCGTGATACATACAGAGACTTTAAACAACAGCATTCAGATGTGCCAGCATCATTTACAACATTTGTAAGAAACAAACCAATAAAAGTAATAACACACGGAAACAGCCATGGTTTGGTTGCCTCTGTGAAAGTTGTGTCAATGTTGATCTTTACTTTTATAGTAACACGATCACAACAGATGAGTCTGGCTCCCAAAGTACTTGCAACTCATTAATTTGTACCAGCATGCAAATGCTATTTGAGAGCAGCACATACAAGAGGAATTCATCAACAAAGGGGTTCAGAACTCCCCCAAAATCAGTTATCTGCCAGCACGAGGAAGAAGAGCGATCTTTGAGGTCCTCAGTTGAATACCTTGATTATAACTGTAGGCTGCTGGGGGGTCGGTGGTAAGTAGTGTTACTTACATGATGTGATGGGGGAAGCAAAGTAATTATTTCACTTGTATTTTTCTTAATTTAAGATTGAGCCCAGAATTGGAAAATTCTGTTTGAAATTTACTTTGTCTAAAGCAAACATCTTCCATTCACAACTTAAATAGCTTTGCAAACACTGAACTTGATTGATATAGCTGGTGCATTTCCAACTTGATAATCTTCATTTGTTTGCTGGAAAATTGTGATAATTAAATGTTTGTATATATTAATTGACTCCTAATTGACTCTGAATAAACAGTGGGCATTTTCAGAATCATTGCAATTTAGTAATACATGTACTTGATATTCATTTCGCTTACCTGAGATCAAAATTAGCACAAGTTAATTTGCTAGATTCTTATGGTTTTCTGATAAGACACCTGCTTGTTTTAAGAATTATGTACACGTCAATTAATTTAGTCATTGTCATCCTGAGCTGAGCAAAAATGCATAATAAAGTTTTGAGCCAGATTGGTCAGCTTATTTAGAATCTGGCTGATCTGGATACACAGAAAAGTATTTTTTGCTATGTTTGATTTGATTCTTTACGTCCAATCCATCAACAATCTTTCAGTTAAACAGGGACGGGTCTTCCTGGGTTGAACCAGTACTAAGCTAGGATAAATGTGTCTTGCTCAAGGACCACAACGCAGTGACGCCGGTAAGGCTCGAACCTGCGGCCCCTCAGTCTCGAGTCAAGCACTCTACCACTGATTCACTGCGCTCCCCAGAAAAGTAAATTAAAATAAACATGTCTTACAAATAAAATCAAAATAACTTGTTGTATTCTAGTTTTCAATACTTCATGTAGATCTGCTTCGCTGTGAAGACCTTCTAGAAAATCGACATTGACAATTCACACCATAAGCAGGTGAAAAATAATCATTGCTGTTTGCTAGTATTATATATACTTGACAGCAAAAGAAACGTATAATTTTATTACTTATTCAATATCTGAAGCCGTAATAAGTTTTATCCTTAATAACATTTATATGTTTACAGCACTCATACGCTAGTTCCAGGCCACTTTGTTCCTTGTTACACAGTAAAATAAAGATTTATTTAAGATAATGTTTGTTTGTTTGTTTTGTTGCTTTACGTCCCAAGTCAACAGCTATGGTCATTGCGGGACGGTCAGTTCACCTAACCACACTTTTTCCTGGGCAGGCTTGAACAAGCGGATAACCAGTAATTCGTGCACATACTTTCGCTTGTAACTGACAACAACCCTTCTTGAATAAATCAGCGGAAGGGAGGAGAATGACCGAAGAAATTATTTCATGATCAATCTCCACGAAAGTATGGGACCTGGCCGGGATCGAACTCAAGATAATGTAAAAAAAAAAAAAAAAAAAAAAAAAAAAAAAAAAAAAAAGTGATGCACGTTGAAAGAGTCATGTTTTGAATCCGAATTAATATCATATTGCCATATAACAATATAACAACTTAGAAAACGGTATAAAACTTTTAAAATCACGCTGTAGGAGATTTACTGCAGATCCAAAAATCTTAAGATTTTATATTGATCTTGAAAAAAAAAGACTGCAAACTCTGAGATGCAATGAAGTCTGGTTCAGTATGCATAGGGCCAAGTGAGGTAATGTTAAACAGGGACGGGTCTTCCTGGATTGAACCAGTACTAAGCTAGGATACATGTGTCTTACTCAAGGACCACAACGCAGTGACACTGGTGAGGCTCGAACCTGCGGCCCTTCGGTCTCAAGTCTAGCTCTCTACCACTGAGCTCCCACACTATTTTTTAATTTTATATTTAAATGCTTCTGCTGAAGTTTGCTTTTCAGCCATATGTGTTTAAGACTTTTGTTTGATTTGATTGTTAACGTCCCATCAACAATCTTTCAGTTATATAGGGACGGGTCTTGCTGGGTTGAACCAGTACTAAGCTAGGATAAATGTGTCTTGCTCAAGGACCACAACGCAGTGATGCTGGTGAGGCTCGAACCCGCGGCCCTTCGGTCTTGAGTCAAGCACTCTACCACTGAGCTCCCTGTGTGTGTGTATAAGACTGAGTGAGAAATCTACGATTATAAGTAATATAGAGCTCCCTGTGTTTGTGTATAAGACTGAGTGAGAAATCTACGCTTATAAGTAATATAATTTGGGGATTTTACTTCCCTTTATTAGGTTTGGTAAAATGCCGAAATTATTGTAAACTGGGAAAAGAAATCTGCTGATTTCAGACAGCCAGTCAAAAGGTCCATGCTGGTGTGTTTTTAAGGGACACCTGTGTTAAAATTGCAGGAAGGGCAGTGGCTCAGTGATAGAGTGTTTGACTCCAGGCCAAAAGGCTACGGGTTAGAGCCTCACTACAAGGTGTAACTACCTTGTGTCCTTGAGGAAGACTTATTGATCCCAGCTTAGTACTGGTTCAACCCAGGAAGACACGTCCCAACATAACTGAAAGATTGTTGACTGAGACGTTAAGAACCAAATCAAACAAACAAGTAGCCCAATGGGCAACGATCGCTCACCATGGAGCCAGCATAATGTTTGGAGACACCATAATTTACTAGGCTCAAAGGCAGATAACTCTGAACTTGAAACAGTGACCAGAAATTTAGACAACAACCCTTCTTGAGTGATTCAGCGGAAGGGAGGAGAATGACCGTAGAAATTATTTCATGATCAATCTCCATGAAAGTATGTTACCGGGGCGGGATCGAACACGCGACCCCTGGATCTGCAGTCAGACTCGCATCTGTTGCCAGACACCTTACTGACTGCGCTACGTGGCCTGGTCAAATGAGGAAGATCCCTTCGAAAATGAAAGTGCTAGAGTGGTCACAACAGATCTCCCATTGCAAGTCTATGCAGATATGTTATGATGCTCAAGGGAATTTAACTCCACAGTCTAAAGTTGGTTCTACTTTAAATTAAACTCATTCAAGCTTTTATGGTTGTCCTTGTTACCTGCAAGAATGAAGAAGATCCAATCAAAAATGAATGAGCTAGAGTGGTCAAATCATTATTTTTTAATTTTTAAGATGCTCAATGGGAGCTAACTCCAAAATGCGTGATGGGATCTTGACGAAATTCAGACTCATCCAAGCTTTAATAGGTGTTCTTATTGTATGCAAGAATGAGGAAGATCCATAAAAAAATTGAAAGAACTAGAGTGGTCACAACATTTCTCCCATTGTAAGTCTATGGGGATTTTTCCAAACGCTCAAGGGCAGGTAACTCATAAGTCCCTGGTCGGATCCTGCTGAATTTCGAACCCATCCGAGATATTATGGATTTACTTGTTGCCTGCAAGAAAGTAGAAGATCCAATCAAAAATGAAGGAGCTAGAGTGGTCACAACATTATTCATTAATTTTTCTGACGCTCAAGGGCAGCTAACTCCGAAGTCAGTGATGGAATCTTGCCAAAATTCAAACTCATCCAAGCTTTAATAGTTGTCCTTATTGTATGCGAGAATGAGGAAGATCCATTCAAAATTGAAAGCACTAGAGTAGCCACAATATTTCTCCCATTATAAGTCTATAGGGATTTTTCCAAACGCTCAAGGGCATGTAACTCATAAGTCCCTGGTCGGATCCTGCTGAATTTCGAACCCATCCGAGATTTTTTTGGGGTTACTTGTTGCCTGCAAGAATGAAGAAGATCCAATCAAAAATGAAGGATCATTATTCATGAATTTTTCTGACGCTCAAGGGCAGCTAACTCCCAAGTCAGTGATGGAATCTTGCCAAAATTCAAACTCATCCAAGCTTTAATAGTTGTCCTTATTGTATGCAAGAATGAGGAAGATCCATTCGAAATTGAAAGCACTAGAGTGGCCACAATATTTTTCCCATTATAAGTCTATGGGGATTTTTCCAAAAGCTCAAGGGCAGGTAACTCATAAATCCCTGGTCGGATCCTGCTGAATTTCGAACCCATCCGAGATATTTTGGGTTTACTTGTTGCCTACAAGAATGAAGAAGATCCAATAAAAAATGAGGGAGTTAGAGTGGTCACAACATTATTCATTAATTTTTCTGACGCTCAAGGGCAGCCTACTCCAAAGTCAGCGATGGAATCTTGCAGAAATTCAAACCCATCCAAGCTTTTATGGTTTGTCATGTTATCTGTAAGAATGAAGATCCATCCAAATATGAAGGTACTAGAGTGGTCACAACATTTCTCCCATTATAAGTCTATGGTGATTTTTCCAGACGCTCAAGGGCAGCTAATTCATAAGTACCTGGTCGGATCCTGCCGAATTTCGAACTCATAGGAGATTTTATGGTTGTCCTTGTTACCTGCAAGAATAAAGAAGAACAAATCAAAAATGAAGCAGCTAGAGTGGTCACAAGATTTTCCCCATTATAACCCTATGGGAGCTATCTGTTGCCATGAAAACCAGAGTTCTGATCCGATCTTACCCAAAACCTAATGCAGGCAATCCCTACCCCAATGATGCTCCTGATAAAATTTGATTATGATTGGCCAGCTGGTTTCATAGATATTCATGTTTGAAAGTATGAACGGACGGAGGGACTCACGGCTCGAGTCCAATACTATTAGCTCATCCTGAGCCTTCGGCTCTGGTGAGCTAAAAAGCAGGAAACCCAACATGCCGGGATCTAGGCACAACACTAGAAGAGCCCTACTAAATTTAAAATGCGTGTAAAAATTGTACAAAATATGAGTTTGTTAGAGCTATTTGTAATATTGCCTACTGGTATAGCGGGTATCACCTTTCAGCCTGAAACCACAGTCTCAAAAGACCATAATCTAATTATGATACTATTATTTGATGTACAAAGATACATTCAACCAGGTGATAAATGGGGGCAGAGAAGTGGCTTTAAAAGAAAATCGTCATAATAGGCTGAGGAAGAATCATGTAGATACAGTCTGTCTACAACAGCTAATTACCATCCTACAGGACCAAGCTGCAGCACAGCAAGGGCTCCAGTAGCAACACCAATGTTTACGTAGGATATACAAAGGTATGTGTTTTGTTGACTAATATTATGTCAGTTGGGTCATATCTATATGTTGTATACTTCAACATGTTAAAGAGCACATTACCTTCTTCTACAAGTATCGAAAGAAAAATAACCTGCATCCGAATAAATGACACAGTTGGCTTCAAATGATTAGAAAAACTTCAATTCAGCTTCTGCATTGTTTTGTAAAGCAATACAATTCAAAATTTAACTTATTTAAAAAAAAAATCACCTGCGGGCCACTCCTCCCACAATCTGAAATGGGAGAAAACACCGGTGGGGGAAATCAGAGTTTGGAATTAGCCATACCCAGTATTGTTATGGCAGGATGTAAACTATTAGTAGTATACAATCAAGAATTGTATGCAGTTAAGTACATAAACAGTGCAATATTATTGAAAGGTGGGGCAAAACAGTCAACACTTGCCAGGGGATTAAATGTCTGATGAAATTGGCAAAGATTGGAATACTGAAATACTATCCTGGGCAAGGCAAGTAGAGGAAGATAGCAATACTGAGAAACAAATTGAACACCAAATAAGTGTTGCTAAAGACACCAATGACTTTTTAGGCGATGATCCAGCTGCTGCTGTTGATTGTTCATTAGACGCTTCAGAACTGGAAGACGCATTGTCCAACTTCAGAAAAGGGATGCACCCAGGTTTCTACTTTATTGGTGACAATGTGGACATGCACACATCTGTCCGCAAAAAAACGTTTCAAAATCAGGCGAAAGATCACCATGTGTATCAGATATGTGCCTATCATAACAGAGTGTCTGGAAACAATTAAGGTAATCGTCATCCAAAAGGTGCCGTTTAACACATTCATCCCGTCTGATTCGGAGATAGTCTCACTTGTAATAAAGATATGTTGAAAATTGTTACAGCCAACAGCTTCAAATAATCTTGAAAAAAAGATCCTTCATAAATAGAGAGAACCTTAAATATAAGACAACAGCAGACTCAGTTTAATTGGGTCTGTACATGAGAACTAAAAGAAAGTGTAACAATTCTCCCCCCAGCACCTGCCAAAGAGGTATTCTGCTTCCGTCAAAACCCAATATTCCTGAAGGACCAAAATATCATAAAACATCAATACTATCAAACCTGGTAATAAGTCAATTAAGTCATTCGTAAAAAAAACGTTTGTTTGCAATCATGCGACACATTTGCTCCAAATGCCCTCCCCTCCCCCCCCCCCCAAAAAAAAAAACAATGTCCGGTTTCGGCAAAATACATATATTTTTAAATTTAGGATTTTTCTGATAGTTTAATGTCTTTTTAACGAATCATAGAAAAAAATAAGTACCTACCTATTTACCCAGCTGGTAATTTCGTGTTAAGGGTGACAGCAAACAAATGTTTTTAGGATGGCCTTACCTGGTAAAATTTATACAACCTTTTATCAGATATCGCCATTTCCAAATTTGGACATGGAAGACTTGTTATCAGGCTATTATAAAAGTTATAACAGCTAGGAGCTTCAAACTTGGTCAGCTGCTAGATGTTGATGAGTAGATTACCTGATCTGATGCAAGAAGAAATGTTGTAAATTTACAATACAATTTCTTCTTACATCTATTTAAAAGGTAATTGTTATAATCACTTGTAATTCTTTAAAGCTAGATAATTATTAGTTATAATTTCAGATCTTAAAAGATGGTTGTTACCAGTCAATTCCTGAAGATTATGTTGCCCTAGTACATGGCCAGCCAGTTTATGTAAAACACGAGTGGTTGAATCATGTGCAGGCGTCATTCAAGGGCAAGAGTAAGAAAGTTGCCGTTAAATACCTTATGTCAAGAATTTTTGAACCTGAAGAAGTTCAGCAGCATACAGCCTCCTCACTCATAGCTACGCGTCATTCAAGGGCAAGAGTAAGAAAGTTGACGTTAAGAACCATATGTCGGAATTTATGAACCTGAAGAAGTTCAGCAGCATACAGCCTCCTCACTCATAGCTACGCGTCATTCAAGGGCAAGAGTAAGAAAGTTGACGTTAAGAACCTTATGTCGGGAACTTATGAACCTGAAGAAGTTCAGCAGCATACAGCCTCCTCACTCATAGCTTCTCCACTGGGGAAGGCATTGAGAAGTAACAATATAAATTAATCCTTCTCATCCAATCAAAGGTCAGACTTGGTAGAAATGTTGGGAGTAGCTGTCAATCTCATGATTTTATTTTGTTGGATACCAAACTCACCTCTATTGCACTATTCATGACTATTTGGGGATACATTTTTATGAATTTTAGCAATTTGTGTTTGAATTGAATATTATAGAGAAGGCTAAGCACCAACTTCTCCAAGCGGTTTAAATATCTGAGATGCTGCAGAAAGCAATCCGTGCATAGATACACTCTTTGAACAGTTTTGCGCACTCTTTGAACATTTTTGCAAGGCAAATGTGTCCGTTGAAAGAGGCATATTATTCATATAAAAACATAAATCGATGGATGGCTTGTACGAATATAATGAAAGACCAAGAACCTTGGCATGTGCATGGGTCACATGATGTTGATGGTACAAGGCAACATTTTGTTCGACCTTGACCCCAAGTTTAAATGGGCCGTGACATGAAAAAACCTGTCTTCGGGGGTTTGTGAACAACACAGGGGCAGACCAGCCTGCGCATCCGCTCAGTCTGATCAGCGCCTTTGTTATTCGTGTTTTGTAAATTATCATGTCTAGACTTGCTACGATGAAATTTCAACTTTCGAGCTAGTCTTTGTAGCTGAGGAGACTGATTTGAAACTCGCTTTGTCGGAAACCATGATGCTAGACTTGCTACGATGAAATTTCAACTTTCGAGCTAGTCTTTGTAGCTGAGGAGACTGATTTGAAACTCGCTTTGTCGGAAACCATGATGATGATGAGTTGGAGTTTTACGACGCATCAACCCTTTTGGGTCATTAGCGTCATCAAGGTTAGGTAAGAGAAGTATTACTGAACATTAAAACTATAATAGATTAGCTAAAATATTAACAATTTAACACATTAAACATATGATATCTGGTATGTGGCATCACCTAGTGGACCATTACCAAGTTTGTTCTAAATTATACCACTCCATGGGTCACATGTTTTACATAGGCTTATATAGGAAAAACATGATTTTTTTTATCTGAAACCACAAGGCCTTGATATTTGATATGTAGTATAATCTAGCATTTTCTGTAGCAGGTTTCGTCTTATCTAGCTTTCGACAAACCCGTCGCCTTACGACCCTCAAAATCTATTGTTAGCGAAGACTAATTGACCGATCAAATGCCAGGAATGCTTTTTTCGAAAATCTGTTCCTAAAAAATATACACCGACTGTTAATTCCCCCTTAGTCAAGATAAGCAAAGATATTGGTTGTAAAATTATTTCTTTTTCTTCTATTGTTCAAAATTATTTTATGGGTGCTCAAAAGAACCACCATAATGTGACATCTCTTGAGCACCTTAATCATATATTTTAGTTCTTAAATAAGACACCAGAATGTAAATTAATTACACACTCTTTTCTGATGGCCTGATGTTTATCAATATTTTTGCTCGCTTTGAGATTGATCTCATTACTTCTTACAATTTTCATCTTATGGCAAACTTAATCGGAAGAAATTATCATTGTGAGGCCAAGAGTGAAGATAGCAAATGACAACTCTTGGTATGACAAGATAATAATCCAGTGGACCTCTATAAAGTTAGCTCAAATTATGCTCCTGGGACCACAAATGGGCAAATCCCAGGGTCACACGTTTTACATACACTTGAATAGTGTAAGCATGAGAAAAATCTCTTGTCTGAAGACTCAAGGCCTGGAGATTGCAAGAGCAATTTTCCAGGTGCAAAGGTCACATGCCCAGGGGGAGGGGGCATTTTTTTTTTTTATTTTTTCTTCATACGTAGGCGCGGGTCCAGCATCTACCATTCAACCCCCCCCCCCCCAAAAAAAAAATTCAGGAATTTCAAGCACCCCAAAAAAATTTTACCCCCAAAAAATCCCCCATTCTGTACCTTGACCTTGAGAAAAGACCCTAAAATTCATAGAAATGACCCCTTAATATAGTCCAATTTTGTGATGACCCCCAAAAATTATCCACAAAATCATCTTACCCAAAATATATTCATTTGTGTGAAAACCCCCAAAATTGAAATTTAAACTGTTGAGCCTCCACAAATGACCCGAGCCTATGTATGTATGAAAATATCAGAGAACACCCCCCCCCCCCCCCTCTGTGGTCACATGATATAGAGGTTACTAGGTAATGTTTGTGTGACCTTAACGCCAAGGTCAAATCATATATTTGTTTGTAAATTCATCTCTTGATGTTGAAAGAAAACAGGTATTTGCAATGTTGCAACATCAACAGCAATATGCACATAATCCCTGTGTTTTTTGTTGTTGTTGTTTTTGCTTTAAAAAAGGAGAAATGTATTTTTTGTATGTATTTTTTTCATGTACAGCTGCTTACATTCTAGGATTACCTGAATTTACCTAATAAACTGTTTGTGGTAACCACTGTTATTCATTTCTTCATTATTCTGAGTAGTACTTGGTGATGAATTTGGGTTAGGCTTAATGAAATATATGTGTGGTTCATGTTTCCCTACCTGTCCTGTTTTTATACCCTACCCTTAATATTAAAATGATCTTTGGAGAAAAAATACATAAACTGGGCACTTTTTATGTTTTTGTTACTATTTTCTTTTATTTAAACAAAATTAAATAATTTCCCTATCTACCTACCCTAAATTTTGTTGGTATGAAACAGGAACCACACATATATTTCATTTTGGCCTTAATGAGATGACAGCGACATTCAGGCAAAATATAGAGATTAAGCTAAGGATTTAAATAAAACTTCAAATATAAGTTCTGTGCGACAGTTATTGAGGTGTCATTACAATGTGTAGTTGGTCTTTATAAAGTTGCCTACAGAGTCAACTTAATAAAGAAGTTAAAAGAACCAATGTCCAATAATTCATAAAATATTATCAAGGTTTACATAATCAACCATCACTATGTAGTGCCCCACCCCATTATCTGGATTTTAGGATGAAACTCTATCAAACTTGTAAGACTATGGAAACTATACTTACCATTCAAACAGTATAAACCCAGATAAGCCCACTTCTGAAAGAGCCGTTTTATCAGGGTTAACACAGTTTACTTTTCATTTTTTTTACAAATCTATTTCACACTTTTTCACTCTCAAGTATTTAGAGCAAATATGGTAACAAGGCGTCTAAGTTTTAGGATAAATATGGTAAATGGTTTCAAATGAGGCATATAGACGCTTTTTAATATTGTAGCTCATTAATATTACACCAGAACGAGGCTCACTGATATAACAAATAATAGCGTTCATAGCAACAGCATGGCTGCATCATATAGTGAAAGAGATTTAGACTTGATCCCAAATCTTACCTTTTCCTTTATTGAAGAATATGTTAAATCCAAAGACATCCTCAGGAGAAAACCACATCAGTAAAGGCTACAAGTATTTTAGTGAAGGATATATCCATGACCTTAGAGGTAAGTTAAGTTATTTTGCTTTCACTGTTTACCCTTTTGTTCTAAGTCCAAAACTGTTATTTAACTAATTGCATTTTGCCTTTTTCTTATGACCCAACTTAATCCTCAAGTGGGAGGTTAGGCTTATCTGCCATATCATCTAACGTTAATGGTTTCCAGACCTTGAAAAAAATGGGGAAAAGCATGATAACATGACCTCTCCTGCCATGTGGAGAATGAATAAAATAAACAAATGCTTCAGCATGATTTCAGAATTTATTACAGCTTGTAAAGGTTACATTACAGCAGATATTGGCCCTACCATATTGCTTCTAATCAAATGCCTTTTTTCAGTCGAAAAAACATCAAACAACTGTTCAATAATTGGGAAATGTTCCCATTCACAGAAGGCAACTCTAACACCACATAGCTTACCGATAAGTATTTTATGCCAAAAGCATAATACACAATTAATATTTCTAAAAAAACAGCACTTCCGTTTGTAGCGTACAAGATTCATTCCCAGCAGATGTAGGTTCAAATCCCCCATTAGGGCGCTGCGTCGTGTTCTTGAGCAAGACCTTTTATTTCATTGAAACATAGTGAGACAATCTTATGGCATGCTGAATATTGTTGACTAAAAAAATGTTAATGCTATGTAATTCTTAAAAGATGTTAACTTTTATTGTATGGTAGAAGTGACCCACTGTGACCTACTTTAATGCTTAAAACCCAAAAAATTGGTATCAACTTGGTTATTCTTATAATGACTGCTGTATTGACCCAAGGCTTAATAAAGAAGTCTGAAAACTGTAACCTTGCAGATAGGAAAACATTAGTGCTTACATTTCTATCAATCCTTTGTTTTTGCCCAGTTGTACTGGCAGAATTGTAATGTTCATGTTTTAACTATATCAGCCATTCTTTGTATTGGTCTGTATGGGCTGAATTTTATTAAAATGGCCGCAGTTAATGACTTAATGATAGGTTTGTTACTTGATTGTATCGATTCCTGATCTTTGCTTTCTTACTTAATTTGTATGATGTTACCAGCTTTTGCTTTATCAAAACTTATAAAAATAGTTAATCAAGATGTATTATTAAATAAATGTAGGACCACATATTATGCATCACGTGTAACACACCCTCTCAGGAGTCCAACAGTATCTAACAAACCAAATCAATTATATTTTAGGTCTCCTTCTTTGATGGTAGCAGATCACATGGTATTGAATCTGCACATTGTACTTGCCCCATTGGTTTATCTATGGCGTGTGGACATGTAATTAGCCTTTTGTACCAGCTAGCCAACTACAAGATATTGGGACTAAAAGCTCTGTCAGAAGATATAGCCAAGACATCCCAACCTCAAATATGGCACAAGCCAAGGGGAGAAAAAATTCATGGCAAGGCTGTTCAGGATTTAGAAGTCATTGGATATTCTCGTGGCAATAGAGAAGATAGGTGTGAGGTACCACAGGTATTAAGATCAACCCTATACATTTCAATTAGGAGCAATCCCATTGATTGGAAAGCTAATATAAATAAACTTCAGAAGGCGATGCCAAATATGTTAGCACTGGCTGCAATGCAGACTTCTACAACCCAAAATGTAACTACCAAATTTGGCCAAGCTGCATCTGGCTCAGTTTTGAGCTACCAACAGAAATTATCTGATGATTATGTTTTAAATATATGTGATTGTGTGGCATATCCTGAGCTTCCAATGAGCAATGTAATTAAGAATAACTTTTGCATGGCCTTAACTGCAAACCAGTCTGTCTGTTTAGTGGGCTTATTTTTGTCTATGCCAGAAATACGGAAATTTGAAGAATAGACCGGTTTACAGAGCCATAGTCGTCTTTGGTACAAGCTGCAAAGAAACCGCATAACAGCTTCTAAAGTTGGAGATATTAACAGAAGGAAAGATTTTGACACACTGGCCGAGCGACTGAAAAGCACAAGACAAGTAACTACAGCTGCTATGCCTGAGGGGCTAGCATCAGAGCCTGTGGCTGCCAGATGTCATGCGGAGACTGCACAAAATAAAAGTGTAAATATATATCCTTGTGGAATTATTGTAAACTTTTGGAGTCCTTGGCTGGCAGCTAGCCCAGACCGGAAAGATTATAAACCAGAACGTTACCCACCGTTTGGCCTTCTGGAAATAAAATGCCCACAGGTTATCAGTGTTTTAGAAGCAAAGTATCTTAAAAATACAGCCACAGGTCCATTAGAACTCAAAAGAAACCACCAATACTACTACCAAGTTTTGATGCAGCTTGCTGTTACTGGTCTTCAGTGGTGTGACTTTTTTGTGTGATGTAAAATGACTATCATTTAGAAACAGTATATTTCAGTGTGGCAGCAAGTGAAAGATAAGGTTGATTCATTCTTTTTTTTCCAGTATTATATTAAAGGATAATCGCAGCAAATGAAACTTTTATCTACAGTAGTATGCTATAGTTAACATGCCCATGCTTGAACAGTTGGACCCTTAAATAAAGCAAGCATACATGCTATTGTCCAAAGCTTATAAGCAGAGCCTGCAATAGAAAGGAACAGTGGCGTATCAAATAAGTGATTTTCCTTAAAGGGAATATTCTGGCTCTATTAATATTTATCTTGATAAAAATAGATTCCTCATTAATTACTTATTTATTTTTACCACTCTGCTTCTTCATCACCTAAGGTGATTAAAGGCAAGTTTATTGCCCATAAAACCAATAACTGGCTGCTGACATGTTTCCCTCATGGTTGTTAAATAGCTTGAAATCAAGCATTTGGTCACCTCAGCTGTGAGTTAATGGCACCACATCTCCGTGGAGAGAGCTTATAATAATGCTGTGCTTCCATTCAATTATTTCATTGAGTAATAATGGCTTCAAGTGATAAGAATGAGAATTTCTTTAGACAGGGGCTACCTTACATGTTCGCACTACAGAGATAAGCAGTCTGGTTCAGGGCCCCTAAGTAAGTAATAGTTAATAGCATTAATTGAAATTGTAACATTT
The DNA here is from genome assembly GCA_964019695.1 of Loripinus fragilis. Lineage (NCBI taxonomy): Eukaryota > Metazoa > Mollusca > Bivalvia > Lucinida > Lucinidae > Loripinus > Loripinus fragilis. The sequence continues at coordinate 47,196,981 of OZ026528.1, forward strand.
AGCCCTGTGCATGATATCTAACATTTTGAACCCAGATCAGGCCACCAAAATAAGGGACCTGATCAGGATCCAACCTGTTTGGTGCTCTGATCACATTCCTGAAAAGAGTTTTTTGGAAAAGGGATTTCTTAAAGAAAAAGGCAGACAATTAAAACATTCAAAATAATCCTGTATTCGCAAAGAGTACATGTATTTGCATTGTTTAATGTCATAATTTTTTATCATTCCTATTATCATTTCCATAAATCTGAGCAAATTCTTGAAAATTCAAACCAAGTCCAGTTTATTAGGTTAAATCCAACAAAATGGCTTGCAAGCCTATCAGAATCAGATCAGCCTGCACATTGATCCATGCAGACAGCAAAGACTCTGACCATACAGTGTCTATATCCAGGCTGATCTGAGTTTCGCCATTTTGTTCATGAATCTGCCAATTCTAGCCAGAGTCATCGAAGCTTGGATACTTTAGCTACCCATTATGTTGCTGTGAAAACACTGATCAGACCATAATCAAACGCAGATGCGGTGCTTGATGCTCATACCATTTTACTTTAAACCTGTTTGTGTCGTCTGCTGATAAGGTTTACAAAATATTTTGATATGAGGTCTGACAGGTTGTCAGGCCTGATCTGGAGCCAAACTGTTTGACACTCTTTGATAATCTTTCCAAACAGTTTAGAAATAAATCAGACGGAACATTATACACTGACTGTAAATAACCTGCTTGACCGGATAGCAGAACCTTGTGTAGTGCTGCCTGAGGAATTCTTCTTGGAGTATTCAAGTGATTCATGGCGATCCCCTGTGGCATGTGAGTGCAATTAAATTATGGGCTAATTGGAGCAGTTTCAACAAAATTAATGGTCATACTGTTAGCTCTATAATAAATGCATATGAAAAAATGTTGGAATTATCACTTTAATTCGCCTATTTACACTTTCAACATGGATCCTTAGTTTTGCAATTTGCTCAGTTTCTTGGATTTCACTAGGGGTAAATTGTTTCTTATTGCTTAAAAAGTGTGGAATATTAAGGTAAAATTTTTTTTCAGCTAAACATTTACGCAGAGTAAACCCCTTGTCAGCCATCACATCATCACCTGGCTCAAGTAAGTCTAGCGTACCAGTTAACTTTGTAATTTCTACATCAGACATACATCCGGTGTATAGGAATGAAATGAATGTAACGTAACAGCCCCATGAGGGGCAATGCCTAGTGACATTTGAAAGTATTGGTTCCTTTGTAATGTAAGTATAATTGTGAATTCAGTACTAGAGAGGAGGGTTGTTGAGTTCTAATTTCAGTACAGTCTATTATTACTCTGGTATTGGGATACAGCTGTTTGAAGCATTCTGGCATAAACTCCCTGATGGTACTTTTGGGCAACCAAATAGTAATGGTATTAAGAGAAAAGCAAAGGAAATTCGACCATGTTACAATATTCTGCTCACAGTTGATACAGAACAATTAAAACGTATGCTTAGGTCCTGTTCCGGGAGACCAACCCTCAGTCTACAAGGGCATGAACAATTCATCAATCAGAAGCATACACCTTTTACGTCCATCTAAGCTTATCGTTTCACTGGCTTTGTAATATGCACTCTGCATATTAGAAGCACTTGGCTAAATGCATTCATAAAAGGCCAAAAACAATTTATAGTTAGGAAAGCCAGTGTAAAAGTTAATTAAATTATTGTCATTAGAAAATCTTCTAACTCCAAATCTTTGTAGATTCAGTTGTTGCTGAAGACTTTCACATTCTGACTTCGATGTCTGTAGTTCTCCAGTAAGTGCATCGATTTGGAGCTTGGCAGATGTCAGTTCATCTAAAGGCTCAGCTGTATACTCAAAATTAGTCATTTCCAAAGATTCTTCATCAGCGGTTCGTTGAGTTTCTGTCTCCTCCCTGCAATTAAAAATAGTGAAACTGCCAAAGAAACAAATTGCAAAATGCATGGTGGACCAAAAGATAATTGTTAGCAATTGTAATTTTATAGAACTCCACGGCAATAACAATTGATTGGCTACCTGCTTCAAACACTACACACATATTATAAAACTTTTTGCATCTTTAAATGCATGCATTAATGAAATAGAAATTGATATTTGACTGGATTATGGACATTCGTGGTTATCTGATATGATTTTTATTATATAGATCCAAACATGTCTTAAGATTAAACAAAAACGTGATTTTATAGGTGTTGAAATAAGTCATATATAGAAAACTATACGTAATAGACACTATAAAATCAACTTATTCAAATGAATTTTCCCATAGTGAGTACTTCTTGATGATTTTCGTTGTCTGATTTTTTTTTTCAAAATAAAAAACTAAAACATTCTGTAAGGAATAATATGAAACCGTTTGGATCCAGATCAGGTCGAACTTTTTGACAGGTTTGATCTGGGTCCAAACGGTTCAAAAAATTATCAGCGCGACACTAGCCGATTACAAGTTTTACTCCCCTGGTTGCAGATTTTTTCCTGTTTTGTTATGAGAGGGACTTTATGATGTCTCTTTCTGATGATAAGCAGGCTGATGTCATTGATGCGTTTAACACTTCATCCAGATATTTGGACGATATTTAAAATATTAATAATGTTTATTTTGACAATATGGTTAGTCAAATATACCCTTCAGGGCTCCAACTGAATAAAGCTAATACCTCTGATACTGAAGCCACATTTTTAGACTTGCATTTGTCAATTTCTAATGATATTGTTTCTACCAAAATTTATGATAAACGTGACGACTTTGATTTTGAAATTGTCAATTTCCAATTTTTAGATGGTGATGTTCCTCATTCTTCATCCTATGGAGTCTATATTTCTCAACTCATTCGTTTTGCTAGAGCATCTAGCATTGTTGCTGACTTCAAAACTCGCAATAAATTGTTAACTCAGAAACTTCTTAAACAAGGCTATCGGTATCATAAACTTCGCAAAACATTTTCAAAATTTTATAGACGATACTATGATTTGATTTCTAAATTCCAAGTTGGACTTAAATCTCTTTTGCGCCAAGGACTTTCAGAACCTGATACTATGGTGACTTGGTGTATAAGTTGAAGAAGATCGTTGGCTCTAATAATTTTTCAGCGCAGTTCATTAAAATAATTTCCCATTATAAAAAGATTGGCTATAACATTAATGTATTGCAACAGACTGCATGCTTGGTGGTCAACCCAATCACCGTTGGCAACTTTGCTTTCCTCTTTAATTGCACGCCGGTGGGTAGGACTTCAGACTCTATGATGGTTCCGACTTAAAGACTTATCTATTGATGAGATGGTAGGGGCCTGATGCTTTGGCTGTTTGTCGGGCCCACCGGGGTTTACCTGTTGGATTTCTTTTGCTCCAGTATTCAGTTTTATTTAACTGTTGAGTCCTTATCTTTGCTTTATCTCCTCGTTATATCTTGATTTATATATTTTAGGAGATGATGCATTGATAAGTAAGGAGTCTTTCATGCAAACCAAATAGCGATTTGTCTTGATCCACATCTGAATTAAGGGTGAGGATGGCGCGCCGTTAAACCGGTTTAAGCCCTCCAGTAAAATATTTTACTGACCGTTCCAAGGCGGTATTTCTTTTGTGGATCTTTCATGTTTTTGTTCTGTCTTATGTTTGCTATGTCTTTGTGCGCGTCTGTTTATATGTGCTTTGTGGTCACCTGCTTGGAAAGGGCTGACCTCTTGGCTCTCGTTTGTGGTGTCTTACTGTGAGTTTGTAACTTTCCCATCGGTATCCTGGGTCAGGTGTGGTACTTGATTGTATCGACTCCTGATCTTTGCACCCTTACTTACTTTGAACAAACCTGCACAACTTCTTAGATGACATTGATTGAGATATGTGTCGTCTCTTCACAGCTCTTCTTCGTGTTTTTGGAGCAGTCCAATCAAATACAGAGGGCACAGTATTCGGCTTGAGCATCTTCTTGGCATTGTACCATCCCTTGTAGTCATCTTTTAAAAAGTGCTTTGAACACACAACTGTTTGTCCGGAGATCTGAAAAATCAAATGACATATTTTACAAATGCAACTAGATATAAACAGCTTTTATCACAAGATGATAGTTACAATCATGGTATATCTTCCTCATGGTGCCATAACTGCCGTTGGTTGGTCTGTGATCTATGATTGTTGCATTCCCTGGTCATACTCACTTTTTAAACATTTGCAAAATATAAAAAGAAATGCTGATAAAGCAAATAAGAGGGTGTTATTAGTGGGTTATGTATGGTAATCCAGTGTAATTTTGACGAAATTGATTTGAGAACAAGATGATGTTAAAAATGTTTCTGCGTATTATTAGTTTTGAATTGGATGAATGTGTGGAGAAAGGATATTTTGTCAGTGGTAAGTTATGAATTAAATAATTATTTACAAGAAGTGAAAATAAACCTTCTTACCTTGAAATGAGGCCCTTCGTCTCATCTTATTTTGATGATCCATTGATTTCGTAAGTCTTGATCTTTTGGAATTCGATGAAAACTTATAGATGAATCATATCTGCCATCTGATGTGCAGTTAGGAACGCAACAATGAAAGTGAGATGATCTTTTCTTTGAACTGTCAGCTGTAGCAGTAGCTGATGAAGCCATTTTGTTTGCTTTGTTTGCCAGTAGTGCCTCGTGCTGGTATTGAAATGCTTAACATGCATATAATTTGAAAGGCAGCTATAAGGAGGAAACAAATCAAAAGCATATATGCCCAGAACATTCTCATATTAGCCTGGATATTTTCTTATCTGATCAGTCTTCCTAAGCTTGTCAACTAGGAGGAGCCATTGATTACACAGCATAGGGTCCTCAAACTAGGAAGAGGCACAGGCTTATTATTGAAGTCTTCTAAGTCTTAACATGTATTCTTGTTGGTTACGAAACGAGTTGGCTCAAAAATTTAAGAATTCCATTTTTTTCTGCATCAAAGTTTGCAAAAACATCACCGAAACAAAAATAAAAGGCTGATGAATATTCATGATGCTATAATAATAGTTTGCAGCAGCATCACCAGTCTTAAAAAATGTAGCTAATGAATATTCATGGTGTAAGACAGAGTTCACAGCAGCTGATTTTTATGAATATTCATGTAGGATATCTTCTGATGATGTTTTGGCAAGGTTTGCCAGAGCATTGCCACAGATATTAATGAATATTCATCATGAAAGAGTGTTTGCTGCCATATAATAAAGAATGGTGATGTTACGGCGAAGTTCGCCAAAGCATCACCGTAAACCAAAAAAAAGAAAAGGGGCATTACCACTGACTAATTATGAAGTCAACAGGTATGGTCATGGCGGGACGGTCAGTTCACCTAACCACACTTTTTCCTGGGCAGTTAACCAGTACTTCGTGCACATACGAACGATTTTAACTGGCAACAACCCTTCTTGAATGATTCAGCGGAAGGGAGGAGAATGACCGTAGAAATTTCATTATCAATCTCCACGAAAGTATGGGACTGGGCTTGGATCGAATAGCGATCCCTGGATCTGCCTGTTGCCAGATACGCTACCGACTGTGCTACGCGGCCCGGTAGGATGTGTACAATATGGTTGGACCGATCGATGGATGGATCTCCGGCACTCTGAGACTCATTTTAAATCAACCAATCTGTTGGATCGCATGCTTTGGTGACGCATTCGGTAAACAAGTGTATCACATGTAGCCACAATGGTCAAATCAGACAGGGTAGTATTTGTAAATGTTTTCCGGCGGAGACAATACTTGAAGCCTGCGCTAGCCAATAAACACAGCGCACAAAATTTGTCTGTAGTATATAGGGCAAAAAACCACTCCTTTCGTTCGTTCTTTTTTTCTCTTTCTTCCAGATAGATCATGACTCCGTCGTCGTCGGTGTAGTCACACTTTTGGTTTTCCATCAATAACTTTTGAAGGGATGCATCGATTATAAAATAAATAAAGGTTATGCATCATGAAATACAGGCCAAGTTCGAATCCGCAAAATTTTAACTGAGTTATGACCCTGTCAAAAGGGTCATAACTCAGTAAAAGTTTGCAGGTCATAACTCAGTTAAAATTTTGAGGATCCGAACATAGAATTCCGTTTCAAAATGGAAATAATACCGATGTAGCGATGAAAGTGGATTTTTTTTTTTACAATTACCTCTTTAGTTAGCTAAAATGTGTTGTAAGTATATTGTCAGTTAAGCAATTTTAAGCCTGGTTTTCAAAGCAAAGTTTCAAAAAAATTATAATTGTTCAATTGAAAGGAAACAAGGTGGTTCCAAAACTATGTCATGAACATGCATATAAAAATGACTTCCAGCTCCCAGGAAAGGGGTACGTGCATTCAGGGGCTTTGTTGGCCCCCTCTAGAGCAAAAAACAAAGTTGCTTTTCACCAATTTCATCCTATTGGTTTGTTCGAAGAATAGTCCATGTGTAAGATTCTGGCATTTATTTTACTATTACCGCTTGCTATGATAACCAAAATGGCTAACAAAATAGGCTTAAAAAAGAGATATTGCCATTTTGGGCCAAATTTGAGGCTTTTATAGACCGTTTTTTTAGAATTTGATATCAGCACAAGCAAATACCCCCAAAAAAAACTTTTAATATATTATGTGCCGTGATATTTCTCATCATCTGTTAAAATATATTTTGTTATTTGCTTGTGCTCTATATTATTTCCTCTGTTAAATGTCTTAAATTAGCTCCAAAATGGTCATTTTCCTATTTTCAGCCTATTTTGGCGGCCGTTATCAGTGTGTCTGCAAGAACAGAATTTTTATTTGAAAATTTGGGGGTCATTGGCAATTTAAGAGGGTCAGAACTTTTTTGTGTAATAATAAGTTTTTATTTGTCTGCGCATGCATCAATATTAAAGGCATTTGAAGAATGTACCCTATCGTTAATAAATGCTGCAAATGATTCTCCTTTTGTATTTTATACACTTCATCAAAAAGCCTAAATATTTAGTCAATGGAAAGGAAACTAACCCTAAATGCGCAATTCCCAAAAATATTTGTCTGCTTTTCACGTCTGCTGAAATGTTTAAGAAGTCCTATGGCAACAGCGTGGACCCAGATAGGAGCAGTCTGATCTGGGTCCACGCCGTTTGCTTTTATACTTAATTCGTCAGTAACATAAGGCAGTTATTTGCAGCAGACAACATTTTCAGATGCATTTTTACTTGGCGCTTTAAGAGCTTAATGTGGTAAGAAAGCCAATGTGGTATGGTGTGTCGGAAGTTTTATTAACCACTGAACAATACAACAAAACATATTTCCCCTGACAATATACTAACCTGCCAGCCAAGAGTGACAGTGATGTCATGTTTTGTTTACAAAGTTATCAGGGACTTAAGATCGATAGATTACTTGTGTTTTAATCCATCCACAGGATAGGATTAATGCACACATGATCTGTCGATTCACATTAGCTCAAGTGGAGTGTACAAGTTAATGTTTTACTTAACAATTGTAAACAAAACACGGCATCACTGTCACTCTTGGCTGGTAGGACAGTAAATATTGATTGAAAAGGCACTCTTGTACAACTCATCAGCTTTAGCTTACATTTGACAGCACTAACTACTTGTAGTATGTCTCAAAATAAGAGGTCCTGATTCACCTTTCTACACTGACCTTGCAAAGATGCTTTTACAAGACTGTTGAATTGCTTTTCTATTAAAAGCAATTCATTTATAGTCCTAATTTATGTGACAAATAATTTGAAAATTGGTTGACAAACAGAAACTTAATTCCCAAAGGCAATGGATGCTAGCCAGAAAACGGTAGTCATGATTTTTTTTTGGAGTTAAAATTTTAACCAAATTTCAAAGTGTTTGTATCATATTTTGGGACAAATACAATACTAAATAAAGATTAGGTCATATTTGCATTTGTTTGTGCGCATTCCGATCAACACCGTTGCTGTTAATAGTATATGGACAGAAAAAAGTAAAATTCTTACGTTTAAATGTAATCCAAATCACTCTAACCACATTTAAATCCATGTCTTTACCCAGCGGGTTAAACTAGGTCTCCTCCCAAGTGGAGCTATGCAGTGTTTTGGATGAATGGCCACGGTTTTAATTGGGTCAAGTGTACTACGTGATGTTATTACTATAGTAAGTCACGTGAGGTATCCCGATTCTGAAACTATAGGCAGTGGCACAGTGAGGACCTCGATGCAACGCAGCATTCGAGGCATCGCAGCTTGGTCCCCACTGCCCATGTACTATCCCGGAACACCATTGGCTATCACATGCTGGTTTATATATTTATTAATTATTATCTACTTGAGTATAGAAGCACATTTGACAACTGTATCGTGAAAGCTGACTACGGCATTTTAACATTCAACCATCAAACCAACTGTCCAATATAGGCTTCTATAATAAAAGACTAATGCTTAGCGCTGGGCGGCGTCGATCTGGTTTCGAAGCAACCCGACTCGACTTCGCCTCAGCGCTCTGCGTTAGTAGCGGACTATTCTTCACCCTGTTGCGCATCGAAACCTATGTAATTGATAATGTTCTCTCCGTGAAGTCAACGATAACACTGCATTCTACAGCGCATACTAACCATACTTCTTATAAAAATTTGCTTCATGCTCCCATGTTTACGTTAACTGTTATAATGTCACTACAAATGTTTTATAGTAACATTATGGCCCATATGCCATCTGCGTATGGCCTTGGCAAAAATACTATATTTAATAAAGTTCAGTTCAGTTCTGCATTCTATAGAACACAGTCTTTAAAGCTGCATAGTCTGTAACTTTTGATATTCTAATTTTGGAAATAAAGTTTCAATGTTTCAAGAATATAGTAAAAATACTCAAATTCAGGTTATCATTTTACCAGTTTCATAAATTTGAACAAATTATATCTATCAAAACAACAGCATTTATGTTAAAATTAGCTGTCTATGATAATTGGAGGGACGCAAATAATTACTAACAAGAGAAAAACACACCTATTTTTATAAGATAATTCACTTTTCCGCGCACTTTTCAGCTATAGTGAACAGTTTTATTGTGAGAACGTAACTTAATTCTGCTTTTACAAATGATTTAAAAAAATAAAAAAAAAATCGAAAAATGTTCATAGTTGCAGACCTAGACTCATTAAGTATGGTGTAAGGAGAGAAATTTGTTGCATTAGGGCTGCCTCAAAAACATGTGCACAGCCTTCAGCACCACACAATTGATCACGTTGTTCAAAATATCATCTGGTAGTCGAGTTTCATCACAAACAAACCAGTCTCCTGGGTTTCTGACCTGTTATGGCTCTAACTGGCCTGCAAAGCTTTAAAAGGTGATGTAAACCCAGGCCAAGATTTTAAGATCCATTTTAGGCACTGTGCAAAGTCATGTTTAATGCACTTCTTACATTGAAATAAAACCAAAGTAATAACTGATATTTCAGCTGCATAATCCTTGAATATTCTAAGATTCCACACTTAACAGTATTTCTGGTGTAAAATTCTTGAAGAGGGTGTCTAACATTCGGGGTAAAGCCTAAATGAAAGTGTTATATTGACCTCTTGCCGTATGGTCTCTGAACCACTGGAACCTTACCGTTCTTTCTGCAGGTTTCACAGAGGAGCAAAACAGTTTTATACTTACGTTTTAACTCTTGAACAACTTGGCTATCATCACAAGTACAGTAGCAGCACAAATCTGGTTTGCCCAACCCACTGGCATAAGAGACTAGCTGTATTGACGTCTCACAGCAAATTCCAGGCCTGCATGTGATTGTCTTGTAGTGCGGGTTGTAAGGTGGCAGTAGCACAGAGCCACAAGTGTATTCAAAGTCATCGCTAACAGCTAGGCATAATGACATTTGCTGCCTGTCTGTTAGCCGATGTCTAGAATACACCACTCTTGGCTTCTCACATTCAATACATACCACGATAGATCGAGCATTCTGCGCACTACAGATGGTTGGGTCAAAGCTTGGGACATTTGCAAAGGTTACCTGGTCTCTTTCATCTCCATCAGTCTGAGAATCTAACCTGACAACTGCCTGTGTCTCTTGAGCTGGTACAGCTTTAAGGTTCTTCTTTGCACCCAGCTTTAGGTATGGTCTGTCAGCTTCAGTTGTCTCTTCACCCTTTACTACACTGTATTTCTTGTAATGGCCTCATTATTTCCATCTACTATCAGATCCGGGAGCCAGAAAAGCTGCTCTGCAGGTAGCCTTGGCTCAAATCAGCACAATCTATCATCACATTTTCTGACTTGAAAAGCATACTGAGTCTCTTTGCAATGCTTTTTGATCCAATCTTGGTACGGAGTATTCTTTCTTGTTGTGGACTTCAGGAGTTTAGTCAAATCTAGTCCAGGAAACATCCCTCAAGTGTCTTTTCATCAAATCAATGTCATCATCGCTTGCAGGATCAGTTGATTCAATCGGCTGGTCTTTGAGCTTCAATCTGCGGAATCGTCATTCTTTTAGACGTTTCACTGGCTCTAGCAATTCAATCTAATCAGACTTGACAGCAATCTTTTCTCGGATGTCAGCCATACTGCCGCACCCTTTCAGAACTGCTTCAACACGTTCTGGTCTTTTTTCGCGTTGCAATGACACATTTTGAAGTCCCAAATTCAGGATACTCATACCCTCTCAGCCAGATTAATCCAACTTTGTCCTGGGCACATCTGAGGTGCATAAGCATATCCAAATCGAACTCCTTAAAAAAGGCGTACGTTGGACCACTTAACGCACTCTAATGTATTCCTCTGATCTGTTCCGCCGTCAGTGAACTTCATCAGAATTGGTGGAAGACTGCCTTTCTGTTCAATGACGGAAGAACAGACCTTAGCCAGCATCACAGGGATGCACTCTGAAAAACAGAATCATTGACACAAGTTGTAACAGTACCATTGACAAAAGACTTGTCAATCTTCTCAGGTATTTCGCAGTTGAGTACCGGAGGCTTTCACCATGTCTTGATCTAAGGCCACGAGGGTAGTGTCTGTTGGTACAATACTGATCTTACCTCTAACTCCTGTTGACACTGCACCTCCTGGTTCTCCCACTGGGACCTTTGCCTTGTCATCAACACTCACTAGAATACACTTTTCTTGTAGTTCTATTGCTCTTTCTTTCATGTACCGAAATTGAGCATTACAGAAGTGTGCATCTACGTGAGCAAGTTGCCTTCTCTGTATCGCATATTGCACCTTAAGCTTAGAGGTAAAGTTTAAGGCTGCATGACTGTACAGGTTGCAGCGCACAAATTGTAACCTTACAAGACTTAGAATGAAAAGCAGTTCCTTCTGGACACACTTTTGTGGTTTTTGCTATCATGTCACTCAGTGAAAAATTCAGACAAGTGTGCCTGTCCGTGCCGCCTATCATCTGCTGCTGTTATGCCTTCTACTATACCTGCCATTTTCTCAAAGAATGTGTCATACTTATTGTTTGGCCTACCTGGATTTAGATCCCTGAGGTCCGTGACAAGAATAGAATGATATCAGTCTGAGCCTTTCTCGAGTGATGGGATGAGCAGCAGCACTGCCATCTAAATAGAGAATACTTGGTGAGTGTCTTTTGATATCAATTTTACCAGGCAAGGCTTTGAGAAAGCTTGTTGACATCGTGAGGCTTGCCGAGCGATTCAACAAGCGTTCTCAAAGCCGAGCCTGGTAAACTTGATATCAAAAGACGCGAACCTGGTATCCTATTCATCAGTTTACACATTGTTAAACACTTTAAACTAGCTATCAAGCCGTTTTTTATGTTTGAGTTGGTTCAGCGTCTTAAGCGACGTCATTCAAAAAGTGCCATCATGACCTGATAGCACCCTCTACAAGAATTTCAGGTACTGTGCGGTCTCTAGCTACACGTGAGATACAAATTGTTGTGACAACAGACCCCCAGAACTGAACCTGAGTATATCAATAGGCACTGTAAAGTGTAGATTCTGAACAAAACTGAATCTTTGCTTGTTTGTTTGAAAAGGTGTTTTGATCTGCACAGGTTCATCAAATACTACTGGAGTCAATTCAACATAATCTTTCATGACACGGTCAAGAAGCCTATACTCTTCTTCTTTTAATCCTAAAACATTACAGGGCTGCCTATACTCAATGGTAGCGTATTTGCCAATTGTTCAAACTGGGCGAAGAAGACCTTGGTTGTCTTTTACAGTTTCTTTTATATAGGGAAGGTGCAAAAATAAATAATTGTATCAATTTTATTTTAATTCGTCTGAGAACAAGACAAGTACATAGAAACTTCAAACATGTCTTCAGTGAAATGGAACTAAGTCATGAAAAGTTAGGCATGGTATTTTCCAGTTCTGTACAGTTCTAGGTATTCAAAAGAACCGTCTTGATTTGAGACGGTTCTTTGGAGCACCCAAAACAAATTCTTAAATTGATATATTCTCCCTTCATGCCAGTAGACGAATCCATTTGACAAAGTTTTTAAAAATTGTTTTTACTGGGGCGTGTGGGTAAATTTTCAACAAGAATGAAGTGCTCCAAATAGCACTTGTGCCATTGTCGCAGAAAAAGTCTGACCTACAGACAGTCACTATTAAGGCTTAAAATAATAATTAATATTCCAACTTACTACATAAGCTTCTTCATCTGAACTGCTGACTTCAATCAAATCATTGCCAGAACATGGAGTTGAGCATTGACTAGGGGGTTGAGTTGAACATTGACTAGGACTTGTAGAAGGCTTTGAGTTGACCGTTGACTTTGAGTATCATCCTCACTATCAACAAGTTTCTTTCCACTGTCATACATGGCCACAAATTGACACAATCCAACTGTAAACTCTGTAATCAATGATCTATATTTTACAGCATAAGTGCATATTATATTATATATTTCGGAGGCCATAAAATTAGAGTTTCTTGTGTAAAAAACATATTTTGACGCTTTAGGACCTGAATTTATTGACTTTCTGCAGAAAACAAAGGCACAGCACAGATCTGCAGTCTGATCAGTGCATCTGTAATAAACTCACTATAAAGTGTAATATTTAAACTTGCTTCCATTAATTCAGCTAGTCTCTGTAGCGATTTAAAAGTTAGATATGCCATGTGACCTTGCAAATTGCAGTGGGTGGGGGGAGAGAAATATACTGAAAATGCTTCTAAACTGTGACTAAAATTAATTCATTGCTACTTAAATTGATCAGCTTATCGATTTACTCTTGGCTTCTCTGTCAGTGTGGCAGTGACGAAATTCTTAAAGACTGCCATAAATATAACGCAGAAGTTTGCTGCTAATTTTACTTTCATTTTGTTGAATTGTAAACGGAAACGCACGGCTCTCGTGCTCGCATAACCAAATAAATGAAGGGCATTGAAAACGGAAAACAATAATTCTGACACATAAATCGATTAGTCGCAAAGAGTAGTTTCCCTAGCCACAGAGTGGGGAAAAATTTTGGGGCAAGCATTGGGTTATTTCAGGAGTGTCAACGACGCCTCTTACCGCTACAAGTTTTTAGCTCACCTGTGCTGAAGGGCTCATGGATGAGCTTAAAGTATACTAGTCAATCTGTCGTCCGTCCGTCTTCCGTCAACATTTTCAAACATCATCTCCTCTGAAACCACTGGGCCAATGAAACTAAAATTTCATATGCAGAATCCTTAGGACGCGGGAACGAAAGTTTGTTCAAATGGTCCTGGTCACATGACCAAGATGGCCGCCACACCCATATATGGTAAAGACCCTTTAAAAGTCTCCTCCAGATCCAAAAGGCCGATGACCTCGGGACTTGGTATGTAGCATTAGGGAAGTGGGCCCTACCAAGGTTGTTCAAATGATGATCCTAGGTTGACCTTGACCTACTTAACGTCAATGTCAAATTTGCTTCCTAATTGATTTAAATGGGAATTTTTCGAAAAGTTGATTTTTTTAAAACTGTAGAAACCTTAGTCATTATTCTACCTTGATATGTTTAACCTAATGAGACAATGGCTATAAATAAGTTCCAAAGGTCAGGACCTTTCAGCTAAGTCGCTCATATTGGATTCCCATCAATATATTAAAACATAGTTTTCTCACAAACCATTGGCCCAATTGAACTTAAATTTCATGTGAAGACTCCTTATGCTAAATTAGGTAAAATTTATGCAAGGAAGGCAGGTGACCTTGGGACTTGGTATGTAGCATAAGGGATGCGGGGCTTACAAAGTTTGTTCAAATGATGATCCTAAGTTGACCTTGACCTACTTAACTTCAAGGTCAAATTTTTTTCGTAATGCATTTAAATGGGATCTTTTTTTTTTTTTTTTTGAAAAGTTGATTTTTCGAATACTAGTGCAGCCAAAGACATTATTCTCACTTGATATGTTTAACCTAATGAGACAATGGCTATAAATAAGTTTCAAAGGTCAAGGTTGTCCTTTAAGCGTAGGTCACTCATATTGGAGTCCCATCAATATATTATAACATAGTTTTCTCAAAAACCGTTTGCCCAATAGAACTAAAATTTCATGTGAAGACTCCTTATGATAAGTTAGCCAAAATTTATGCAAAATTTTTTGTCGAGATGGCCGCCACACCCATATATGGTATATACCCTTAAAATATCTTATTCTCTGGAACAAAAGGCCGATGGTCTTGGGACTTGGTATGTAGCATTGGGAATGTGGTATCTACCAGGTTTGCACAAATGATAAATCTAGCTTGACCTTGAACTACTTAAATGGCAAGGTCAAATTTGATTCCTAATATGGGGAAATCTTGAAATGTTCATTTTTCTATATCTGTTTAAGCCGAAATCATAATACTTTCGAGAAAAGTTTTACCTTATGAGACAATGCTTTTATATAAGTGCCAAATGTTAAGCTGACCTGTGACCTTTTATCAAATGCCACTCATTTGGACAGCCACATACCTATCTAAACATTGGTTTCTCAGAAATCATTGGGCTGTTTGATGGAGTTTTCATTAGATTGTTTTATGTCACTTGACAAAAATGGCTGCAACCCCCATATATGGTAAAACGAAAAATATTTTATTAATATAAGTGGTAGTTGACCTTGACCTATTTTAACATTATTAAAGAGATCAGGTGAGCGCCTCAGGACCTTCAGGTCCTCTAGTTACATTTTGAGAAGGTGGCAAAAAACTTGAAATGGCCAAGAGAGCACTGGACCTTACTTTTGCAGAGCGTTGTAATAGGCAAAGCTATCACCACCCACCCCCCCCCCCAAAAAAAATTAATTTAATCTGAAAACCCCAAAAATATTGAATTTCAAAAATTTTGAACACCCCCCCAAAGGTCCGTGCCTACGTACGAAAATATCAGTGTAACACCTCCCCCTCTCCGAGGTCGGACCTGGTCGTGAAACCCGGAGACAGGCATGCACAGATCCAGAAATTTTTGCCAGTGGGGGTCCAATTTGAATTTTACAACTTGATTTATGATGAGGAGAGAGGATCCAAGTACCAACAGAAGATTGTCATCCGTCCATCAACGAAACACCATTTCAATGCTTTTTTCTATAGACCCCCTACCCCCTCTAGATTTGTGCATGTGTTAGAAACAAGTAATTGCCCACTTAAGCGTCACAGATTGAATTCGCTAGAGGGGGGGGGGTGCAAGCTGAAAGTCTCAGAAGGTTGCCCTCTGGAATTCTGAAATTCCAGAAAATACGTTTACCGGGAAATTGTCTTAAACTTACTGAAAAATTAGTTCCCGGGCCTCACACAAGCAAAATTATCTCGGGAGCTTTATGGATGATTGAATCGTGCAGGGCAAGTTACAATTATGGGGCACAAGTGGCATTTGTCTGCAGGTTGCCCACTGGACAAGTTGAGTTCGCTGGCTAATGATAGTGAATATCTAACACTGCAGTAGCGTCAACTCTACTAGTGAAACATAAAATTGAACCTGACCTGGATCCAACATGTTTGACACTGTAACGATAGAACCGTCATCTGCGGATGGTGCTTGGTTGGCGGGCCGATATTGGCTTGTGATGGACCAGGTGATGGTATTCTGCCTGGGATGGCTTGTTCGTTAATGCCTGCTGATGGACTTTTTCCAATACTGCGTCAGTTTGTATGCTATAAATAGACGCAATGGCTACTACTGTATACCTGTCTTAATATGTCGCAGGCTATTAAAGCGAGACCACTCTAAGTTGCAGCTTGACTGGTTCCATAAAAACTTTCCTCTTACCGTCCTTTTTCCTTCCTCCAAAAACCCACCCGCCCTTCACCTTATGTCCGATGTTATATTTTCTTTTAGCAAATTTTGACTTGTCAATTACGACTACTATGCTCTGTCCGCCGATTTTTACACTGTTGTTGATAACTGACACTTCACAAACTTCTCTGCAAAATGAACACCAGTTGACATCTGTGGCTGATGGTATTCCCAATTCACGCTGAATATGGTTCTGGCTCTGCCCTGAATACATATATATATTATTTGTTTGGAGTGCCTGGCTGAGCCTATAACTTCTCTCCAGTGTATAAACTTCCTTAAAATAATGCGTGACTGCACTCTCACACTGTCTGGCGCATTTTTGCAGTTCCAGATGGTGCAGCCGTTTCCACAGGAGCAAGACCCCCTGGGAGCAATTGTAGAGCCGCTTTAGATCCTTTACAATTGTGACAGCATTCACTACACGTGCACCGCGCCATATAGCGCAGTCGGTTACGTGTCTGGCAACAGATGCGAATCTGACTGCAGATCCAGGGGTCCCGAGTTCGATCCCATCCTGGTCCATACTTTCATAATTTCTACGACCATTCTCCTCCCTTCCGATGAATCATTCCAGAAGGGCTGTTGTCAGTTACAAGCGATTATGTGCATGAAGTACTGGTTAACTGCTTGTTCAAGGTTGCCCATTAAAAAAATGTGGTTAGGTGAACTGACCGTCCTGCCATGACCATAGCTGTTGACTTGGGATGAAAGCAACAAAATAAACAAACAACAATTACAAATATCTGGTCCTTACTGTCAATAAATACGTATACGTGGAGTTGATATCTTCAAACCTTATGTAACTCCAAAATTTAAAATTTAAAAAAAATCAACAAGTGTATCAATTAAGTCATAAAGCTGACTCAAGACCAAAATCAACGCATTTGAATACAATTTCATGTCACAGAGTAATGCTAGTGTTTTTATTGCTGAAACCACATTGTGATCAGCATTATAGACACTACACTATACAGTAATACCATGACAAGCTTGATACACTTTTGAAACCATTTACTCATTTTGTCATAAAACATACATATCCAGGCTCAATTTAATTCGGTACCAAGAAGTAAAAGTTTAGTTCATTACAAAATAGGAGCTTTCTTGCCATGTTAAAACGACAACAAGTCATGAGATTTCCTCATATTTTATGTCCTAGCACATACGCAAGAAATAGCTAACTTTTTCATAAATCCAGAACAAAATCAAGTTTGGCCATGCTTAAACAATGTCTTTCAATGTTTAATTGTTTTCAATAGAACAATTGATCAATCCAAATGAAAGTTCTTAATGCCTATTCTTCCTCTTTTCATAATATGACTGCAGTGTATGTTTAGTATAAGCCTTGTGCAGAAATGAGTCTCTCTTATTATTTTCCTTGTTCCTCTCATCCTGTGTATTTGTCCTGTCCACCATCTTCTTGTCATTTGACTTGTTTCTATGTTCATCTTTCTTGCTATGCTTGTCTGTTTCTCTTCTATGCTCCTCCTTGTTGTCACGATCTGCTCCTCTTTGTTGTCACGATCTGCTCCTCTTTGTTGTCTCGATCTGCTCCTCTTTGTTCCACCTTATTATCTCTATCAGCCCTTCTATGTTCATCATTCTTGCTATCTCTATCTGCTCCTCTCTCTATCTGATCCTGTCTGCTCCTCTTTCTTCTTATTATCTCTATTCATCACTCCACGAATCTTACTCAGCTGTCTCATAAGCTCCTCATCCTTTATTGTTTACCATGCTCTTCGCTTATCTTTCCTCAGTCTCATTTACTTCTGCTACAGTTTTAAATCTGTTGATTGCTTCAGTCAGTCAATCTAGCATATAATTGTTTTCTTTTAAATACTTCTCTAATTTTGTTGCCACCATAGTGTTCTTTTCAACATACATCCGGAATTTTCCAACTTCAGTTACAGGCCATATTTACTGGTAGCTCTTTTTTTTGGCTTTGTATTTTTAATTTCCTCTAGTGGATCCTCACTTTCATAAATTCTTTTGCCAGCTGACTCAAGTGACATGTGGTCACCATCCTCTAGATCTAGCACATCCTTCTCTGTGTCATTCAAGACAAATGTTTCCGCCATCTTTTGTTTTACTGATGCACCTTTATTGGTCTTCTCTGTACTTGAGTTGAATAATTCTGCTGAACTTGTAGCTGATGGCTGATAGTACTCTGTCATTGTTGCTATAGCTGGAGATGTAGTATAATTTTTAACTGTCTCGGAAGAACTGTGCACCCAGATGGACCTAAATCATTGCCTGACACTGGCATAGTATTTAATGGTGATCCTTGGTGTTCACTTTGTAGGGGATCTTGTGGTCCCAACATACTCTGCAGAAATGCAGTCAGCTGTCTTACAAAATTCTGCTGAGTATGTTGGCACGACAAGTCATCCCCATACAAGGAAACACGATTTTGGGGATAAATCATGTGTAATAAAGTGTGTTATTTGTCTTCTTATAAACGTATAACCGAAGTAAAAGAGGCGAAACCTACTAATAGAAACCTACCAGTAGAAAAATCCAATTTAAGGCCATTTTCCTCGAGTGTGGTACTTTCAGGGGTGACACTCTCTTTAAATAATTGTGTTTTACGTGTCTTTGTGGGTGTTTTTGAAAGGTTAGTTCTCTTTTTGGTCCAGAGAGAGGAGCTCATTCTTTTGGTATTAGAAAACACAAATCCTCACATTGCGTTGGCTCCTCGTAAAAGAGTCAATATCTCTGATGAGGGTCTGGATGGGGTATAATGATTAGTGAATAATGGCTTTTTTTAATAATGCATAGTGCATAATGAGCCAAAAAATTAATAGTGAATAATGAGGGCCTAAAATAATGAATGATCTCATTTTTAATGAACAGAAGAAAAATTAATGAATAGTGAATAATCAGATTTTAATGAATACTTTGTCTTATTTTAATGAATAACCCAAAAGTTTAATGAGATAAATAATGGGCTAAATTTTTAATGGACATCCCCCCATCTAGACCCTCTTTGATCGAGGTTCTGTAGTTTCTACATATAATGCTACTCTCTACATTAATACCACGATACTTGGCGAGCAATGCTTTGATGTCAATATCTGATCTTTTCGTGGAATCAAACCTTCTGACCTCTTGTGCGGTTTTTCGATCCTTCTGACCTCTTGTGCGGTCTTTCGATCCTCCTGACCTCTTGTGCTGTCTTTCTACAGACTAGACAAGTTCTGTCATGTGCAGATTTTTGCTTAACGGGAGTTCTATACTTTTCTATTCCATTAGAAAAGGCGGTTAAGTTTACTTTTAGCAAATAATGAAAACATATCTAAGCTTGGCCGAGCATTGCATATAGCTGCATTCAAATATTAAAGTGGGAATAATTGTTATTATTTTAATATCTAAGAGCAGAAATTCAGGCATGAGTCAAGGACCATAGCTCTGTTGTAAATTATATACCTAACTATTTCTAACAATCTGCATACACGTTTGAGCGGCTCAAACAACTTGTTAACTGTCTTCCAAATAAATTGAACCTGATTTTCCTTCTTGAGCAGATGAAATAGCTGAACCATGCCCAGATATGGATATTAAAACTGCCGCCTATACTGTGAAAGCTCAATTATACCATGTGACAACCCATGTATCCTAAAGCGCTACTAAAGTTCTAATCAAAGACACATAACCCAGATTATTTTGTAGATGTACACCCCTGCTGAAAACACCAATGCAATACATAGACCAATACTGATACTTCACTGAGGATGTCCTGTTGAGATTAGGACACCAACAATACCACTATCCATACAATAAAAAGACAAATATGGAAAGCATTCAGATCTCACCCAATAAACCATATATCTATTCATGTTTTTAATGACAAGATGCACTCAGTAGCCCAAATAGGGAAGTTCCCCCAGAGATGCCCCCCTCTCCATTCCTTCATTTAATTCGTCTTATCCAAGAAACCATTCAGATCCCTAAACCATAGGACAAATTCAATAAAACTGACCATGTGAAATGTTGCAACAGGCTTTCGAAATTAATAATGCAGGACTCTAAGGATCACCAATGGCTGTGCCCAAAACCACCTAAAATTTGTCGGGACTATTTCTCACTAACCACTGAAGGGTCTGTTTTGATTTTTTATATATTGTTTTTCAAGAAAGTTTGAAATTAGAAATCCCAGACTCGGGCTAATCTTGAGGCATCCCCGGGCCAGACCAAGTCTTAAAGTCCTAAATATCTCAGGAACCATTCAGATCCCCACCCCTAAACCATATATATTCATAGTTCTCATGATTTGACCAATTGAATACCACTGAGCGGGAGGTCCACCGGGGCATGCCAGGGCCCGCCCCACCCTCGTCACTTCATAAAAGGCCTTATATCTTGGAAACCGTTCAGCTCCCTACCACAAAACCATATATTTAATCATGTTCCCTATGCTAGGATACAATCAGAAACACTGACCAAGATGTCTAGGGACATTTTGGTTTGGGAGACTTTATAACCGGTAGATTGCAATCAGATATTGTTTTGTATGTGGTCGGACTTCGGCAGGTTCATTTCTTGCTAGTCTTAATTTGGGTAAACAATAATGCCTTTTGAAAAAATATTTTCTAAAAACATAACCGTCCTTGGCTGTCTTATTATACAATGTAACTATTGAACGCAATTTTCTGTTTGGAGCGCCTGGCTGAGCCTATATCTTCTCACCAGTGTATTCACTTCAAATATGCGTGACTGCACTCTCACACTGTCAGATTCATTTTTGCATTTCCAGATGGTGCAGCCGTTTCCACAGGAGCAAGACCTCTGGGAGCACTTGTAGAGCTGCTTTAGATCCTTTGCAATTATTACAGCATTCACTACACGTGCACCGCGCCATATAGCGCAATCGGTAACGTGTCTGGCAACAGATGCGAGCCTGACTGCAGAGCCAGGGGTTGCAGGTTTGATCCCGGCCTGGTCCATACTTTCATGGAGATTGATCATGAAATAAATTCTTCGGCCATTCTCATCCCTTCCCCTGAATCATTCAAGAAGGATTGTTGTCAGTTGCAAGCGAAAGTATGTGCACGAAGTACTGGTGAATTGCTTGTTCAAGATTGCTCAGGAAAAAATGTGGTTAGGTGAACTGACCGTCTCGCCATGACCATAACTGTTGACTTGGGACGTAAAGCAACAAAACAAACAAACCTACAAGTGCAGTTGTCCTCTCGTGCTTCTCCGCTGCACTTTCAGCTCACTTTTTAAGTGATCTCTTTATAAAGTTAATGGGCTCTGTAGCGAAGTAGATAATGTGTCTGATCCAGATATAGTAAGTTCATTCCTAGTCTGGTCCCATACTTTCATGGAGATTGATCATGAAATAATTTCAAAGGGTCGTTGTCAGTTACAAGCAAAAGCAACTAGATTAATTGTTAATAATTAAATGGTATTCCACCCACTGGTTAAAAAGTGAGGGAGTCTTAATCAACTCACTACATTAATATTACATAAACTTTACATCAATGACAAGAAATGAATAATGTGAAGAACAGTGATATGAACCAGGGTCTTTCATTTTCAGTCCATCGACAATGTCTGCAATTAAATAATCTAGAAAAGCAGATCATTCTTCATAAATAGAGATAACCTGCAATATAAGAAAACAGCAGACTGGGTTGCATTGAGTCTGTTCATGAGAACCAATGGAAAGTGTAGCAATTATCAAACCCCTACCACCAGTTTATTGGTTATTCTGCTTCCAGAGCCCTATATTCCTTAAGGACAAAAGTATGAAAAAATATCAACACTATATCGGTGTACAGGGAGAAGTTTTACTAAATCGATGTGGCACAATAACAGCTATTGCGAGCTGGTTTCTGACAGATAACTACAATAAGGGTGGGATTGTCCATTATGTGTTTAAGGGGTCATAGATAGACTTTCCTAATTAATTTGTACTTCAGTCTCAGAATATTGCATTTAAGTTAGCAAACAGTGCAGACCCTGATGAAATGCAGCATTACCAAACTGCCATTTAAAAAAAGTCCCAGTATACAAAGGGGTTGTTCTCCATTATCAGATTAGTTCAATCAAGCAAAACTTGTCTGTCCAATGGGTCATATGTTTAGGCTTATAGAGGAAAAACAAAGAAATCTTGTTGTCTGAAACCACAAGAACCTTGATATTATAATGATTGTAGCATCATCTAGTGAACCTCTACCAGGTTTGTTCAAATTATGCCTCTGGGGCCAAAATGGCCCCGATGAGGATGTCACATGATTGTTTAGTTCGTTGTAGACGTTTTACATCCTATTGATATTCATAACTGGTGATAGGAGCTATGCTTTCTTATACCTTTATAAACAGTCGTTCACAGGTGAGCAACCAAGGTCACTCTTGGTTTTTATTCTGTCTTGCTGAGGTCACTATCCCTCACCTCAGTTGACGTTATTTGCGCTGGCTAGTCTGGTTCTTCTTCTTCCCCAACCCCACAATGATGAGATCAAGGACGACTGGTGCTACAGTTGACGTTATTTGCGCTGACCAGTCTGGCTCTTCTTCTTTCCCATCCCTATAATGATGAGATCAAGGTCATACTCTATGCGGAGTACTAGAACTTGTGAAACAGAAATGTTTTATTCAGCTACTCAATAACGTTATATTCACGAAACGCCCCAACAACCAAAAGAAATATCTCTCATAATCATTATTTTATAGTTTTATCTAAATTATTTGCTTCATCTAGTTCTACATGACCAATTTCCATTACGTCATCTTCCAATGAGGTCTGTACTTTGTTGCCTTCAGTGCTCTGTGCATTATTGTGATTGTCTTCCAAGTGGGCCTCGGCGCGAGAAAATCTGTCTTTGGGATTTATATCTTAACTTGCTTTGAGCAAAATTTTACTATTCTAGCTAGTCTCTAAGTCGAGGAGACTGGTTTGAGTCTCGCCTTTTCAGACACCCTGAAGACAGGTTTTCTCACGTCGAGGCCCAAGTACTGTACTTTAGCCTATTTGTTGTCTCTGGATGTGCAGTGTGCATTTATGAGGAACAGGACACAAATGTTAGAAGTCTGGTTGGTTGAACTGGTCGTCTGGACATGGCCATAGCTGTTGACGTGGATGTAACATCTCAAACCAAACAAAAACCGAAATGGTAGGTCTTGCATTTTGATCAGTTGAGTTCACGCTTTTCTGTTAATAAATGGGCGAGTGTTCTGTCTTTGAGACGGAGAGAAGTATCTACATCGAGAAGCTGTCAACGAGCCCGATTTTGTCAAATGACCATATTTCTCGACTTTAGAATCCTGACTTCTTACAAAGTTAACACTTGATGTGTCACGGTGTATCGACATAGAGAATTTTGATTGTGAGGAGTTGGGGCCATTCGAACATTACACCAGGGAATATTTGCACAGGCTACATGTGAAAAGAGTGGTGGCATTGAGAAAGCTCCAATGAACCAACGAAGACAGTAATCAGAGTAACTGTACATATTTGCTACACTAAGTGTATATAATTATCACCAGCACTGAACTTTTATTATACACCAGCCAGTACTTAAAGTCCTGAATGTGCCCAAAATAAATAAACGGGGGAGCTCTAAGATACAAGAACAATGACTCCAGAATTAGATAGATTGAGCCAGCAGTAATCCATCTATATTACCTGGCTATCATTATCTTTTTAAGTGTTTTTTTCTTCTTTTTAAAACAGCTCTCTGAATTTAGATGGATTTAGCTGCAGATATTACATCCTTTTGGCTACACAACGCACTGCCTCATTCACATGATCAGTCTACTAAGCGAGCAGCTTAAACTGCAGGGAACGTGACTCTGGAAAAGTTTTACACTGATTTGCTGATAAGCAATATTAAATTTGATAAAAACTTGTCTTGGACTGTTTGTCGTGCCCACCGGGGTTTACCTGTTGGATTTCTTTTGCTCCGGTATTCAGTTTTATTTACTGTTGAGTCCTTATCTTTGCTTTATCTCCTAATTGTATCTTGATTTATATGTTTTAGGAGATGATGGATTGATAAGTTAGGGGTCTTTCATGCAAACCAAAATCTATGTTTCTTGATCCACATCTGAATTAAGGGTGAGGTTGGTGCGCCGTGAAACCAGTTTAAGCCCTCCAGTAAAATATTTTACTGACCGTTCCAAGGCGGTACTTCTTT
Source organism: Loripinus fragilis (assembly GCA_964019695.1). Lineage (NCBI taxonomy): Eukaryota > Metazoa > Mollusca > Bivalvia > Lucinida > Lucinidae > Loripinus > Loripinus fragilis. Next base: position 47,221,285 of record OZ026528.1, read on the forward strand.
TGTGGATCTTTTATGTTTTTGTTCTGTCTTGTGTTTGCTTTGTCTTTGTGCACGTCTGTTTGTATGGGCTTTGTGGTCACCTGCTGGGAAAGGGCTGAACTCTTGGCTCTCGTTTGTGGTGTCTAACTGTGAGTTTGTCACTTTCCCATTGGTATCCTGGGTCAGGTGTGGTACTTGATTCTATCGATTCCTGATCTTTGCACCCTTAGTTACTTTGATAACATGATTTTTTAAATTTTATTTTCATTGATCAACTATTGAAACATGGTATATCAGTTTATAATATGACGATGCGTCTTTGAGTGCAATAACGTCATGTATTAAAATTGATTAACCACTATTTGTTTACAGATTTTCGGGAAACGTCCATAACAACGTTGAGTACATATTGACAACCAATTATAGACCAATAGCTCTTACAAGTTGTCTTTTTAAAACGTTGGAAAGGATGATTAATAAAAGGTTGATTTGGTATTTAGAATCCAACAAGCTTTTGTCACGGTATCAGTCGGGTTTCCGAGCTGGCCATAGTACAAATGATAATTTAGTTAGATTGGAAACTTTCATACGTGATGCCTTTGTTAAAAAGGAACACGTTGTAGCTGTCCTTTTGACTTGGAAAAAGCATACGATACCACATGGAGATATGGCATTATGAAAGATATTCATAAACTAGGACTAAGAGGTAGACTACCTACTTTTATTGAAAGCTTCCTTGCTGATCGCACAATGCAGGTGAGAGTGGGATTCACTCTTTCTGATTTATATGATCAGGAGCAGGGGGTCCCACAGGGTGGTGTATTATCTACAACTCTTTTTAATATTAAAATCAATGATATTGTTAAATGCCTAGATAGTTCAACAGATTGCTCTCTCTATGTTGATGATTTTTTATATTTGCTTTCGCTCAAAAAGTATGCGATCAATTGAAAGGCATCTACAGCAAAACTTAAATAAGATAGAACATTTGGCCACAAACAATGGTTTTAAGTTTTCCAAGTCAAAAACACAGTGTGTACATTTCTGTCAGTTTCGAATTTCGCAACATGACGATCCAGTTCTTACATTATATGGATCGCCTATTCCTGTTGTACAGGAATACAAATTCTTGGTTTGATATTTGACAAAAAGCTTAGTTTTATTCCGCATATTAAATACTTGAAGGCAAAGTGCCTTAAATCCTTGAACATATGGAAAGTATTATATCACACCTGGGGTGCAAATCGAACAACACTCTTACAATTATATCGATCTTTGATACGTTCAAAACTAGACTATGGATCCATTGTTTATGGGTCGGCAAGAAAATCTTATTTAGCTATGCTTGACCCTATCCATCATCAAGGTCTTAGATTAGCCTTAGGAGCATATAGAACATCACCTACTGCAAGTATTTATGTTGAGGCAGATGAGCCATCTTTAAATACACGTAGAGAAAAACTTTTACAATATGCTACTAGAATTGCTGAAAATAATTCAAATCCACCTCATGATGTAACCTTTCAGCCAAAATACACAGATCTTTATGAAAGCAAACCAAATTTTATTGAATCTTTTGGCGTCAGAACTTGACCAGTCCTAGAATCTGCAAACATAAACTTTAAAGACATAGATAAAACTTTTACACCAAATGTACCAGCATGGTGTATAAATAAACCAAAACTTATTTTCGGTTTACACTCTGGTAAGAAATCAGAAACAAGTCCAATTATCATGAAATCTAATTTCCAGGAGCTAAAATCACATTACATTGACTATAAGCACATTTATACAGATGGTTCAAAAGACGATATGAAAGTAGGATGCGCAGTAGTATCTGATGACTTCTCTGAAACTATGCGAATTCCAGATGGGTCCTCAATTTTTACAGCAGAAGCAAAAGCTATAGATTTAGCATTAGATCATATTGCCGACTGTGAAACTTCTAACACATTTATTATATTTTCAGACTCCCTATCAGTATTAAAATCTTTAGATCATACTTCTTCAAAAAATCCCCAAATTCAAAAACTACTTGAAAAACATCATGATTTATCAGAATTAAATGAAATAGTTTACTGTTGGATCCCTAGCCACATTGGCATTGCTGGCAATGAAAGTGTGGATCAAAAAGCAAAAGATTCATTGAATTTACACCCTAAAAACTTTTCATTACCTTATGCAAATTTTAAATCGTTTATCAATAGGTACATTTTAAACAAATGGCAAATTTTATGGAATAACAGTGTTGGTAATAAACTCTTTGAGATTAAACCTGTGATCGGACAATCTCAAACAGTAGTACGAAATATCAGACAAGAAGAAATCGTCCTTGCTCGTTTACGTATTGGTCATACAAGGATCACACACTCGTATCTTTTAAAACGAGAGGAGTCACCATATTGTTTTGGATGTGATGCACTCTTTACAGTTTGCCATTTTCTACTTGAATGTGGTGATTTTTTTCATATAAGAAACAAATATTTTCATGTTGATACAATCAAACAATTGTTTAATGATGTACCTATTGATAATGTCTTCTTATTTTTAAAAGAGATTAATCTTTTTAACAAAATGTAGCTATTTTCCTTTGAACTGTTTATTTTTTAACTTGCTTTCAGCATATCATTTTTTTGCAGAAGAGCATGTATAGTTATCTGATTAGCCTATGTAGTTGTCAGATATTGTACATGATCTTCGCTGTAAAATGGTTCCTATTTTATTTTATGTTTTTTTATGTTTTACACATTTTAGAGTGTGTTTACATACTATAGAGATTTTAGATACGCCATTGCTTCTAGGTTACATAATGAATTTTCATAGTGTGTAGAATGAAACAAAGGTTTCACATCGCAGATATGATCTGGTAGTCAAAGGTCAAGGTCACTAAATATTAAAACTTTGTCTACGGCTCAAAACGTGAACAGCTCTTTCATTTTTTGACCTTGCATATTCAAATTTGCTACAACAATTATTGCATATCAAGTGAAGATTACAACAAAAGCCTCAGAATATGGATATGACCTTGAAATCAAGGGTCAAAGTCAAATATTCTTAAAATATGTCACACTGCTCATAATACAAACTCTTTTTTCATGCATTGTTGAGGTGTGTTTAAATTGAGCACAATAATTGTTTCTAATGTGTTGATTGAAATGAACATTGATAGGCAATCATTGTCGCGAATTTGTACACACTAGGTTAAAACATGAATGAGGTATTCGCGTTTTTAGCCGTAGACAACTTCCTAGTATGCGTGACCTCGACTACACGGTCATATTGGCCATCCAAAACATTTGTTTTATTCTACACACCATAACCAATATTTGTGTAACGTAGAAGCAATGGTGTATCTAAAATCTCTAATGCATGTATACCCACTCTAAAAAAATGAAAAAAAAAAAAAAAAATCCCTGGTTGGCTGGCAAATAGCTCTAAAAGTAATCACCATGCAAAGTATTCTTCATAATTTTATAATTACCATTTATATACTATGTAACCTCTACACATCAATTGAAAACACTCAAGCATGAAAAGATGGTGTGATTTTTCGTAAAGTTTAAAAAGACAAAATACTAAAATTTTTGTAAGACTTTCAAGTAAGTATATACTTATCATTAATGAATATTATAATGTATCATAAGTATCAGTTTTTATATCTGTCAAACCTTAAATAATTTTGAAATGGCTTATTCCAAGCTACATATGGTTATAAAAATATAGTCGTGTTTGTAGCGTAACCCTGTTTTGGGTGGTTTACCCCACCTACTTCAAAAGAATATACAACTCAGAAAACTTCATCTGTTGATCTAACATTTCATATTACAGCTAAGACATAATAGTTTATTACACAAAGTTTTAAGGAAATTCATAGTGGCCGCAAAACAGGCCTTATAGACACTGATTTTTTGCTTGTTATTTAAGTTTATGTCATTAAGAACGTATATTTCGTATTATAATAGTAAAGGTCCGCTGACAGTTATATTGGCTTAAGAATGAAGGTCCAATACAGGTGATAGTATCGGTCTTTGATTGGCACATGTACATGAGCGACCTTGGATAAGGCAGGATGAGGTCAAAACAAACTTTCAATCTTATCAAATTGATAACAAAACCATTTTAAGGACGAGTTCTATTGTTTAAGTATGGAATTAAGATCAGTGTGTGTATATATCGCTGCGGTGACTTTGTTTTGTGTGCCATGTTTGGTAACGTCAGAATCTGAGGATGCTATGGTCACGCAAGGAGCTTGCCCGTATCCGTGTACACAAGGAGGGCATCACTATTGTCATCCGCTGCCATGCCCACTGCCACCATGTGCGCATCCTGTAAAGGACGCTGGTGCTTGTTGCAGCCATTGCCCAACTGGTAAGTCAGAACGTTTAACTGAGGCTTGAAAAGTACTTGAATATACAGGTCTGTCTTGAAAAATCCTTGAAATTTAAATTTGCCTTGAAAATCACTTGAAAAACACTCAAAGGCCTTGAAAAGTCCTTGAATTTTACCATTTACATGAGGATTCAACTGTGTTTTTGGAGACCTAAATCAGTATAAAATTGTGGTGCCTTTATTTGGTGCTGCATATGCTACACCAAATAAAGGCACCACTATGCTACACCAAATAAAGGCACCACAATTTTATACTTATTATTTTAAACTAATATCTGTTGTAATGGACTAGTATTTCAGAAGTATAATTTTAGCGTGTAAATCAGTATTTTTCTTAAGTTTTAAGTCCTTGAAAACAGTAGGAAAGTACCTAAGAAGTCCTTGAAAAGTGTTTGAATTTTACGCAATCTTGCCTGTATGAACCCTGTGGAATGGAGGGAACGCCTTTTCTTAACATACTTTTTCTCATTACCACTATAAGCCTAGTTTTGTCAGGAGCTCTGTGGTAGAGCGCTTAACTCGTGATCGAAGGATTGTGGGTTCGAGCCTTGACGGCGTCACTGGGTTGAATCCTTGAGCAAGACACATTAACCATTGCTTTGTACTGGTTCAACCCAGGAAGACCTGTCCCGACAGAACTGAAAAATTGTTGACTGGGACGTAAAGGATAAAGAGTACAGTAAAACGGCCCTCTCAAAAAGACCAAAAATTGGTTTTCAAGACCAATAATCACTTAATGTAGGTCAAAAGTATTGCAGAATGCTCAAAGAGATCATTCTGCAATTTAAAGATGCATAGTCTGTAACTTTTGATCTTTTAAGTATAGAACTAATGTTTCTATTTTTCAAGAACACAGTAAAAAACTAAAATTCAGGTATACATTTTACCAATTTCGTAAATCTTAACAAATTATCAGTATCAAAACAACAGCATTTATGTTAAAATTAACTGTCTATAATTATTGGAGGGACGCAAATAATTACCAACAAGAGAAAAAAACACCTGTTTTATAAGACAATTCACTTTTCCGTGCAGTTTTCAGCTATAGTGAACAGATTTATTGTGAAAACTTAACTTAATTCTACGTTTACAAATGATTTATAAGCAAAATAAAAAATTTCGAGAAATGTTCATAGTTGCAGACTTAGTCTTTGTCGTCAAGACCTTTGGTTTGTCTACTTTTTGAGTGGCCGTTTTAGACAGGTTTTACTGTAAATTAAATTTATTTTTATTACATTTACCTTAAAAAGTTTATTTTTATTCTAGGCCCAACCTGCGAAATCCATGGACAGATGGTTCCCGAAGGACAAAACATAACTACTAATGGGCAATGGTGCACGTGCAGGAAAGGAGGCGACTCCCATAGCGCGCTAGTCATATGCTCCCGATGTTTTGACTTTGGTGGTGTACTTGGCAAGCGATGTGTGTAGGTTGATAAAGGCAGAATCGAATGCAGACATAATATTAAACAACTCATTGAGAATAAAATGAATTAATGCAATTCTCATTGGCTTCGCTTGAATAAAACGATACCTAAAAGTTTATATTTTATGGCATTAAAGTTGTGCTATTTTTAGCCAAGGAATATGGGTGAAAACCCTTCTCTGTATTGTATGTGATAAAGCGTGTTTTAAATTCCCCACCCCCTCGATATTTGTTATTTGGGAATGTATGACCATTCGCCTTCTTTCTTCGGTAAGGGACCAACACCTCTCGTGAATTGCTCTGCACAGTACATATAATGTGCAAAAGTACTGTGCTGCCAGCCAAGAGTGAGAGTGACGTCATGTTTTGTTCACAAAGTTATCAAGGACTTATAATCGATAAATCACTTGTGTATTCATCCTATCCGAAGGACGTAGTTTTTGTTGCATCAGAGGACAAAAATACAATTATTGCAATACACTTTTTGCATATATTTTCACGTTCTATATACTTGATGTTGTCTTAAACCAGTTGGTTTTATAGACACATTTATGGTTAAAAGAGGATTTTGTAAGGAAAAAAGAAGACATAATACTTTAGAATGAATAGAGTTTTTTGTTCACTCTAGATAGTCTATACACTCAAATGTTCTTATGTTTATGTTCTTTGTTTATGTTCTTTGTTTATGTGAAAAATTATGGTATCAAAACAAATGTTTTGGCATTCATTTTTATGTTTTTCTGGCCTGTGAAATTACAGAATTCTATACAATCTCAATGATAGGGAGCGCAGTGGCTCAGTGGTAGAGTGCTTGACTCGAGACCGAAGGGCCGCGGGTTCGAGCCTCACCGGCGTCACTGCGTTGTGGTCCTTGAGCAAGACACATTTATCCTAGCTTAGTACTGGTTCAACCCAGGAAGAACCGTCCCGCATAACTGAAAGATTGTTGAGTGGACGTAAAGAATCAAATCAAACAAAAACAAACAAAACAATCTCAATGAAGCGACACCTATCAGTTGCTCTAAATCTCATTTAAAGGAAAGGTCCTATTTATCTGACACATAATGAAATACTAGACCATTCAAAAAATCCAGAGAGCGTTTGATTTTTAGCTCACCTGAACCCAAGGCTCATGTGTGAGCTCCCTGGAGAGTCCCTACCACCTTGCCGCGGTCTCTGGGGCACACTTCACACAGGGGACGATATTGATTGTAATACTTGTCTCCTCTGGGGGTGCTAAGAGTAGGACCCACCAGTCTGCCGTGGGTGGCTTTCTCGTAACTCGAAGGGGATGGCCTGGAAGACTGAGAGCATACAGAATATGGACGTTTATAAATTCTGTATGACTCAACACGTCTCTTTGACGGGGTAGACTGAGGTGGAAACACGGCCCGGTGTTTCTAATCGGCTTTGTCATGCTGAGCCCCAGGATTCTGAAAATGTAAAAAAAAATATTTCTTATATCTTCGTTCTATAGTATCGTTCTGATGCCAACCATGTGTCCATTATCTTAAACTTTCTTTCTTTTATAAAATAATCCTGGAAGGCAGTGGCTTAACGGGTCAATTGTGCAGATTCTATTTGTGCAAGTATACCTTCTATGTATCTCTAGCACTGGAGATCGGAAATCCACTCCATTAAAGTGCTCCCTTGTTGGGCTCCACGGTGGGTGGGGAGCATGGAGGATGAATCAAACAACTAAACTACATGGCTAAACAAAAAGCAAAAAAACGTCACATAGCAAATTCAGATACTGACTCTGAAAACTCGTACCCAGTTTCTCAACCAACTAATTCAAGTTCGTCTACCTCAACCAAAAAACCTTATGTACCCAGATTTTTAATAATCCATTCAGAAAAAGAAGGAGAGACTATTTCTTCTCTTTCTCCCTTTGTTGTACATAAAACAATAATGAGTATTGCAGGAGAACCAAAAAGCATCAAAAATCTAAGGTCTGGTGATCTTTTGATACAATGTGCAAAAGAGTCACACGAAAAAAATCTACTTCAGATGAAGACATTTTGTGGTCTAAATTGCTCCGTAACACCCCATTCATCCTTGAACACATCCAAAGGTATTATTCGCTGTCCAGCCTTGAGCAGAGTGACAAGCGATGATATCAAGGAAGGCATGGTTGAACAGGGAGTTACGGATGTACGTAGAATCACTGTACGTCGTGATGGTGAAACAAAATTAACCAACACATATGTTCTTACATTCAACTCACCAAACTTACCTACAGTTGTTAAAATAGGCTTCATGCAAGTGAAAGTAGATGTCTATATACCAAACCCACTTCGGTGCTACCATTGTCAAGTGTTTGGTCACCACGAAAATAAATGTGGTAGACACGCTGTATGCTGCAACTGCGGTGAGCCTGAACATTGTGCACCATCTGGCGTGTGTGACAAACCAGCCAAATGTGTCAACTACTCAGGGGATCATCCTGCAAACTCAAAGCAATGCCCACAATGGGAGAAAGAGAAGAAAATTCTCAAAATCAAATGTGAAAACAATCTATCATTTCCTGATGCTCGTAAGCAATACGAACAATTTTACACTGGTCAAACCTATGCAAGTGCTGTAAAACCAGGCACTTGCAACAAATCTACACAATTTGAAAACAAAACCACACAGACAGACGACAGCTTTACGGAATACTTAAATAAACAGACAACAGAGAAAACACAAGGTACAAAGGAAAAACGTAACGCATCTCCTAAACCAGGAAAAAGTAACTCCTCTCATTCTGGGCCAGCCCTTAAGGGGGCGACCTTAGAAATGATAAAGAAAGATGAGGAGAAGAAGAAAAAAGAAGAGAAAGACAAACTCAAAAAACAACAAAAAGAAGAAAGAAAACAGCAATGGCAAAAAGAACAAGCACAGAAAGAAAAAGAACAAATGGAAAAAGCAAAACAAGCTGAAAAGAATCCATATTCTGTGTTTGCTGAAAAAGATGGCGAGGAGGTCATGGACGATGAGTCTGTGGTTTTCACAGAGCCATCTTCCAGTGATCACCTCCCTAAAGGCACACTGTCACGATAACCGTTAGCTTAAATAATGGAGGGTTTCAATCTAACCATTATTTTTTTACCCATTTTAATATTATTTTCAAGTATGAATTTTAAACATAAAATTATACAATAGAATTGTCGAGGTTTGAAACCTAATTATAATGAAGTATCATTATTGATTTCTGAATATAATCCGTCTGTATTTTGTTTTCAAGAGACATTTCTTAAACCAGATGATAACATATCATTAAAAGGTTTTAAGGTATACAACTATGTTCATACTGATTGTTTGAGGCCCTCTGGTGGTGCCTCAATATTTGTAAAATCATCTTTCCCACAAAGAAAGATTGATTTAAAAACAGAACTACAAGCAACTGCTATTTCTGTCACTCTTGACAGAGAAATAACCATATGTTCTGTATATATTCCTCCATCCTTTTCTCTCAACTCCCAACACTTGGACAATTTAATGCAACAATTTCCTTCTCCGTATATCTTATTAGGTGACTTCAATGGTCACAATATCCTCTGGGGTGGTCAAAACAATGATTCCAGAGGTGAACTTATCGAAAATTTCATTACAAAGAATGACATTTGTATTATGAATGATAAGTCTTATACTTATCATTCTCCAAGTACAAAGTCTTTTACATCTATTGATCTTTCCTTCTGTCATCCATCACTGTTTCTTGACTATAATTGGTCCGTATGTGAAGACCAACACAATAGTGATCACTTCCCTATCATCATTGAACAGAATGCCCTCTGGTGGTGCCTCAATATTTGTAAAATCATCTTTCCCACAAAGAAAGATTGATTTAAAAACAGAACTACAAGCAACTGCTATTTCTGTCACTCTTGACAGAGAAATAACCATATGTTCTGTATATATTCCTCCATCCTTTTCTCTCAACTCCCAACACTTGGACAATTTACTGCAACAACTTCCTTCTCCGTATATCTTATTAGGTGACTTCAATGGTCACAATATCCTCTGGGGTGGTCAAAATAATGATTCCAGAGGCGAACTTATCGAAAATTTCATTACAAAGAATGACATATGTATTATGAATGATAAGTCTTACACTTATCATTCTCCAGGTACAAAGTCTTTTACATCTATTGATCTTTCCTTCTGTCATCCATCACTGTTTCTTGACTATAATTGGTCTGTATGTGAAGACCAACACAATAGTGATCACTTTCCTATCATCATTGAACAGAACACTTATTCCACTGAGGATCACAATCCAAAGTGGAAATTAAATAGAGCCAACTGGGATCTATTTAATACTCTGTGCACTGGTAAATTGGTGCCAGAAAACTTCAAAGAATCTTCTGATCCTATAGCTGATTTTACCTCTTCTCTTATCGAAATATCTAAAGAATGTATTCCTCAAACTTCGACAAATCCAACTAAAAGTAATCCATGGTACAATGACGACTGTAAAGAAGCAATTAAACAGCGCAAGCAAGCTCTATCTAAATTCAAAAGATCTCCAAATACCAACAATTTCAATGACATCAAAGTATTTAGAGCTAAAGCCCGTAGAACAATTAAACTTTCGAAGCGTAAATCATGGAGATCTTATGTTTCGAAAATAAATCATAAAACACCAATTAAAAAGGTTTGGGATATGATAAGAAAAATCTCTGGAAAAAACAAATCCCCCAGTTACACACATCTAAACATGGTGGGTACTGACAGCAAAGCAACTTCAAAAACAGACATTGCTGACACTTTAGGAGAAACTTTTTGTCACAATTCATCATCATTCAAGTACTCTGAATCCTTCAGAAAGATTAAAACCGAACAAGAGAAAGTTAAATTGAACTTTAAATCACAAAATAATGAAATTTACAACAAAGATTTTAATTTAGATGAATTAGTTGAAGCTATTCAACTATCACATGACTCAGCCACAGGTCCTGATGAGATCCACTATCAAATGCTTAAACATCTCCCAGATACTTCTCTTGAAACCCTTTTGAATATATTTAATTACATTTGGACTACTGGTAAATTTCCAGAAGATTGGACCTTAGCAACCATAATCCCAATTCCCAAACCTGGGAAAGATCCTGCGGAACCTAATAATTATAGACCTATAGCTTTAACAAGTTGTCTATGTAAAACACTTGAAAGAATGATAAATAAAAGACTTACTTGGTTTTTAGAATCCAATAATCATATATCGCGGTTCCAGTCTGGTTTCAGATCTGACCGCAGTACAACTGATAATTTAGTTAGATTGGAAACCTTCATACGTGATGCCTTTATTAAAAAGGAACATGTAGTTGCTGTGTTTTTTGATTTGGAAAAAGCTTATGATACCACGTGGAGATATGGCATTTTAAAAGATATCCACAAACTAGGATTAAGAGGTAGACTTCCTACATTCATTGAAGGCTTCCTTGCAGACCGCGCCATGCAAGTCCGAGTTGGCTCCTCTCTGTCTGACTACTATGACCAGGAGCAAGGTGTACCTCAAGGGGGCGTTCTATCTACAACACTTTTTAGTATCAAAATTAATGATATTGTGAAATGTTTAGGTAATCTTACTGATTGCTCATTATACGTTGACGACTTCAGTATCTGTTATCGCTCGAAAAGCATGGCGACAATTGAACGTCAACTACAACAAAATTTGAATAAGATTGAAAATTGGGCAACAAGCAATGGCTTTAAGTTTTCCAAATCAAAAACACAGTGTGTTCATTTCTGTCAGCTGCGCAAGCAACATGATGATCCGGTTTTACATTTATATGGATCACCTATTCCAGTTGTTGAGGAATTTAAATTCCTCGGCATTTTATTTGATAGAAAACTCAGTTTTATACCCCATATTAAATATCTCAAAGCTAAATGTTTAAAAGCATTGAATCTTTTAAAAGTGCTTTCCCATACTTCTTGGGGTGCAGACCGAACTACACTTCTCAAGCTGTATCAGTCTCTAGTCCGGTCAAAATTAGACTATGGCTGTATTATATATGGCTCTGCACGAAAATCATATCTTCAAATGCTTGATCCTATACATAACCAAGGACTTAGATTAGCTTTAGGGGCTTTTAGAACTTCTCCTGTTGCTAGTCTCTATGTGGAAGCAGATGAACCATCACTTTACTCACGAAGAGAGAAACTCTCTTTGCAATATGCTATAAGACTTGCTGCTAACCCATCAAATCCTGCTCATGAAGTTACATTCCCACCAAATTACGTTAATTTATATGAACAAAAACCTAAAGCTATTAAATCATTTGGCATCAGAATTTCACCACTCTTAGAATCTACCAATATCAAACCACAAAATATTGAAAAACATTTTACACCAAATATTCCAGCTTGGTGTATGAAACCACCTGAAATACTTTTTGATTTACATTCCGGGAAAAAATCTGAATCAAATCCACACATATTAAAAGATGATTTCAGAAAAATGCAAAGTCGTTATAAGAATTACCAACAAATTTATACTGATGGGTCAAAGGAAGACTCAAAGGTTGGTTGTGCTGTTATATCAGACAACCATAGTAATATGCAACGTATACCTGACGATTCATCAATTTTCACTGCTGAAGCCAAAGCAATTGATCTAGCTTTAGATTTCATAAGCATTTGTGATACTAACAATAAATTTATTATATTTTCTGACTCGCTTTCTGTATTGAAAGCAATGAACCATACCAGTTCAAAGAATCCACAGATTCAGAAACTTTTAGAAAAATGTCATGAGCTCTTAGCTGATAAAGAAATTGCTCTCTGTTGGATTCCTAGTCATATAGGTATCCAAGGGAATGAGATGGTAGATAAGCAAGCAAAAACATCGCTTTCATTAGAACCAACTTCTTTTAAAATTCCATTTTCTAATTTTAAGCCATCTATCAATAAGTATATCTTGGAAGAATGGCAAACTTCATGGAACAACAGCATTGGAAATAAACTTCTTGACATAAAACCAACTATCGGTGAGCAACAATCATTTGTTCGAAACATTAGAAAAGAAGAAGTCGTTTTGGCTCGACTCCGTTTAGGTCATACAAGAGTCACACATTCATACTTACTACTAGGTGAAGAGCAACCACACTGTGTTGGTTGCGATGCACCATTCACTTTACGTCACTTTCTTTTGGACTGTGGCGATTTTGCACAAGTAAGAAATAATTGTTTCCATGTTGATAACATGAAACAGTTATTTCAAGATATACATATTGATAGTATTATGACTTTTTTAAGACAAATAAATCTTTTTAACAAAATCTAATAAGTATTTTTAAAATCATGTTTTGTTTTACATTTGTATCAGACCATAATACAGACTAGTTAAAGTTATACTTTGTTCAGTCAAAGAACATGTACAGTTATCTGAATAGCTCTTTGAAACTGTCAGATATTGTGCGTGGTCTCTTCTGTCAACAACCATATTATAACTTATTTTCATTATACAAACTCATCATCATCATTTCTTTTATTTTATCATACAAATTTTTACTATTTCCATCTTCATCGTGTTTAGTTTAATACCGCTTGACGCTAATGACCCACAAGGGTTGATGCGTCGTTAAGCACCAAACAAACAAACAAACAAAATCATTGAACAGAACACTTTTTCCACTGAGGATCACAATCCAAAGTGGAAATTAAATAGAGCCAACTGGGATCTATTTAATACTCTGTGCACTGGTAAATTGGTGCCAGAAAACTTCAAAGAATCTTCTGATCCTATAGCTGATTTTACCTCTTCTCTTATCGAAATATCTAAAGAATGTATTCCTCAAACTTCGACAAATCCAACTAAAAGTAATCCATGGTACAATGACGACTGTAAAGAAGCAATTAAACAGCGCAAGCAAGCTCTATCTAAATTCAAAAGATCTCCAAATACCAACAATTTCAATGACATCAAAGTATTTAGAGCTAAAGCCCGTAGAACAATTAAACTTTCGAAGCGTAAATCATGGAGATCTTATGTTTCGAAAATCAATCATAAAACACCTATTAGAAAGGTTTGGGATATGATAAGAAAAATCTCTGGAAAAAACAAATCCCCCCAGTTACACACATCTAAACATGGTGGGTACTGACAGCAAAGCAACTTCAAAAACAGACATTGCTGACACTTTAGGAGACACTTTTTGTCACAATTCATCATCATTCAATTACTCTGAATCCTTCAGAAAGATTAAAACCGAACAAGAGAAAGTTAAATTGAATTTTAAATCACAAAATAATGAAATTTACAACAAAGATTTTAATTTAGATGAATTAGTTGAAGCTATTCAACTATCACATGACTCAGCCACGGGTCCTGATGAGATCCACTATCAAATGCTTAAACATCTCCCAGATACTTCTCTTGAAACTCTTTTGAATATATTTAATTACATTTGGACTACTGGTAAATTTCCAGAAGATTGGACCTGAGCAACCATAATCCCAATTCCCAAACCTGGGAAAGATCCTGCGGAACCTAATAATTATAGACCTATAGCTTTAACAAGTTGTCTATGTAAAACACTTGAAAGAATGATAAATAAAAGACTTACTTGGTTTTTAGAATCCAATAATCATATATCGCGGTTCCAGTCTGGTTTCAGATCTGACCGCAGTACAACTGATAATTTAGTTAGATTGGAAACCTTCATACGTGATGCCTTTATTAAAAAGGAACATGTAGTTGCTGTGTTTTTTGATTTGGAAAAAGCTTATGATACCACGTGGAGATATGGCATTTTAAAAGATATCCACAAACTAGGATTAAGAGGTAGACTTTCTACATTCATTGAAAACTTCCTACATTCATTGAAAACTTTCTTGCAGACCGCGCCATGCAAGTCCGAGTTGGCTCCTCTCTGTCTGACTATTATGACCAGGAGCAAGGTGTACCTCAAGGGGGCGTTCTATCAACAACACTTTTTAGCATTAAAATTAATGATATTGTGAAATGTTTAGGTAATCTTACTGATTGCTCATTATATGTTGATGACTTCTGTGTCTGTTATCGCTCAAAAAGCATGGCGACGATTGAACGCCAACTGCAACAAAATTTAAATAAGATTAAAAATTGGGCAACAAGCAATGGTTTTAAGTTTTCCAAATCAAAAACACAGTGTGTACATTTCTGTCAGTTGCGCAAGCAACATGATGATCCGGTTTATAATTTATATGGATCACCTATTCCAGTTGTTGAGGAATCTAAATTCCTTGGCATTTTATTTGATAGAAAACTCAGTTTTATACCCCATATAAAATATCTCAAAGCTAAATGTTTAAAAGCATTGAATCTTTTAAAATTGCTTTCCCATACTTCTTGGGGTGCAGACCGAAATACACTTCTCAAGCTGTATCGGTCTCTAGTTCGGTCAAAATTAGACTATGGATGTATTATATATGGCTCTGCACGAAAATCATATCTTCAAATGCTTGATCCTATACATAACCAAGGACTTAGATTAGCTTTATGTGCTTTTAGAACTTCTCCTGTTGCTAGTCTCTATGTGGAAGCAGATGAACCATCACTATACTCACGAAGAGAGAAACTCTCTTTGCAATATGCTATAAGACTTGCTGCTAACTCATCAAATCCTGCTCATGAAGTTACATTCCCACCAAATTATGTTAATTTATATGAACAAAAACCTAAAGCTATTAAATCATTTGGCATCAGAATTTCACCACTCTTAGAATCTGCCAAAATCAAACCACAAAATATTGAAAAACATTTTACACCAAATATTCCAGCCTGGTGTATGAAACCACCTGAAATACTTTTTGATTTACATTCCGGGAAAAAATCTGAATCAAATCCACACATATTAAAAAATGATTTTAGAAAAATGCAAAGTCGTTATAAGAATTACCAACAAATTTATACTGATGGGTCAAAGGAAGACTCAAAGGATGGTTGTGCTGTTATATCAGACAACCATAGTGATATGCAACGTATACCTTACGATTCCTCAATTTTCACTGCTGAAGCCAAAGCAATTGATCTAGCTTTAGATTTCATTAGCACTTGTGATGCTAACAATAAATTTATTATATTTTCTGACTCGCTTTCTGTATTGAAAGCAATGAATCATACCAGTTCAAAGAATCCACAGATTCAGAAACTTTTAGAAAAATGTCATGAGCTTTTAGCTTATAAAGAAATTGTTCTCTGTTGGATTCCTAGTCATATAGGTATTTAAGGGAATGAGATGGTAGATAAGCAAGCAAAAACATCGCTTTCATTAGAACCAACTTCTTTTAAGATTCCATTTTCTAATTTTAAGCCATCTATCAATAAGTATATCTTGGAAGAATGGCAAACTTCATGGAACAACAGCATTGGAAATAAACTTCTTGACATAAAACCAACTATCGGTGAACAACAATCAGTTGTTCGAAACATTAGAAAAAAAGAAGTCGTTTTGGCTCGACTCCGTTTAGGTCATACAAGAGTCACACATTCATACTTACTACAAGGTGAAGAGCAACCACACTGTGTTGGTTGCGATGCACCATTCACTGTACGTCACTTTCTTTTGGATTGTGGCGATTTTGCACAAGTAAGAAATAATTGTTTCCATGTAGATAACATGGAACAGTTATTTCAAGATATACATATTGATAGTATTATGACTTTTTTAAAACAAATAAATCTTCTTAACAAAATCTAATAAGTATTTTTAAAATCATGTTTTGTTTTACATTTGTATCAGACCATAATACAGACTAGTTAAAGTTATACTTTGTTCAGTCAAAGAACATGTACAGTTATCTGAATAGCTCTTTGAAACTGTCAGATATTGTACGTGGTCTCTTCTGTCAACAACTATATTATAACTTATTTTCATTATACAAACTCATCATCATCATTTCTTTTATTTTATCATACAAATTTTTACTATTTCCATTCACATCATGTTAAGTTTAATACCGCTTGACGCTAATGACCCACAAGGGTTGATGCGTCGTTAAGCACCAAACAAACAAACAATCATGTGTGAGCTAATAGTATACCAGTCACTAATGCGTCCCTCTGTCTCTTAACATCTCTGAAACCACTGGGCCAATTAAACTCAAATTAAATATGGAGATTCCTTAGGAGGCGGGAACGGAAGTTTGTTCAAATGGTCTTGGGCACATGACCAAGATGGCGCAACGGCCGCCACGCCCATATATGGTAAAAACCCTTTAAAAATCTTCTCCCGAACCACAAGGCCGATGACCTCGTGGTTTGCTATGAAGCATTGCGGGACCTACTTAATATCAAGGTCAAATTTGCTCCCTAATGCATTTAAATGAGAAATCTTTTGGAAAATTGATTTTTTTAAAAAAAAACTGTAGAAGCCTTAGTCATTTTTCTTAATTGAAATGTTTAACCTAATGAGATAATGGCTATAAATAAGTTCCAAAGGTCAAGGTCGACCTTTCAGCTGTCGCTCTTATTTGAGTCACATCAATAAATAAAACATACTTGCTCATAAACCATTGGCCCAATTGGACTCAAATTTCATGTGAAGACTCCTTATGCTAAGTAAGCCAAAATTCATACACAATATTTTGGTCACATGACCAAGATGGCCGCCATGCCCATATATGGTAAAAACCATTTAAAAATCTCCCCAGAGTCATAAGGCCGGTAACGCTTGGGCTTGTTATGTAGCATTGGGGATGTGGGGCCTACCAAGTTTGTTGAAATGATGATCCTAAGTTGACCTTGACCTACTTAACGTCATGGTCAAATTTGTTCCTAATGCATTTAAATGGGATTTTTTTTTTAAAAGTTGATTTTTTGAATACTCGTTATTTTCACTTGATATGTTAAACCTAATAAGACAATGGCTATAAATAAGTTCAAAGGTCAAGGTTGACCTTAAACTTTTCAGCCCAGGTTGCTCTAATTGGAGTCCCATCAACACATTAAAACATAGTTTCCACAGAAACCACTAGGCCAATTGAACTCAAAGTTCATATGAAGACTCCTTATGATAGGTCAGCCAAAATTTATACCAATCATACTGGCCGCATGACCAAGATGGCCACCACGCCCATGGTAAAAACCCTTTAAATAACTTCTGGAACCAAAACGTCAATGGCCTTGGGACTTGGTATATAGCATAGGGGATGTGGGCCCTACCATATTTGCACAAACGCTGAATCTAGGTTGACCTTGACCCACTTTATAGCAAGGTCAATTTTGATTCCTAATGCATTTATAAGGGGAAAACTGTTTAGGCCGAAATCATAATACTTGCATGAAATGTTTAACCTAATGAGATAACGGTTTTATATAAGTACCAAATGTCGAGCTGACCTGTGACCGTTTATCCAAGGCCACTCAATTGGACACACACATACCTATCTAAACATCTTTCCTCAGAAATCACTGGGCTGTTTGCTGGAGTATTCATTAGATTGTTTTAGGTCACTTGACCAAAATGACCGCAACCACCATTAAACAAAATATGTTCCATTATAAGCCGTAGTTGGTATTGAGCTGCTAAAGCTGCTGTTCGTTCTTTGCACAATGCATAGCCCCATTCATTGTTGACTGGGTTATCACGTGGCATTTCAACTGTGGAACTCCGGTGTGTAAAATCGCTAGGGTTTGGACGTTCAAAAAGGGCATTTTCATTTACATATGCGCAATCTCCTAAACGATCTCCTTTCAGAGCTGCTGCCCACTCAGGTAACTGATCACGAACCACTTTACTATCGACCAGTAGTTTTGCTGGATAAACTATTTGCACTTTGGCTTTTGGATTTGGAGATTCAATATGCTTGAGTTCACTCCATAGTGCTTTCCGGGCTTCATTTATATCCTTTGGGAGGTCATAATCAACACTAAATGATGTGCCCTTTAACAGAAATACCTTGCTCATTATTGATTCAGTATCGCAATAGTCATAGGGGTCTTCTCTGCATTCTAGTGTTTGTTCTACGCTGTCCCAGCCTATGCGCCCTCGCTATATACATAATTGAGCCGCGACATGGGATTTCAATGTGGTATGTGTGACTAGCCAAGACTCAGATCAGCCTGCGCATACGCGCAGTCTGATCAGAGTCTTTGCTAGTCGCTTGAATATTCTATGGATGTTTAGCTACTGACTGAACATCATTTGGAGTTTCTAAGCTTAAAAGGAGGCTGCGCAGGCTCGTCTGAGTCTACACTTGTCAAAATACCACATTGTTGGAAATCACATGTCGCGGCTCAACAGGTCCATCTGATTCTTGATAAAATCTCTAATGATATCATAGCAGTTTTCGCGTGGACTTTCTGCCAGGCCCCCTGAAAATAAGTTTTTTTTTTCTCTCCTTGAACGAGCCTCTTGGTCAATTGATTTGTATGCGAGTGTTTTACGCATGTCAGTGTGTCTGTTTGTTGCTTTTATCACATGACCTAAACTTTCATCTGAACTGCATCTGAAACTGTCTTGAATTTTTGACATACCTCTGCTCGTGTTTTTCTGAGTTTTCCTTGTACATATAAATTGTTATTCCTCAAAAATAATATTAAGTTTATCATCTGGAGTAAATAGTTTGAATATTTCACGATTACCGTATCACCCTCGCTTTGTCCTGGGGTTTTCCGTTTTCTTTTGTTTTGGTCGACATAATGGAAGCCTTCTCGCGCCATTTCTTCTTTGTTTAAGGCTAGAGATCTGTTTTCTGTTTGCAGATCATATTCTTGCCCCGACCACATTTTTTTACTTTTACTATGTCCACTCATTAATTGATTCAAGATGTTTCAAGTCACTTTTGGTCACTGTTTCTTTCTATATGTCAGAAAAAAATAATTAGTTTGATCCATCGCTCTATACACGACCTATACTATCCGCAATCTTAGAAATATCAATGCGATATAGATATACCACGACATCTGATTTATGACCTTTGGGTCTTTCTATTTCAAAAGATAGACGCAGAATGCGTAAAATGAGCCAGTCGGGCGAGAACATCTGTTTTGTCAAAGCTTTTAATGTCTATGGTCAGCAAAAATAACAACTCATCATCCAGCAAAAATGAAGCTATTTGAAGTTAGGCAGTATATACGTATTTATAATTATCCATTAACTATTCTCACACCGGGTGATTGGCAATCGAAAACGCGCTTAACAATCGACGAACGACTGGCGACAAATGACAGTCGAAAACTCTTTTTCTAACGTATTTTGATCTACGCTCGTCGATAGTATTAACGTTTTCGATTGCCGCCTATCCGGTGTGATTCTACAAGAATTTCTGTATTAATCGAAGGTCAATCAGTATTGACTTGAGGTTACAGTTTTGATCTCAGGTTAGCTGTATTAAGCTGAGGCAAAAACGAATATATGAGCCGCGACATGTGATTTCTAGCAATGTGGCATTTTGACAAGTGTTGACTTAGACAAGCCTGTGCAGCTTCCCGTTTGATCTTAGAAACTCCAAATGATGTTCGATCAGTTGCTTAATATTCAAGCGACTGGTAAAGGCTCTGATCAGACTGCGCGTATGCGTAGGCTGATCTTAGGCTTTGCTGGTCGCACATACCACATTGTTGGAAATATCATGCACTGGCTCATTATTAAGTAGTTATAAAATAAAAAAAAATGTCATTAATAAAGTAAATTTTGTATTTGCATAGGTCCTCTGACAGTTGTATTAGTCTTCGTCCTCAGGTCAATACAACTGACCTCTAACCTGAAACTGGGCCATACGAACTTTATTTCGATTGCCTAGTTACCAATTCAGAGGTCAGTTGTATTGGTCCCTGCTTTCGAATTGACCCAGTTATAGGCCCTCCGACAGTTGAAAATGCAAATACAGGCTAAAACAGCCAACCACTGAATAGCAAATCATGGTGGCAAAGACGATCAATGTTTGCTTGGCACATGTACATGTGTTTTATCAGCCACCATGGATAAGGCGGGGTGAGGTCAAAACAAATTTGTACTTTCATTCTTTTATTAAACTGATAACAAAACCATTTTAGGACAAATTCTATTGATTTAACATGGACTCTAAAACAGTATGTGTATATATCGCGGTGGTCACTTTGTTTTGTGCGCCATGTTTGGTAACGTCAGAGTCTGAGCATGCCATGGTCACACAAGGAGCTTGCCCGTATCCATGTACGCAAGGAGGACATCACTATTGTTATCCGCTGCCATGCCCACTACCACCGTGTGCGTATCCTGTAAAGGACGCTGGTGCTTGTTGCAGCCATTGTCCAACTGGTAAGTCAGAACATTTATACTCATATAAGGTTAGCGTCCTTTTTATAGGACATAAGCTAACAGTGCATCCAGATCAGACACGGCATAATCATCATGACTTCACTGATTGCTTACAGAACGATCTTTTGACTTTCGATAAAAAGAAAAATTTCATGAATTTTGATAAAAAGTTTCGATAAAAAATATCCACCAATTCCCTTAATTAGGAAATGGTCTCGTCCTCCTGATAAGGATAGGTATGCTCACCCGGCCTAAATGGGTTAAGGAATCCCAAAGTATCTCATTGTGTATGTGGAAGCCAGTAGTAACAATCAGATAGGAAGCTTGCTAAACCCCTTTTCAGCCGAATGAACTTTCCTAACTCTATGGTTAGGCTGAGTCTGTTTCAAATTTTATGGGTGTTGGCGGTTGTTGTTTTTAATTTGTATTCAAATTTTAATAGAACATTCTGTGAGTAAACACTGGAGACCCTGATCAGACGCCACGTCTGATCTGGGTCAGCGCTGTTTTCATATGTCCCAGACGCCGCGTTCTAGCAGGGTTCGCACAAATTATAGAAAGTAAAATTCCCTGACTTTTCACTGTCTAAATTCAAATTTCCCTGACCCAAAATGTCGGCATTTGTCAAGCCTTGTGGATAAGCTATGAGCATGTTTACTGAACAGCGTGTTCAAGCAAATGTTCCTGTAGGTAAAATTTATGATACATTCATCAAAATTCTTTATATGATCTTTTGTCTACTGGTGATCTTTGACGTACAGTAGTGCTAAAATGCCTAATATTTCTACCAGAATTTGAGAAAGCAATCTGTTGTCAAATTGTATTGGTTAACTTCAAGTTAATATATGTAATAAGATGTAGATGGGTTGGCCTATAAGTGCATTATATAACTTAAAAATGCCTTTTAACCAAAACTTAAAAGCAAACAGAACAAAACTCAGGCAAGGTATATAAAACTGTCATTTAACCACTGACTATTTTTAGCACCAGAATTCTTCATACCTTTAGAAGCATCATGTGTCTATGTCGCTTAAACCAAGTTGCTGTAGCAGCATTTATCCTTTGTGACCACAGGCATAACCCCATATTTCAAAAGGCCAACTAAATGGGAGTGTCCATTGCCAATAATCAATAATTTGGTACCCAAATAGTTGTATGGAGGGCCCAGGGAGTGCTACAATCAAATGATGCAGAGTATCCCATGCACCAAGAGGAAAGAAAACCACTCAAGAGTAACAAGTACACCGTAATAGAAACTTTATCATGCAAAAGTTTAATTTGGCTTCATGCATTTACATCAAATATGTGGCAGAAGTTGCCTCAATCGGCGAATGAACTATATATATTTTACTTTATTATACCTCACGTTAATTTCCCATACAAATCTTCCATAGACGAACGACTGATATTTTATAATATCACCCGCTGCTATAGCGACGGCGAATACTGTCACTCGTTTGCCATAGCAGCGGGTGATATTATAAAATATCAGTCGTTCCTCTGATGCGCAACGGCAATGCGCGTACGGTTCGTTCACGTCAGGATACGCTCTACCGTAATGGCGGACATGAGGCATGATTTTGGCCACTTTCAACTCCCAATAACTTCGTTGTTCATGGTCAGAAACATAAAGTGTGGGTACTCGTTTTCTTAGTTAGGACGAGCGGAACATGTTGAGACCAAATTTGAGCGGACTAGTCGAAATTTTCTAGTTTGCATCAAAATCGCATACGGTAGAGTATTTCCATTTAAATGACGCTGCTTGGTATGAAGTTTGACGTCATCAGTTATTATGACGTAATTTATTTAACCGAGCGTCAGTGATCAGTTCGAGCATTCAAAATGTTAAAAACAGAACCATTTTTGTGAAAGATATATCTTTCATTCATGCATTCCCTTTGGAACTCTCCTCACCATGGCAGGTCTAAGAGAAAACAAACGGTAGAAAATAAAGGATCTAATGTTCTGTTCGGTATAATAAAATAAATATTACATTCCCTGAGAGGGTGATAGTCGAAAATATCATCCCTCGAAATATGATTATCAACCTCGGCTGCGCCTCGGTTGATAATCACATTCCTCGGGATGATATTTTCGACTATCACCCTCTCAGGGAATGTAATATTTATATAATATATTATTGCACAAACATTACCTTTTATATCAGTGAACAAGTAGGAAAATTTGACAATGTGAACACATCTGCCATTTCATAAAGACAGGGATTTTCAACACCAAACATCTTCATGCTAATGTTAATTGAGTCAATAGATTGTACGGCTGGGTGTGTAGAGAAGCAAGTTTCAAAATATCTATCTTGACTATAAAAGGCAAAGTCAGGTACCTATTAAATCTCAAACTTTCAGTGTAATGACACCTATAAACAGCAAGCAGGAAAAACTTTCCCAAGCATTCAAAGAGGTCAATCTGCCAATCATGTTTTTATCAGCAAAATTTCTTCATACAAATGTTAACTGTGACCATAGTGTGAAGACAAATGTACCATATTATTCCATCAAAAGCTGACCAACATGCAAATATAAGAATAGCCCCCTTCAGTATAACCCTTATTTAAAAGGTAATTTCACATAGCTTTCATTTTGCCAATAGTTATTCTTGTAACCAAATGTTCAATGTGCCTATCTGATCTGAGATTGAATATAAAAAATCTGTGGTATGACTGATGATGAGTTGATCGACACTGTCTCTGCATAAGCATATTCTATTAGGATTTACAAAGAGAAATAACTCTTAGAACAAATGGGCCATACCCATCACTGTTGATTTATGAGTGTCTTACTTGAGCATATGAATGTATTTGTGACTTTTGAAGAAAAGTTTATAATAAGCGCTAAAACATATTAAAGAAACAAAATGTCACAGACGGACAAATAGAAAGACAGAAAATGAAAAACAGTATTTCCCCACAGAAACAGTTTTCAGTCCATATCAGTCATGTTTTAATCCTGGATTTTAATACCACCTTCTTCTATGATAACATATATTCAAGTACAGGAGTGCATATACATACCATCATACAATTTTGTGGATTTTACATTTTCATACCCAAAACAGCATTATTCATAATATCAATCCAGTATCAGTTATAATTCTAGCTCAGAATATCATGGAAGAAAATATCCCATTCAGTTAAAATGACAATTATGAATTTTAGAGAGACATTTTAACAAAATCTTTTGCTTAATTGTATTTTGCTATGATATTTTTTCCCCATCACTTGAAACCAATTGGCAAAAAAATGAGAAAATCTCTCACTATCTCCCCCGAATGTTCAGTATATCATATTTTGTCTAAAAGTTTGGACATCGCTAGAAATAATGTAGTATATGCATCGATAAATTGAAGCGATGCATATTAAAACAGCCCTCTTTTTCACCTAAATTAGACATGCAGAGTTACCCCGTGACCTTGAAATACAGTCAATGTCCCCAAAACATCATATTTCTATCCTAATGATGTATCTATGCAAATTTGGTCATAATATTTCGACTAGGTGTTCAGACGAAACGCAGATAAGTTTCTTTCTGCCGTGGGTGGGGTATTTTGATATCGTTTTGGTTGGGGAAAAGGCCCGCCGTATGCACTTGCAAGTGTACCAATCTTTCAAACATATACAGTTTTGTTTGAAATATCAAAGAGATTTATTGTAAATTATAATTCTGTGGTCATATGGCTTTAACAGCATAAAAAAAAGAAAATGATGTTTAGTTCATTATTTTTCAGTTTATGGGGTAGGGTTAACTATTTAATAATATCTCACAAACTAGACGGTGGAAATTGCTAAAATTTTGCAATAATGCATCTTATATCATACTAACTCACAAGAAAAAAATATAGAAAAATATATTTTTTTGAAACATGTATAATTATTGTTTTATCAATATATGACATTTGAAAATGAAAGCAAAATTGTGATCAATTGCTGGTTTGCGAGTGAGATATTTAAATATATATTTGTATCGCTGCAAAAATGGGCTTGTTACATATTTCCTATTTACTGTCGACCTCATATTTATGTTTGAAATTAAGATTTTGATTTTACTAATGAAGTAACAATGAATTATTCTTATCTCAATGAGTTTTAGAAAAGATGCGTAAAAAGGCTAATATAGGTCATTTAATGAGCAGCTATAGCTTTAAAACTAAACGGTTAATTTTCTCTGTTTTCGTCTATTTCTCTTATAATAAGCTATACTACAAAATTTCAAAGTTTGAAGAAAATTTATTTTTTGGAAAAAAAATCGCCCAGGTATGGGCATTGACCAGTGGCAAGAATTACAGGAGGGCTCAGTAAGCAAAATTTACATCCGTTGTAAGTAATGCTAAAATGATAAGCATGTGATTTTTCGTTTGGTGGTCTTTCGTCTTCCTCATGCATCATACGCCTATACAAAGATATCATAGGCTTATTGATGGGGAATAGAGAGCTGGTTGCTTTGCTTAATTTGTCTTCCTGGTGTCTCGTGATGGTTGAGTGGCTCTTCCTCGCGGTGCCATGGGACTGTCTACGGTTTGTGGTTGTGGTATTTCCTGATCAAACTCACTTATTATTATTGAAAATCTTCTTATGGTTGATTGAAACCTGAAGTTACTGGAAAATGGTGCGACGCATTTGCGAGATTACAGTGACTTTAGATTTTATCTTTCGGCTGTTGCTCTGTAACCATGAAGACGTTTCATTCAACAGTATTTATCTGAATGTATTGGAAGGCATCAAGCAGTTTCATTTGTTAATGTGGTTCACAAAAATCCGACTAGAAACACCGTTTAAAGGCGATAACGTAAAAGCATTAATAAAACGTCAAATTGTGAAAACTTGGTCCTTTATTTTTCTTAGAAAGTTCAGAAAATTGCAGCTTTTTCTATACTTTTTTTTTTTTTTTTTTTTTTTTGGGGGGGGGGGGGGGGGGGGGTTGTGAACAAGCAATCGCTTGAAAATGGTTTTGACTTCCCGCAATGATCAGAAGTACCCATGTTGCACACTAGTCTTTAATTTTAACGTCACTTTAGCACGGCCGCTGCGTTTGGTAATTCTTTTTTTTTTTTTTTTTTTTTTTTTTTTCATGGAAATTCTCGTCAGATGATCGGCGCTTGTATCTTCATGGCAGCAAATGAAACTCGAGATCTGATTTGGATGGGCTCACCCATACAAAACAATTGCTGGATTTATTGTGCATAGTATATGGGCCTCGACGCGAGAAAACCTGTCTTCGGGGGTTTGCGAACAACAAATGCGCAGACCAGCCTGCGCATTCGCGCAGTCTGATCAGCGCCTTTTTTATTCGCTGATTGGAAAATATTATATATAGACTTGTTACAAGCGAAATTTCAATGTTCTAGCTAGTCTCTGTAGCTAAGCAGGCTGGTTTTCAATCTCACTTTGTCGGAAACCCAGAAGACAGGTTTTCTCGCGTCGCGGCCCACAATATGTGTGTATAAACCGTCCTGATGGTATGACCAGTATTTGAGAAGTCTCTTGTTCTTTCCACCTGAGGAATAAGCTGATTTGATCTTTTTTTCCTCACCTTAGGCCAGAATTTTTTATTAGTTGATTTACGGGAATTTTTTTTCAGATTTAGGGTCGGGGGACGAAAAAAATGATTAAAAAAGCTCTGAAAATGACCAGTTAACTGGTCATTTTCAGAGCTTTTTTTTGGTCATTTTCATAGCTTTTTTTAGTTTTAATATCTCCAGAAAAAACAGTAAAACTATTAAGTCAAACCAACAGTCTGTATTAATTTTTTAATATTTTATCATTTTCCTAAAAATCTGGACAGGACAATCCCTTTTTACAGTGTCACTCTCAAAAATACACAGACAGTTTTCAACGAAAACAAATCATATTTAGAGTCGGAGGATAAAATATAAAAAAAATTAGAAATTAATTTTTTTTCCTACTTTCCGGAAAATTACAGTAGGAGGGTTTGTAAATCAACTAATAAAAAAAATTTCGCCTTATACAGCATCTATGAACGTTTACGTATAAAATCATCGTTAATGTAAACGATTTTGAAATCACTTTTAAGTCCGCGCTTTAAAGAGACGATCTCAAGCAATGTAGCTCACAAACTTGACAATGATATCACGTTAACCTCTGGCTTCGGGTCCCATAGTGCTCAGCTGGTCCGATGGTCACTGGTTTGTGAACGATCAATATCAGTTTGTTTTACATAAACGTTGGGATTGCTGCTACTCCAGTAATCAAACATGATATTTACTAAGAGTATACTAGGTGAGTGTCTTTTGATATCAAGTGTACCAGGCAAGGCCTCCAGAATGCTTGTTGACACCGCGAGGCTTGCCGAGCGATTCAACATGCGTTCTCGAAGCCAGGCCTGCTAAGCTTGATAATAAAAAACGCAAACCTGGATTCTATTTATCAGCTTACCAAGATGATTCACTCTTCAAACTAGCGAATATGACGTCATAATCGATTTTTGTGTCGATTCAGAGTCATTGGCGACGTCATTCAAAAGTGCAACGTCATCATGACCTGATAAAGGCACATGCTGTGATATAGACAACGTTTATCAGGTAACGTTGCAGTTAATATGAATGGTAACTGATAAATTATTATAACGGCATTAAACCTTGGCATGTCTGCCCCGCGAAGACTCCCGGAGATCAGCCTGCACATCAATCAGTCTGATCAGAGTATAAGCTGTCCATATGAGGAATCATTGGAATCTTGGTTACTCATTGAGCGCCTAGCGAAGAATTTGATCACACTGCGCGGACGCACAGGCTGATCTGAGTTCGCTGGACGCATATACAGATAAATGTGTACATTTTGCATTACCCCAGTTCATAATTCAATTCAATTTATTATATATTTAATTTTCTTTTTTTTTCAAGGTCCTACCTGTGAAATCCATGGACAGGTGGTTCCCGAAGGACAAAACATAACTACTAATGGGCAGTGGTGCGCGTGCAGGAGAGGTGGTGATTCCCATAGCGCTGTTGTCATATGCTCCCGATGTTTTGACTTTGGCGGTGGACTTGGCATGCGATGTGTGTAAACTTATGAAGATAGAAGCGAAAACAGGCATACTATGTAACATTTCATTAAAATTTAATGAAAAGCTATTCTTATTATCATTACTTGGAAAAAAACATTACTTAAAAGCTGTGTTATTTTATGGCATAAAAGTTGTGATGTTTTATAGCATAATTTTGTAATATTTTATGGCATGAAAGTTATGTTATTTTTTGGCATAAAAGTTGTGTTATTTTATGGCATTAAATATGGATGAAAACTAATCTCTGTAGTGTATACGAGGGCTAAGCAAATCATTCATATTTTTTTAATAAAAACAAAAGTACTTGTGTAATAACACTCATTTTTTATGTTTAAGAGCCATTCTTAATGGACAAATCCTTAGAATAGCGCTCTGACTCCTCCTACAACGTACGTAACATATACCCTGAGCACGCCTTGTATTGACAGTAACGTCATTTATCGACAATGTTGGCTTAAAGTTATGACGGCGCTTTATCGGCGTATTATTACGAGGATAAATAAAAACTAATAACTGAAAGTTGACAGAGCCGTAAAACGTGATTTCCGAACGTATATCCGTCGATATACCTCCCCAAATGAAAATATCCCCTAAACCAACGCCTTAGAAAGGACTGCAGTCGATGCTACTTGGGTCTATGCTATATTGCCCTCTTCCTGAGGAAACCTGTCTTCTGGGGTTTGGGGGCTGACTGAGTAAGACTTAAACCGACATGTTCAGCTATATAGAGCAACTAGAATTTCGTCATGCTAAGCTCTGCCCTGTATGAATAATTACATATAATAATAAACTTTCACGTTTGTACATTGAACAACGAAATTACTTGTCAGGTAAAAGATAGCTGCTGGTTTCATCTAAGAGGGTTCACAATAATTGTGAATTGCCTGTGGGGATTTACAATATTTGTGAATGCTTGGTTTCGATAAGACACGGGTGTTCTTGCCAGGTGTAGTGTTGACGCCTGTGATTGACATGTTTATGTTTTATTGGGAATTCTGACACCAGTTTGCTATTGTTTCTTAAAGGTCATCTTTATTGGCCTGGCAATTCTGATGGGATGTTTTTACACTTTCGTAAGGTTGTGATGATAGATGTTACTTATTTTAGCAAAATTATGTAAGCCCAATAAACAGATCATGTCCATTCTGAAATTGATTGGCAGGATTGCGTAATATATTTAGTCATATGACATTTGGGAAATTGCATAACTGGTGTGACTATTAGTCACTTTTGTATCTTCTGATTGGTTGATATAAATGGAAGCTTACCTATGTAGAGGGCGTTTCATAGTAAACTTGATATATGATTGGTTAATGATGATGTCGTTAGAGGGCGCTTTGGTCAGCTTCTATCACGTGACTTGATGGTATATAAGATGAAACCCAGTGTCAGAGCTTTAGATTTCGGAACTTTGGGTTATGAAGTATTTTAGTTGGACTTAAGAAGATTTAATAAAATTATAAAATTGTGAAAGTTTTTGCTGAAATTTATAAGACTTAGAAATTATAAAGAGACTTTGAAAACACAACGTGAACTTGAAGATAAGAATCAACTACTACGTTAACAGGTCCACTAGTGTATGATCATATCTAATCGTATTTCCATAAGTAAACAAGAAGACCCAGATCAGGCAGCTCTTACAAGAGCTGTCTGGTCTGTTTGCAACCAAATGTATGCACAAATATTCCTGGTCACATAACCAAGATGGCTGCCACGTCCATATAAGATTTAAAAAAAACCTTCAATGGAACCAAAAGAAAAATGGCATTAGGACTTGGTATGTAGCATTGGGTGTGTTGGCCCTACCAAGTTTGCACAAATTATGGTTCTGGGTTGACCTTGCCCTACTTTACGGCAAGTTAAAATTTGATTACCAATGTATTTAAATGGGACAAATGTTGAAATGTTCATATTTCAATAACTGTTAAAACCAAAATCATAATAATTCCAAGAAATGTTGAACCGAATGGGACGTTGGTCATAAATAAGTACCAAAGGTCAAGCTGACCTTTTATTTCGTTTGGACTGCCACATAAATTTCTAAACATCTTTTTCTCAGAAACAACTAGGATGATTGAAGTAAAAGTTCATATGGAGGGAAGGAAATGTTTACATATGTTAATGATCACATGACCAAGATGGCCGCCATGCCCATTTAAGGTTAAATTCTTTAAAAGTATTCTCCTCTGGGACCAAAAGGTCAATGGCATTTGACTCGGTATGCAGCATGGGTGGTGTGGGTCCTGCCAAATTTGCACAAATGATGATTCTGGATTGACATTGACATACTAACATGTAACGACAAGGTCAATTTAATACCTAATGCATTAATATGGGAAAAATCTTGAAAACTTCATTTTTCTGTAACTTAAAAACGAAATCATAAAAAATAGAAAATGGCTAAGATCAGAAATCGATACAATCAAGGGCCACACCTGACCCAGGATACCAATAGGAAAGAAGCATCGCCTTGGAACGGTCAGTAAAAATAGTTAACTGGAGGGCTTAAACCGGTTTCACGGCGCATTAACCTAACCCTTAGTTCAAACACTTGCAAGAAATGTTTAACCTATGAGGCAATGGTTTTGTACATCTATCAAAGCTCAAGTCGACCTTTGATCTTTCACCCAAAACTGTATATACGTGTGTTAACATCTTTTTCTCAGAAACTAAACACAAATTACATATAGAGTATCCATTAGATGAAACAATATAAATATGACATTATTATTAAAGCTGCATACTCCGTAACTTTGAACTTTTTTCGAAAAATTTTCTTTTCTTTTTAAATCATTTGTAAAAATAGAGTTAAAATATGTTTTCACAATAAACATGTTCAGTACAGCTGAAAACTGCATGAAAAGTGAATAATCTTATAAAACAGGTGCTTTTTTCTCTTGTAAGTAATTATTTGCGTCCCTCCAATAATTCTAGACAGTTGATTTTTAACATAAATGCTCTTGTTTTGATCGTGATAATTTGTTAAGATTTACGAAAATGGTAAAATCTTTACGTGAATTTGAGTATTTTTACTGTATTCTTGAAAAATAGAAACTTTACTTCAAAAATTAAAAGATCAAAAGTTACAGACTATGCAGCTTTAATGGTTCGGGACAATGTCCATATATGGTAATAACCTTAAATTCTTCTTTTATGGGACCAAAAGGACAATGACCTTGGGTCTTGGTATGTAGCATTATCATTGGGGATATTGGGCCATGCAAAATATGTTAAAATAATAAACCTAGGTTTACCATGACCTAGTTAAACATTATTAAGGAGATCGTGTGACTCAATATCAATTTCAGGTGAACGCTTTAGGTCCTCTAGTTTCACATAAATCATTCCGTCATCTGTCGCCAACATTAGCATGATATAAGTGACAATCAATTGAAACCATACTTTTAGAACATATGTCAATTAACTCTTTGCATGCTTGTTTTTTTATGCTATCTTGACGTCTGATTTGCTTATATATGTTAATTTCTCTGTCAAATGACTCAAATTAGTTCCAAACTATTCTCCTTCATATTTCAGCGTTCTTAAGCCGCCATTTTGGTTGCCATAGCAAAGGTTCAATTCAAATAAAAAAAATCACATATCTTTGCAAACAAATATTGTACCTAAATGTCTTACGATTCTTTTGATATATTTCTATGAATTTCTCTCCACAGCTTCTTGCACCTTATTAAATTTTATAGTTAAAGACAGTAGATCCAAATCAGTTGGCTCTTGACGAATCCATCTGACTAGGATCGACGTTGGAATCCACTTTGATTCATTTCCGGATCCAGAGGGGGACAGGGGGCTCCGACCCCCCCCCCCCCCCCCCTGCAAAAATCACAAAAATATCGGGTCTTCTAGCAATACAGGTCCGGATCCCCTGAAAAGTCGCAGCTACCAAGCCAGCATTCAATGTTGGGCCGTCATCGGCACGCCAGCGAAACGCCATCCAATGGCGTTGCGCTGGCAGGCCGATGATGGCCCCTTTAGAGTGGTACTTGAATCCTCCCTACCCTCATCAACTTAAAAAAAAAAACAAAAAAAACGATGTCAAAGTTGGACCTTTCTCTGGCAAAACTTTCTGGATCCGCGCATGTGATTAATGTAATTATTCAACTAAAATCACTGATAATAAAGTGAGCATGATCAGGAAATACCACAATCACAATGCAGACCAGCCCATGGCACCGCGAGAAAGAGACACAGAACACTAACAGCGACAAGACAATCAAAGGAGACCAACCAGCTCTCTATTCTTCAAATGTAGCATGCTGTTTTACTCAGCAGGTCACTGGTTAAAATGATATTCTGATATGATACACTGCTGTTACCTTACGTTAGCCTTATTATTGCTTTTCATAATATTACCTGACTTTTCGCTTACTGTAAAGGCGGCAACTTTAATATTCATATTTGGGCTTGGTTCGGCTATTTCATCTGCTAAGGAAGGGAAATAAGGTTTTATTTATACTTTGGTAAAGAGTTAATAAGCTTTTGAGCCGCGCAAACGCGCATGCATTTCATGGAAATCCTAACCGTATACACACTGAACTCATATTTATTAACCCTAATAGCGCCTAATCACAAAATGTATGTTTTTTGTCGTCCACTAAACTTTTTGAAGCTTCATAGAGAAACAGTGTGAACCCAGATCAGACTGCTCCTGTAGGAGCAGTCTGATCTGGGTCCACAATGTTTGCCTCCCTGCTTATGTTAAATAGACATTTTCAGATGCAGATATTTTGCTGGCGTTTGGAGGACTAAATAATGACTGAGATGGTTGCACAAGATGATACAGTTACTTTTGAATAAAACCACGCCTCCTTTTCAGCTTTTACCTATGCCTAAGGTTGACTAGTCCTAATTACGCATTCATGAGGCGCCGCCTTTACAGTAAGCGAAAAGTCAAGTAATACTGATTTAAATATTTATGCGAGTTTTCCCCCTCATTTAATCAAGAGCAGCTGAAACACTTGGTGTTGTAGATTTCTAACGTGCATTGGTTTTCTCAGGTAGTAAGTGATGCAGTTATTGTCCATGCTAGCTTTGTTGATAACCTTGGCAAACAGTTTGGACCCAGTTCAGGACCGATGTTCTGTCGGTCCTGATCTGGATCCAAACTGTTTGATCCTCTGATAGTGTTTCTGAAAAGGTATTATTGATGCTTATAATACTACATCCAGATATTTGGGCAATATTTTAAACATTAAGAAAGTTTATTTTGACAAAATGCCCTTCAGAGCTCCAATTTAAGAAAGCTAGTAAATCTAATACCGAAGCTGCGTTTTTAGTCTTATGGCTGTTGTCAGGCCCACCGGGGTTTACCTGTTGGATTTATTTTGCTCTGGTATTCAGTTTTATTTACTGTTGAGTCCTTATCATTGCTTTATCTCCTTTTTATATTTTGATTTATATGTTTTTGGAGATGATGCATTGATAAGTTAGGGGTCTTTCATGCAAATCAAACATCTATGTGTCTTGATCCACATCTGAACTAAGGGTGAGGTTGGCGCGCCGTGGAACTGATTTACACACTGGTCAATGTAAACGCACCGGTGGTTGCTACAACGAGCTGGTGGTTGCATTTTTCAGCACCGGTGAAAGATAAAAGGTAAAAAAATCTATACCTGTTGACTTTATAATTTATAAACTTGCATTTATTAGCTCACCTGAGCCGAAGGCTCATGGGTGAGCTAATAGTATACCAGTCACTCCGGCGTCCGTCGTCCGTCCGTCCGTCGTCCGTCAACATTTTCAAACATCTTCTCCTCTGAAACCACTGGGCCAATTGAACTCAAATTTCATATGGAGACTCCTTAGGATGGGGGAACCAAAGTTTGTTCAAATGGTCCTGGTCACATGACCAAGATGGCCGTCATGCCCATATATGGTAAAAACCCTTTAAAAATCTTCTTCTCCAGAACCAGGAGGCCGATAACCTTGGGACTTGGTATATAGCATTGGGTATGTTGGGGCTACCAAGTTTGTTCAAATGATGATCCTAGGTTGACCTAGACCTACTTAACGTCAAGGTCAAATTTGCTACCTAGTGCATTTAAATGGGAATTTTTATGAAAAGTTGATTTTTTGATTACTGTTAAAGCCAAAGTTATTATTTTTACCTCAAGTGTTAAATCTAATGAGACAATGGCTATAAATAGATTTCAAAGGTCAAGGTCGACTCTCCGTCCGTCGTCCGTCAACATTTTCAAACATCTTCTCTTCTTAAACCACTGGGCCAATTGAACTCAAATTTCATATGGAGACTCCTTAGGATGGGGGAACCAAAGTTTGTTCAAATGGTCCTGGTCACATGACCAAGATGGCCGCCATGCCCATATATGGTAAAAACCCTTTAAAAATCTTCTTCTCCAGAACCAGAAGGCCGATAACCTTGGGACTTGGTATATAGCATTGGGTATGTTGGGGCTACCAAGTTTGTTCAAATGATGATCCTAGGTTGACCTTGACCTACTTAACGTCAAGGTCAAATTTGCTTCCTAATGCATTTAAATGGGATTTTTTTTGAAAAGTTGATTTTTTGATAACTGTTAAAGCCAAAGTCATAATTTTTACCTCAAGTGTTAAATCTAATGAGACAATGGCTATAAATAAATTTCAAAGGTCAAGGTTGACCTTTGGCCTTTCAGCCAAGGTCGCTCTTATTGGAGTCCCAACAATATATTAAAACATAGTTTTCTAACAAACCATTGCCCCAATTGAACTCAAATTTCATGTGAAGACTCCTTATGATAAGTTAGTCAAAATTTATACAAAATATTTTGGTCACATGACCAAAATGACTGCCACACCCATACAGTAGAACTTCAATGGCTCGAACAAGCTTGGGACCGTCAAAAAAGTTCTAGCCAAAGGTAGTTCTAGCCATCCAGGATGGATTATGCATAAAAGGACCTGAAGGGACTGTGATGATAGTTCTTGCCAGCCCAGGTGAATGAGCCATCAGAGTTCGAGCCATTGAAGTTCTACTGTATATTGTAAAAACCCTTTAAAAATCTTCTCCTCCAGAACCAGAAGACTGCTGACCTTGGGACTCGGTATGTAGCATTAGGGATGTGGGACCTTCCAAGTTTGTACAAATGATGATCCTAAGATGACCTTGGCCTACTTAACGTCAAGGTTAAATTTGCTTCCTAATGCATTTAAATGGGATTTTTTTTGAAATGTTGATTTTTTTAATACTATTAAAGCCAAAGTCTTTATTCTCACTTGATATGTTACACATAATGAGACAATGGCTATAAAAAGTTTCAAAGGTCAAGGTTGACCTTTTAGCCAAGGTCGCTCATATTGGAGTCCCTTCAACATATTAAAACATAGTTTTCTAACAAACCATTGGCCCAATTGAACTCAAATTTCATGTGAAGACTCCTTATGATAAGTTAGCCAAAATTTTTACAAAATATTTTAGTCACATGACCAAAATGACTGCCATGCCCATATATGGTAAAAAACCCTTTAAAATCTTCTCCTCCAGAACCAGAAGGCAGGTGACCTTGGGACTTGGTATGTAGATTAGGGCTGTGGGACCTACCAAGTTTGTACAAATGATGATCTTAAGATGACCTCGAGCTACTTAACCTCAAGATTAAATTTGCTTCCTAATGTATTTAAATAAGATTTTTTTTAAATGTTTTTTTTAATACTGTTAGAGCCAAAGTCATTATTCTCACTTGATATGTTGAACATATTGAGACAATGGCTATAAAAAAAGTTTCAAGGGTCAAGGTTGATTGACCTTTGACCTTTCAGCCAAGGTCGCTCATATTGGAGTCCCTTCAACATATTAAAACATTTTTTTTTCTGAAACCACTTGGCCTATTGAACTCAAATTTCATATGAAGACTATGATAGGTTAGCCAAAATTTATACAAATTATTCTGGCCACATGACCAAGATGGCCACCATGCCCATATATTTTGACAACTGTTACTGTTGAAGTCAAGTATATTCTGCTTACTGAATAACTGAATATGTTTAACCTAATGAGACAATGACTAAATAAGTCCCAAAGATTAAGGTTGATTGTTTACCTTTCACCTGCGGTCACTCATATTGGATTTGCATCAATATATTAAAGCAAGTTTTTTTTTCAGAAACAATCAGATCAACTGAACTCAACTCGAACTCAACTTGGTGCAGGTAAACAAAAATCTATACAAATGGTACATGACCAGGATGGTTGCCATGCCTATATATATATATATATATATAGTAATAACCTATAATCAAAATCCTTCTTCAAAAGAATAAAAAAGGTCAATGATCTTGGGCCTTGGAATGTTAAGATAGCAAGTGGTGCCATTTTCTGACTAGCAAGTACAAGAAAGTTAAATCTTAAATCGACACCTTGTGCTATGGTAGGGTGTTAAATGAGGTTGCACAAATATTTTTCTATTTCCAGATAACTCTATATAATTAAGAATGCAAAGAAGAAAAACTGGAGGTACAGTGTGAGTAGAAGAGAAGTACTGGGTGGAGAGGTAAGTATAAATGAAGGTCCTGCCAAATGCAGGCAAATGGAAGTCCTTCCAAATGTAGGCAAATGGAAGTCCTGCCAAATGTAGGCAAATGGAAGTCCTGTCAAATGCAGGCAAATGGAAGTCCTGCCAAATGCAGGCAAATGGAAGTCCTGCCAAATGTAGGCAAATGGAAGTCCTGTCTAAATGCAGGCAAATGGAAGTCCTGTCCAAATGCAGGCAAATGGAAGTCTGTTCATGTGCAGGCAAATGGAAGTCCTTTCCAAATGCAGGCAAATGGAAGTCCTGTTCATGTGCAGGCAAATGGAAGTCCTGTCCAAATGCAGGCAAATGGAAGTCCTGTTCATGTGCAGGCAATGCAAAAGTGGCAAACAAATCTGAAGAAATGCAAAACAAGCTAAAGAAATGCAAAACAAATCTAAATACATGCAAAGCAAAGCTAAAGTAATGCTTGACAAATCTAAAGACATGCAAAAAATGCAAAAGAAATGCAAAATAAATATAAAGACATGCAAAAAACAAAGCTACAGAAATGCAAAACAAAGCTAAAGGAAATTTGAAAAAAAGGCAAAAGAATATCAGAGCAATATTAGAAATTATCTACAAACAAATTCAAATGATGTTTGTTCTGAGACTGAAATTGAGTTGTCATGGAATGTTTGGCAGTTTTCTCCAATACAATGAAATATTACCAAAGCAGTCTTGCAGGTTTCAATGTACGTCTAATGCTTGATGTATGTTTGGGTACTAATTTGGTATGGACAAAAATGATGGCTTAAAATTTAATCAAATTTTGTGTGATGGAAAATCTTTATGTCAAAACATTGTGGTTAAATTGAAAGCTTATGAAACCTATTGTAAGTGGTGATTGTAGACTTACTTCAATTTTAATGTCTTTCAAGCATTTTGATGATCTTGTCACATATTTAAGTGCTATATTATACCATATCCCAGCTTTAAATGGTTGAGGTGTCATGTTGTATTTGGCTAGTACATCTGTTCCATATATTGTAAGTAGGATATCTTTCTTATAAATGATAAGAGATAGGGTAAATTTAATAAAGGATAATGAGTGAATTATCTGAATACATGTAACAGTACTATTCCTATTGGCAAGCATATGTTTGTGGGCAGAGTGTTTTACAAACAGGATTTAGTTTGGAAATTTGTTTGCTATTTTACTTACTTTGTTTGTGCTGGTGTTTTATGCCCCAGACATCAATCCTTGATGTTGGGACATTTTCTTGTCTTTCATGATTCAACCAGTACTAAGCAGAGTGTAAAGTGTCTGCTTAAGGACACAACACAGTGGCTCTGCAGTCTGGTGAATCAGTAACCAGTGGTCCTTAGATCTCAAGTCTAATACTGAGCCACTGCACTCATTACGAATTGGTACATATGAGTCCCAGGTTTCTCTCGCTATTAAAGTTGAAGTCCTCATAAGAAAATTAAAGGGAGTCTCATCTCAAGTTCGAAATTATTCTTTCAGACATTATACCATTGTTAGTTGTCATACATATACAGTTTATCAATAAAACAGCTGAACAGAGCATGATCTTTTCTTATTCTTTTTGTCCATATTCTTATCAATTTATATCAGAGTTAGTTGTCATTGTGCACAGTTTATCAATAAAACAGCTGAACAGAACATGTTTTCTTATTATTTTGTACATATATATGTGTCCTACTGCAGACCCAGGGGTTGTGAAGTCGATCACATAATGCTTATGTGGAGATTGATCATGAAAAAATTAAATTGCTGCAATCCTATGCCACAATAATCATCAAAATGATTCTAACCTCCACTTGTCTCATGAAACTCAGTACATGAAGGTGAACATGTGAGTGTTTTCATATCCATAAGATCAGGAAGTGTTTTTTTTTTGTTTCTTTATGTCCCAGTCAACAACCTTTCAGTTTTGTCAGGATGGATCTTCCTGGATTGAACCAGTACTAAACAAGGGTTAATTAAGGTGTCTTGCTCAAGGACACAACGCAGTGAAGCTGGTGACGCTAGAACCTGCAACCCCTCTGTTTCAAGTCATTGAGCTACTGTGATCCCAAAGGAAGTGTTACAATCACAGATCAGGACCAACCCATGGCACCAAGAGCAAGAAATGTTTGTATTTTCAGAGCAAGGACATTTTTGTTTAGTAGAGACATATCTACAGACGGTGCACAAAAGATTTTGTCACTTGTAATTTCAATATTTTAAATCATTGTATACCAAGAAATTTGGGACAAATTACTTTCCCAACTTCATGGAGAGGAATTTAACAAAATTTACTGGTGTGGAATACATATAGAAAAACAACACAGAATAAAATGTGACAAATACCATATTTAACCTAATAAGCATAACTTTTCATCCCCTGCCAATTCTTGAGGGATATAGTTTTGGTGTTGTCTGTTTGTTTTGGAACCATATCTCGGGGCCCATTGTTATGCGAATAGAGGAACAAAATAATGAAACAAATCCAACTAGATTTTAGTCTGAAGACCTGGGTTCCTGCCATCCCCTGGAGTTAGTTAGACAGAAGCCAAAAATTATTTTCAGAATATGGCCTTTTGCATATCAAATTAAAGGCAGCGAATCATACAAAATTCAAGTATTTTTGCACTTAAGCATAACATAATAACATAACATAAATATACCCTTGACTCCTGGGGCGGTATCAAAACTATTCTTTTCTGAAAGTGGTGCTGTTCATATCAAATTTTTGGGAAAGAACTGTAGAAAGAAGTTAGATCTTACACACACCCTGACTGAATGGGTTTGATATAAAAAGATCAAATATCTAAATTAAGCAGTTGATTATATTTTTATTTAACTAAGCATGTTGACATTTAAGAAAATGTACTTTATAAATGACAGGCATTAGTTATGACCTAAATACTACCCAATTGTGGCCTTAGGGAAAGGAAAAATTAGATTTATATTTTTTGATTTACCTTTTCCTATTAGATAACCCTTTGTTGATGGATAAAATTTGACAAATTTGCCTTAATCAAATTTATATACCATACCCATTTCTGAAAGCAGTGTGGATCTTCATTAGCTGATCAAGACCACTGTTTTCTATCCACACAAGGAATTCATATTTCTAAAAGCTTACACCACTTGAGTCTGGACTGGCTAGAAATCTGAAGTTAAACTAGTTTTTATAACTCAAAAAGAACTTGATGTGCATTTATAATCTAGAGCATGTGCACTTATTAAATAGAATATGGTATTTTTAAACTTTTCATAATTGAATGTAATTCAGTTTTATAACCATTGATGTTTAAGTTTAAATTAAATGTCGTCAATAAACTAACAAAATTAAATTTTCTAATAATTGTTAGTTACAAAACAACAATCATCTGACTTTTTCATGAGAAGCTTCCATAGTTTTTACAACAATTTTTGCCAACAAAACAGGGAATATGATGATTTAAAGTTCTAATGTGACAAATACTTCTGTCTATCTCTGTTATGTAGTACATAGCCTAACGTAGTCTGGGATCAAATATAAGATTTAGTAGCTTGCTAAAATAGCAAAAGAAAGATTATTACTTGCTAATGGTGTGGGTCAGCTCAGTTTATTTATTAACACTCATCATGCCATTTTTTTTTGTTCCTTATAATGTTGTCTGCCTAATAGACATCTGCTGCATTTGTTCAAATGCACTCCAACCTACTTGTATCATGATAGTAAGCAGTAAGAAACTTCTTCAGTCTGCAGTCTGATATGGTTCAATATTG
Source organism: Loripinus fragilis (assembly GCA_964019695.1). Lineage (NCBI taxonomy): Eukaryota > Metazoa > Mollusca > Bivalvia > Lucinida > Lucinidae > Loripinus > Loripinus fragilis. Next base: position 47,261,582 of record OZ026528.1, read on the forward strand.
CTTGCAATATACCCAGTCAGTAAAGTATCTCAGCAGATGACTAAAACGCAAGTAGTTACACTTTCTGTTTGCTTTTTTGAGTAAGGCTATTTTCATCTAGCAAGTACAAGAAAGTTGAATTGACAACTGGTGCTATGACATGTTGTTAAATGATGTTGCACAAATATTTTTCTTTCTATTTCCAGGTAGCTCTATATAATTAATAATGCCAAGAAGAAAAAACTGGAGGAAGAGTGTGAGTAGAAGAGAAGTACTGGGTGGAGAGGTAAGTATAAATGGAAGTCCTGCCAAATGCGGGCAAATGGAAGTCCTGCCAAATGCAGGCAAATGGAAGTCCTGTCAAATGCAGGCAAATGGAAGTCCTGTCCAAATGCAGGCAAATGGAAGTCCTGTCCAAATGCAGGCAAATGGAAGTCCTGTCCATGTGCAGGCAATGCAAAAGTGGCAAAACAAATCTAAATACATGCAAAACAAAGCCAAAGACATGCAAAACAAAGCTAAAGAACTGCAAAACAAAGCTAAAGAACTGCAAAACAAAGCTAAAGAACTGCAAAACAAAGCTAAAGAAAATTCAAAAGAAAAGGATAAAGAATATCAGAGTAACATTAGTAATTATATACAAACAAATTCAAATGATGTTTGTTCTGAGATTGAAATTGAGTCATCATGTCAAACATGGAATGTAAGATGTATGGTTTTTGGCAGCTTTCATCAAAACAACGAAAGATTTTCGGAGCAGTCTCGTGGGTTTCAATGTACGTCAAATGCTTTATGTATGTTAGGATACTCAGCTTGTCTGGACATAAATGATGGCTCAAAATTAGATCAAATTCTATGTGATGGAGATTCTTTATATCAAAACATTGTGGATAGATTGAAAGCTGACGGAAAATTTATTCAACCTCTGTTGAGCCTGGATGAAATTCCGGATGTTATTGAAATTGAGAAAGGAAAATTTATCGTAGATAAGCAGCCTATTGTAAGTGGCATTCTTGTGGACTCCTATGTAGGCCATGGTTTACCATCACTTCATTCTGCCCTTCAGTCAGCCTTTTCCACAACCTCATCTGGTCTTTTAATCATTGGAGCAATATGTTCTGCTGTGCTTAGGAAAAATGACTTGTATATATTTTTTGATTCACATTCCCATGGCAAAAATGGACTTGCATCAAGTGAAGGTACTTCAGTTTTAATGTCTTTTAAGCACCTTGATGATCTAGTCACATATCTGTATGCTTTTTACCATAGTTTGCAAATTGATATGAATTTGCAATTTGATTTTTTGCCGCTTACTATTAGACCCAACCAACAGGATGCAAGGTGTGAATTTCGTATTGAGCACCAACTTGAAGCTTACTTTAAGGATCAAAGCATGAGACAAGCAAAAAAAGAGAAAAGTAAATTGATTGAGAATAATTTGTTTGAAGTATTTACTTGTAAAAAAAAGAAGAAACGTACTGAGTACAATCGGCTGTACAAAAGACAACAAAGAGAAATGTCTGATTTTAAAGAAAAAGAACAAACTTGTCAGCTTGAATCAAAACGTAACATCAGGAAGAAACCAGGTGTATTGGAAAAAGAGAAATTATCAAAGTGGGTAGTAAGACAAGATACTGCCTTTAAAATCAAAGAAACAGGGTATCAGCGTGCATCGAAACAAAGGATCAGAATGAAGCCAGGTGTTTTGGAAAAAGAGAAATTATCAAAGCAGGTAGTAAGACAAGATACTGACTTTAAAATTAAAGAAACAGAGTATCAACGTGCATCAAAGCAAAAGGCGAGAAAAGATCCTTCTTTTAAAACTAAAGAGACAGGATATCAGCGAGCATCAAAGCAAAGTGCAAGAAAAGATATTTCTTTTAAAACTAAAGAAGTAGCATATCAGCAAGCATCAAAGCAAAGTGCAAGGAAAAATCCTTCTTTTAAACCTAAAGAATTGGCATATCAGCGAGCATCAAAGCAAAGTGCAAGAGAAAACCCTACTTTTAAAGCTAAAGAATTAGCATATCAGCAAGCATCAAAGCAAAGTGCAAGGAAAACCCCTTCTTTTAAAACTAAAGAAGTAGCACATCAGCGAGCATCGAAGCAAAGTGCAAGAAAAGATCCTTCTTTTAAATCTAAAGAGGCAGGATATCAGCTTGCATCAAAACGTAACATCAGGGCTAAGCGAGGTGTATTGGAACAAGAGAAATTATCAAAACGGTTAGTAAGACAGGATTCAGACTTTAAGATTAAAGAAACACAATATCAACGTGCATCAAAGCAAAAAGCACGAAGGAAGCCAATTGTACTTGAGCAGGAAAGAATTAAGAAGCAACAAATTAGACAGCTAAAACGACAAACAAATGAAGTGTTTAGCTCAGATACACCCACAAAACAGCGTAAGGTTCAAAAAGACTATTCACAAGATTGTAATTCAACTAAAAGTTATAAAGATTTTAAAGATATTAATGGATGTATTAAAATGTTTCATTCTAGTATTGGTGTTGGGCCTGTTTTTGTATGTACTTGCTGTCACCAGACATGGTTTAGAAAAAGTGTTTCCATGATCAAAAACATCAACATCTCAGCAAAAGATGTTAGACTGTACTGCACAAAGTTATTATCTGTTAATAAGGAAGAGTGGATTTGTCACACATGTTTAAGCACCATAAGAGATGGTAAAGTTCCAAAACTCTCTGTAGCCAATGGAATGAAATGGCCAGAAAAACCTAAGGAGCTTCATTTACATCAGCTGGAAGAAAGATTAATAGCCCTCCGAATACCTTTTATGCAAATTAGAGAACTTCCACGTGGAGGTCAGTACTCTCTGAAAGGAAATGTTATCAATGTACCAGTTGATATTCAGCCTGCTGTAAGCTGTCTTCCAAGACCTATGGATGAAAACTTTACAGTCGCCATACAGCTTAAAAAGAAATTGACATACAAAAAAGTAGACTTTAAAGAAAATGTTAGACCTCTCAAAGTTTTGACTGCATTGCAGTGGCTCTTAACTAACAGTGAACTATATAAAAATTCAGGAATAAATGTTGCCAACAACTGGTTTCAGGAGGTTACTGAGAGTTCAGATGAAAATGTAAGAGAATTTTTAGAAATATCAGCTGAGAATCAAAAGGCACTGAATGATGTTGAATGTCAGACTCACGAACAAAACAGAAATGAGAATATTTCAATACAAACAGACAGGTCTGAAACAGATAATTATGAATCTGATGATGGTTACAGTGAGATAGATGCAAATGAACAGGTTGGAAATGTAGATACTTTAGTTGATGATGCTAATATTGAAAGCAAATATGATAAAGTATATACCTTTGCTCCTGGAGAAGGGCAACATCCTCTTAGCTTATATCAGGATAAAGACGCAGAATATTTGTGTTTCCCTTCAATATTTTGTGGCCAGAAACCCCTCAGTAATGATCAGAGATCAGTTCCTGTTCATTATAGTGATATTGTCAAATGGGAATTAAGAAGTGTTGACAGAAGGGCGGCACAATCAGTACCAAATATTTTTTTCAAACATAAAAAGCTGCAGATGAAACAAATCAGTGACAAAGTTAATCTAGCTATAAGGAGATGTAAAAACAAAGGAAAGAAAATAACAGCAGCTGAAGCTAGAAATCCTGCTTATTTGGACAAACTTGTTAACCTAGATGAAGGTTATTACATATTCCGCCAGCTTAGAAATTCACCTCCTTATCTGGAAGCCAGAAAAAAAGACATTTTCGCAATGATTAGACAGCTCTCTTTGCCCACTTGGTTCATATCATTGTCAGCAGCTGACACAAGATGTTCTGATCTTTTAAAAATGTTGGCAAAACTAAATGATGATGCAGAATTGGCAGACATAGATATTGAGAATATGACATGGCAAGAGAAAACCAAACTTGTTCAGAAGGATCCAGTGACATGTTCAAGGTACTTTGACCATAGGGTACATGAATTCTTAAATACAGTTCTTAAAAGTAATTGTGAACCTATTGGAAAAGTCAGAGATTACTTTTATCGAGTTGAGTTTCAACAACGTGGCTCTCCACATATCCACATGCTTGTTTGGGTTGAAAATGCACCAAAATTAGATACTAATACAGAAGATGAAATAGTTCAGTTTGTTGACCAGTATCTTACTTGTAGTGCAGAGAAGAACGAAACCTTAGAATTAGTGAAGTTGCAAACACACAAACACTCAAGGACTTGCAGAAAAAAAGGCAAACCCATATGTAGATTTGGTTTTCCATTACCACCTCTACCAATAACAATGTTGCTGTATCCTCTTGAAGAGGAAGTTGAAAAGTATAAAAAGAAAAGTGCAGAGCTTCAGAAAGATATGAATCAGTTTCAAGATAACGTGGAGATGACGTTTGATGATTTTCTGAACAAAATTGCAAAAATGGATTTTGAAGATTACATTAGGTGTATCCGTAGCTCACTGAGAGCTCCAAAAGTATTTCTTAAACAGAAAGCACAGGAAATGAGAATTAATTTGTTTAATGAGAAGATGTTTCTTGCCTGGAAAGCAAATTTAGATATTCAAATTGTCTTAGAACCGTATGGTTGTGCAACATATATTGTTGGTTATATAAGTAAATCACAAAGAGGAATGAGTGCACAGCTTGATGCAGCAGCAAAAGAGGCTAGAAAAGGAAACTTTGACCTTAAGAAACAGGTTAGACATATAGGAAATGTCTTTTCAAACAGTGTTGAGGTTAGTGCTCAAGAAGCTGTTTATCTATCCTTGCAAATTCCTTTGACAAAGTCCACAAGAGATGTTGTCTTTGTAAACACCTCTACGCCAGAAGAAAGAGTGTTTTTGTTGAAACCTAAATCTTCCTTGGATGATTTGCCTGCCGAATCAACAGACATTGAATCTGACAATATTATCCAGCGGTATTCTAAAAGACCTAGACAACTTCAAAAACTCTGCTTGGCTGATTATGTATCCAAAGTGGATGTTATTTATCCAAAGGAGAATAAATTGCTGACTGAAATGGAAGTGAAAAATGATGATGATATAAGTGAAAATAGCTCTAGTGATGAAAATGATGACATTCAGGAAGGAGCAAATATTGCCCATGACCCCATAAGTTCAGATTTCTTGTTTAAAGCAAAGACTGGAACAGTATACAAGGGCAGAAAAGTGCCAAAAGTAATACGTTATGTTAGATATAACAAGAAAAAAGACCCTGAAAATTACTTCAGAGAGAAACTTATGCTGTTTATGCCGTGGCGAAATGAAGCAAAAGATCTTTTAGGTACTTTTGATACTTATGAAGCTCACTATAAATCATTGAAAACATTACTGGAAGCTAAAGGCAATGAGTATGAACATCATGTTGATGAGCTTGAAATAGCAAGGCAAACAGCAGAAGCTGAGGAAAATTCATTTGATCAAATAGCACCAAATACAGAGCAAGAAAACAGGGAGGCTGAAGAAGAAGGAGACACTGAAGCAGAAAATTTTGTATACTTCAATCCAAATAGAGTTCTGGAGCATAGACATTATGACATAGGTATAGAGCTGCAGTCTACTTGCTCAGTGCCTCCAGTTGAAACCACAGGCATTATGCTACCAGATGAGGAATACTTGCAACTACTCAGAAGTCTGAATATTAGACAGAGGGAATTCTTTAATCATGTAGTGCATTGGATAAAATGCAAAGATGAACCAATTTATGCCTATTTATCCGGTGGTGCAGGAGTTGGTAAATCTGTAGTCATAAGGGCACTTTATCAAAGCTTGTACAGAACATTGAATTTGAAAGAAGGAGAAAATCCTGATGATATAAGAATCCTGCTTTGTGCTTACATGGGTTTTGCTGCTTTCAATATAAACGGACAAACCATTTGTTCAGCCTTTCACAAGAAAATATTTCAGGGCTCAGATCATTTATCAGCTGACGGGTTGAACACTTTTAGAATAAAGTACAGACATCTAAAAGTAATCATTATTGATGAAATATCCACTGTAAGCAGTCAGACTCTGAACTTTATAAATACTAGATTGCAGCAGTTGACTGGAACTAAAGCAGATTTTGGTGGCTTAAGTGTGATTGCTGTTGGGGATCTGTATCAGCTAAAACCAGTAACTGGTTCTTGGATATTTCTTGACTTGAAGAAGGAATCATCTTCGTTAGCTCGAAATTTATGGAAAGATCTTTTCAAATTGTACGAACTACTTGATATCATGAGACAGAAAGATGATCTTCAGTTTGCTCATCTATTAAATCGGCTTCGCTTGAATGAACTTACTGACAAAGATCAAGACACATTGAAGACACGTTTTGTTTCCCCGGAGTCTAAGGACTATCAAAAGGATCTTCTCCATTTGTTTGCAGAAAATGCAGGTGTTAACAAACACAATAATGAGATTTTATCTGAAATGTCGGGAGAGAAAGTTGTGATACCATGCCATGACACTGTTATTTCAGCCAACATATCTGATAAAAAATGTGATGATCTTGTTAAATCTCTTCCAGATGATTTCTCAAAGACTGCAAATTTGATGAAATTGTTGACAGTAGCTGTTGGGATGATTTATGTTATGACAGTAAATGTTGATGTAGAAGATGGCTTGACAAATGGCTCAACTGGAGTTGTAAAGCTCATTGAGTACAGAATGGAAGGAACAAATCGTCCCAGTATTATTTGGGTTTTGTTTGATCATTCTCGAATTGGCAAATCAACAAGAGAACGTTTCTATAATAGAGGATTTTATAATGCCAATATCCAGAGAGATTGGACTCCAGTTTTCGATGTTGAACGTACTTTCATTTACAATTACAAAACTTACCAGAGGATACAATTCCCTTTGAAACCAGCAGCAGCTAAAACAGTTCACAAAGCACAAGGGGCGACAGTTGACAAAGTTGTTGTAGACTTATCACAGAAAACAACTAGAAAAGTACCACATATTCATTATGTTGCTTTAAGCAGAGTAAAGAAATTGGATGATTTATATATATTGAATCTGAATCAAGCTGCTTATGCAATAGATGAGAGAGTAACCTCAGAAATGCAAAGACTAAGAATGGAAGGCGCTTTGGAGCTTTGTTATGTACCTTTGTACAAAATTGACCCTTGCAAAATCAAAATTGCATTCAATAATGCACGATCCTTGCATAAACATCTGAAGGAAATTGAAGCTGAACCAAATGTATTAGCAGCTGATGTTATTGGTTTTTCGGAAACAAGGTTATGTCAAAGAGATGAAGATGCAGACTTTACTTTGAAAGGATTTGCTCTCATAAGACTAGATGAGAATTGTAGCCAAGACTCTGTACATAGACCACATCATGGGCTAGCTCTGTACATTAAGACAAGTTTTGAAGTTCAGAAACTAGTAAAAATATGCTGTTCTTCCTTTGAGTTCATTGCAGCTTCTTTGGTCAGTGGCCAGAAAGGATATTTTCAAGTTGCTATATTGTACAAATATCCAAAAAGCTCTCAGAGTACTTTTAAAAAGGATATTAGCTGTCATCTTAGACCACTCATTGATCTCAAGGCAAAGTTTGTCTTACTTGGAGACTTCAATATATCTGTTGATTCTTCACATTGTATTGATTTCATAGAGAGATTGTTTAGCTGTAAGCAGCACATTCAGCAGTCTACCCATGACTCTGGATCAGTATTAGATTTGGTGTTTTCAAATTGCAATGGCTTTTGTGATATCATTGAAGCTTATTGGACAGATCATAAACTCGTATATTGTGCCATAGAATTATAATTAACTAAATTCTGACTGTTTGCTTGAAGTATGATCGTCAAACTCAAAACAAGTAAATTCATAGTATTTTCGTATTTTAAGATACATTTTCGTCTTATAATGTATGAAATGAGACCTTAAGTGAATAAGTTAAATGTGGGAAAACATGAAAAGGAGCTGAGAATTATATCGTATCCAGATATAAAACGTCAGATGAAGACCAGCCCACATACAAAATTACAGAAATGTCAACATAAAAGTGCAGACCCTTAACTCACTATATACCTTAAGACTTTGATACAATTGAGTCCAGAAATAAAGCTAACAGTTCATACTAAATCACAACAATCTTAGAATATACTCAAAGCAGGCTAACATATTTAGATGTAAGGAAGCATAATATTTTGTATATTTTAAGATAATTCAAATACATGAAGAGCTCTAGGGCATTAATTTAGAGGGGCAGTTGACTTGCTCAGTGCCTCCAGTTGGAACCATAGGTATAATGTTACCAAACGAGAACTACTTACTCAAAAGTCTTAATGTAAGACAGGATTTTTTTAGATTAAATGCAAACAAAAATGGGATCAAGGGAAGAAGCCACATTATTTTAGGGAACAAGAAACATGCCTCTTTTAAGATACCATAGAATGATCAAACTTGGCATCTCTGAGTGCAGTAAATTATTAAGTGCATTTTACATACATGTTATAAGATATTGTATTTCATAATTCATTGATACAGAATGGTCAAAACTGTAACTGAAGGAGTTTTTCTGAGTGCAGTAAATTTTTGCATTTAGTCCTACAGAACCCAGATTTATCCTTTTTTGAAAACCATGTAGATCCAGACGACTCGGCAGGATCCACACTGTTTTTCCACTCAGATTGTAAAGGTCCCATGTTTTCAACTTGAGTGCTGCAAGTTAACAGGATAAGGGAAGAGTATAGTACATGAATTATTCAGGGTGACAAGGATTAATATTAGATTTTGAATTGCATTATAATAATGTTTATATTGTTATACCTAAATGCACTCAGAATGGTCAAAATAGTTGGCATATTTGAACAAGAACAATGCATTCTTAGTAAGTCTATGAATCATCTTAAGATACTGTATTTTTATACCAAAAAGCACTCGGAGTTTGTTTGTTTGATTTGATTCTTTACATCCCATCAACAATCTTTCAGTTAAACAGGGACAGGTCTTCCTGGGTTGAACCAGTACTAATAATTAATTAAGCTAGGATAAATGTGTTTTGCTCAAGGACCATAACGCAGTGACGCCGGTGGGGATTGAACCCACAGCCCTTCGGTCTCCAGTCAAGCACTCTACCACTGAGCCACTGCGCTCCCTTAGCACTCAGAGTGGTGAAACATTTGGCATTACTGAGTGCAGCATGGTACACCTAAATAAATACATCTTGTATGTTGGGGGAGGACAGTGGTTCAGTGGTAGAATAATTGACTCGGGAGACCAAAGGGCCACGGGTTTGAGTCTCACCGGCATTCTTGGGTTGTGCCCTTGAGCAAGGCACATTAATCCTTGCTTAGAACTGGTTCAACCCAGGAAGGTCCGGCCAGACAAAACTGAAATATTGTTGACTGGGACTTAAAGAATCAAATCAATGGTTATAAATTTAACATTTCTGAGTGCTATAAAGTTAATAAATGTATTTGGTATGTAGGCTCTCATCAAAGACATTATAAGATGCAAATGTATTTCATACACTACTGCACTCAGAATGCTCAAAGCTTTGGGCATTTCTGAGTGTAGTAAGGTAAATAAATGCATTTTGTATGTTGACCCTCTTCATAGATCTTTTTTAAGATACAAATGTATTTTATTTATTACTGTACTCAGAATGGTCAAAGCTTTCGGCATTTCTGAGTGTAGTAAGGTAAATAAATGCATTTTGTATGTTGACCCTCATAAAGACCTTTTTTAAAGATACAAATGTATTTTATTCATTACTGCACTCAGAATGGTCAAAGCTTTGGGCATTTCTGAGTGTAGTAGATAAATAAATGCATTTTGTATGTTGACCCTCTTCATAGATCTTTTTTAAGATACAAATGTATTTTATTTATTACTGTACTCAGAATGGTCAAAGCTTTCGGCTTTTCTGAGTGTAGTAAGGTAAATAAATGCATTTTGTATGTTGACCCTCACAAAGACCTTTTTTAAAGATACAAATGTATTTTATTCATTACTGCACTCAGAATGGTCAAAGCTTTGGGCATTTCTGAGTGTAGTAGATAAATAAATGCTCTTTGTATGTTGGCCCTCACCAAAGACCTTTTTTAAGATGCAAATGTATTTTAATCATTACTGCACTCGGAATGGTCAAAGCTTTGTGCATTTCTGAGTGTAGTAAGGTAAATAAACGCATTGTGTATGTTGGCCCTCGTCAAAGACCTTTTTCAAAGATACAAATGTATTTCATACACTACTGCACTCAGAATGGTCGAAGCTTTGGGCATTTCTGAGTGTAGTAAGGTAAATAAATGCATTTTGTATGTTGACCCTCATCAAAGACCTTTTTTAAAGAATCTTTTGGCATTTCTGAGTGCAGTAAGGTATATGCATTTTGCATGTTAATGTCTGATGAAGCATATTGCTTTTAGGTTCATCCATCCTCTTGTTTATACCTTGTTATCACCTGATGACTGAATTACTAGTTGGTAGAGTGCAATAAGATCTATAAAATATTTTTGCAAGTTTGTTTGCAACTAGTATTTGCAAACATTTTGAGATATGTTGTTAATGCACTTAGGATGGTCAAAATGTTTGGAATTCTGAGTGCAGTCTGATCATTAAATGCATTGTTAGTTTGTTACAGTACATGTTTTAATTAGACTATGATCATTTTCAAGCATGTCTGTAATGATACCAATGTACATTTTCTACTTTATCAAATTTTTATTGCAATATGTTTATTTTTGATGATTTTCATCTTTTTTAAACTAAGGCACCTCATGCATTTATGTTTGTAGCAATATTTAAAATCTTGTGTTGCTGATTTTAGATTCACTTTCACTAAAATTTACAGCATATTCATATCTGCTTCTTTTGTGGATAATTTTTGTTATTTATGTTTCATGCAATATAGCCTTGTGGTCAACTGCTGGGAAAGGGCTGGTCACTTGGCTCTCTTGTATGTGATGTCTATTGTGTTTTTGTCACTTTTACATGTGGTGTCTTGTGTCAGGTGTGGTGCTTGATTGTACAGATTCCAGATCTTTGCTTATTTTCTTATTTTGAGATATAAGCAAAGGGGCCTATGTTTGGTGTATATACACTGTAAAAATGCTTTCAGATAGAATAAAACAGTACTTATAGCAAAAAGAACAACATGAACAGAGGATGATAAGAAAGATATGCAATCTTCTCACTGGCATTTTTTTTCTTTACTTTCCCATTCTTTAGTTTAAACATTTATTTTGTTGAAATGCTGCAAAGAGCCGTCCGACTGGAAATGGTTCTTTCTGAGTATGCATAACATCAGCCAAACCTGTGTTAGCAGTCACCTATGAATAAAGGCCAACATGTGAACAAAGGCCTAGCGCCTGAATCCCATAAGGCCAGTTTATATAGATATTGACCTCCGGATAACAGCCAACTACCAACAAAGGCCAGGATGTATTGTTCCCATGAGTGACCTTTGTTCACAAGTTTGACTGTATTTGTTAATAAATTAGAAAACAACATTTCAATCATGTCCAATATTGCAGAAAGTTGATAGACCATATTTGGATTTGATGTGTGTGTGTTTTATAACATCTTGCAAATAGCTAAGGTCAAATAGAGACTGGGCCACAACATAAAAGTCTGATCAGACAGACTGGAGAACCTGCTTTACAAGGCAGGGGCTATATCCACTACATTATGGCAGCTCACATGATTTGGTGTACTTAAGGTTTCTTGCACCCTTAGGGTTCCGTTAGTTTGACCACAACCACCACACCCACTGGGATTTGGGTGTATGGTCTTAAGAAAAACAATGAGATTTGCAATGGTTTATCATTGTATTTTTGTAAGCTAATCAAAAAACCTTGCAAAATAGTTAACCCTAAAATACACTTACATGTATATGGCATAATAAATGAATGAAGATTGAAAGTCAGCTCAATAATAATGTTCTTTTGTAACACTCAGATTAGAACATCAGTAATAATTTCTCTGACAGACTCCTGTAAATAAGATGAAGCAAACTACTAGACTATATCCAAAGTACATTATTGCTGCAATCTTTTTTTATTGCTGAGATCTACATAACTACTAATCAACTGGATGAACAGCTGTCTATGAAAGTTCTTGCATTTTACCACAGATGAACGAATGAACTGTCTATAAAGAGAACAATTCATTCCTTGCATTTTACCACAGTTGAACATAAAGAGAACAACTCATTTCCAACATTTTAACCACAGATGAACTGTCAATGAAGAGAAGAATTCATTGTTAACATTTACCACAGTTGAACAGATGAACTGTCTATAAAGAGAACAATTCATTTCTAGCATTTACCACAGTTGAACAGATGAGCTGTCTATAAAGAGAACAATTCATTTCTAGCATTTACCACAGTTGAACAGATGAACTGTCTTTGAAGAGAAGAATTCATTGCTAACATTTACCACAGTTGAACAGATGAACTGTCAATAATGAGAACAAATCATTGCTAGCATTTACTACAGTTATGTTATACAAATGAACTGTTAATCAAGAGAACAAGAATCATTTCTAGCATTTTACCACAATTGAACAGATGTACTGTCTATAAAGAGAACAATGAATTTTTAGCAAATACCACAGTTGAACATATGAGAACAATTCATTTCCAACATTTTACCACAGTTGAACGGATGAACTGTCTATTAAGAGAACAATTCATTGCTAGCATTTTACCACAATTGAACAGATGAACTGTCTATTCAGAGAACAATTCATTGCTAGCATTTCCCCACAGTTGAACAGATGAACTATCTATTAAGAGAAGAATTCATTGCTAGCACTTTACTATGTTGAAACCAATGATGTGTCAATAAGGATTACAATATCTTAGCTAGCATTTTACCACGGTTGAACAGATATACTCTCTATTAGGATTACAATATCATTGCTAGTATTTTTTCAGGGTAGAACAGATATACTCTCTATAAGGATTACAATATTATTGCTAGCATTTTACCATGGTTGAACAGATATACTCTCTATTAGGATTACAATATCATTGCTAGAATTTACCACGGTTGAACAGTAGAAATGACTATGAGGATTACAATATCATTGCTAGCATTTCATCATGGTTGAACAGATAAACTGCACATCCAATAGAAACAATATCCATGACAGTTGAAAAGATGAATTGTCGATAAAGAGAAGAATATTATTGCTTATAGTGTTTAACCACAGTCAAACTGCTGTAATCAACTGTATGACGGAATTGTCTATAAAGATTCTAGTATTTTATCACAGATGATGATACACTTTCAGATGTGCTGAAGAATGCCAATAGCAGATGACGAACTTTAATATTAGGATAAAGGTTTAAACAGGACAGTTTAAAGGATTGTAATTTGTACTACATGTACATAAGACATGATGATGTAAGAAGCTCTCTGAATTGGTTTGAGGATACAACAGCTGCTTTTACCTATTATATAGAATATTTTGACCATATCAACCAATAGTAAAAGAAGATGTCATGAAGCACATTTAACGAAACAATGAAACAATACGGAATATGTTAACTTAGTTCAAAAAACCTTACAGAAATAAAAGTATCATCTTAACAATGCCAAAGAAGCAGAAACATTCAAAGACATACTTTAAAACCAGATCAGTATTGACTCATTTGTGGATTGTGAATAACTACAAAGGTGATTGAAAGTCCAAGTGAATAATATATTTAAAGTCACCAGAGACCACACAATATGTGTTAATCTTAAAACTACCATGATGTTCTTACTTTTGTGTTACATCAGAAAATCATTGTTGAAATGTTCTTGCACTGCTTTACATTTTGCAAAAATGTAAAAAACCAAATTACATAAATTTATTGTAGCTTAGTGTTGAAAGAAAAAAAAATTGGGGTTTCTCTTTGTATTCTAAAAATGCACTCTTGATTAATAATCTAGAGCTTGCATGAGTACAGCAAAACCAGTGTAACTCAAACAAATAAGATCAAAGTGTTGGTCAAATGCTACATTGTGGCTAAATTATATTTTAGTAGTATTCTGTCTGTTTTGTCTACCTTGTTAGTATAATTATACTCAACATCAAAATAATCACATTATTTTTACAAATTTGGTATTTTGTATAAATCAGGTGTTAAATAATTATTTAACAATACGACAGGCACCAAAGATGTATGGAACAAGCAAATGCGTCACATAAACTTCACTCAAATGTAAATTTTATAATTCATTTTTTACAGTAAACAAAATGTTGCTTTGTGCATTTCTTTTGCTGTCAAGTATATAACTGCAATAAATGTTTGATACTTTAGCCTTAGACAGGGGTGATAAAGTTCAGGATTAATCAGGATTTCCTGATTGAGCACTCATGCATTTTGCATATAAGATCAAATTTATTATTGCTGTAATTTGTTTTCAGAACCTATCATGATCTTTTAATCAGATATATACTATTAGGTGAGCATAAACTGATTGCTTTCTAATGATGTTTTGTTCTTTTAAACATTTATTGGTGATTTCTGAACTTTTTTGGCCAAGTTCAGGAGTAAACTGAAAGATTTTCCTGATTGAGAATCTTGGACTGTTACCACCCCTGAGGCTACCACGAAGTTAACTCAAACAGAAGTTGTTTAGAATTTGCATGGACACAAAAGATACTCTATGTCTCACTGCAAGATTCTTAAAAGGTCCATAGCTCTAGATAAAATAAACTATCACAGGCAAATCATATGCTAATTTCTCTCTTGATATCAAAGGTTTCCATGAGGTTTCAATGTATAAAACTTGACAAACTTATGGGACTTGATTATTTTTTGAGGAAATCTAAACATATATTTCTTGAGTTATGACCCTTGTTTAAGGAAGAGCTCTACTCTTTCTAGACAACCATATGATTCAGTGTTCACAAACACATGCTGCAGTTTCTACTTTTAGTTATTGTATAACTTTTTCAGTGTTCTAACTGCAACATTATAACAAACTTTGTCCTATTTTATATAAATGTTGTCCTTTTTAAATGTAAATAAAAAGGGACTTTTTAAATTCTTTTTGTTCCTCTTTTATATCCACCCTAGAGCCCAGCAGCCAGGAAAAACAGCTACTATTCAGTACAAATTGTCAAATGCCTAGTTTGTATACCTAAAAATTGTTTAAACAGTCCTGATCCTAAGATGTTTAAGATGTCTGCCATGCTTACAAAACTTGGTATACTTGACCTTAAACTCCACATCATTTGGTATGATCCTGAAAGGTTGAACTTCAATTTCTCTAGTATTAGTCAATTAGCGGACCTCAATGCTTATTACTGCAAATCTAAACATATTTTATTTTTCTGATCCTGTTGAAACTTAAGTCAATTGAGTTGTTTTGATCTGTAAAAGTTGAGTAAGTATAAATACATTCTCTATATCAATGAAAAAGCAGGTAATATTGTTTAGTGATCAGATGGTAATTCATTAAGCAGTTAGGAGATCCATATTGCTAACTTGCATGGACACATCACTATTTGCCCCGTTTTTGGTGTTTTGATTATGGTTTGTATATAGCTTTTTGCTACCACAATCAACTCTATTCTATATAAGAAAATGTTTGGTTCAAAGTAGCCACAATGCCAGTTGGAGCATCCGTTTGATGAGACATTGTAAAAATGAATATGTGGTCTAGGTAGCATGACAAATATGGCTTTCATGCCCATATCAGGTCAAATATTTAAAAAAAAAACAGAACCAAAAAGTAGGTGAGTATATGACCTGGAAATGCAATACAATCATCAGTGCAGACCAACTCACGATAGTTTGAGGAACAGACACAGAACATTATGGGCCACATGAGATCAAAAGGCAATTAAAGTAAAGCAACCAGTTCTAATGATAGCAAACCTAGAAACCACACTTAAAGTATACCCAACAAAACAAGAACCAAGCACAAAGCCCTCACAAAACAATGGACGCAACATAGTTTCAGCCACTCTGGGCTTTGGTATATAGAATTGTGGATGTAGGCTCTACAATGTATGTTTGACTAGTGTTCATAGCTTGATTTTAATCTACTTTATGACAAATTATTTATAGGTGGGACAAACCTTGAAAAGAAGATTTTTGAGAAAGTTTGAGGCCAAATTCATTGTACTTTATTGATAATGGAACAGTAACCCTAAGATCATGATTGACCTTTGACCTTTCGTCCAAGGCAGCTCTTATTGGATTGCAAACACATTTTATAGAAATCAGGCAGCCAATTGAATGCTTTAGATTAGATAACAATCATATGACTATATTGTCATTGCCACCAAAATATCTTCCATGCCATGCTAAGTAAAAACTATTCACAAATCTTTATTTCTAAAACTATAAAATGGGCCCATCACCTACTTGCGAGAAATGTTAAGCCTTATATAAATGAGACAATGGTTTTATATAAGTAGCAAATGTCAAGCAGACCTTTGACTTTTTGTACAGGGCCATACATTTGGACTGCCACATACATATCTTAACATCTATTTCTCTTACTGAGCTGTTTGAATTCAAATTTCACATGGCGTATTCACTAGATTGTTGTAGGTCACTTCACTAAAGTGACCACGATCCCCATATATGGTAACACAAAATATGTTTCAAATTATAAGTTGACCATGACCTATTTTAACATTATTAAGGAGATCAGGTGAGCGCTTCAGGACCTTCAGGTCCTCTAGTTTTATTTGTGATGACACCTGGCGCACAGACCACCGGTGACATTGCAGTTTATGGCTCTGCCAAGCAATTGGTGATATAATTCATGGTTTGGACTGCAAATCCAACACAGTTCTGGAGTTTTGCCGTGACAGGTGCTTTTTTCTAGTGTAACTGCCTTAATTGAGTGAAATCTGCATGTCTAAGCGCAGCTGTTGTCATATTCCCATGAAATAACATCCAAAAAACGATTACTACTTTGTTTTGTTTTTCTTGGTAAACTAGCAAATGTTTTATTGGGGAATTTTTATTACAACGCACTGGGAGCATTTTTTGACGCATTTAAATAGACTATGAAAAGGTAGTTTTTAAAATTTATTTATTTTCATTACTTGCATTTGCTTTACTCTATTTATTAATGGTGAATAGAAAATAAATTCAAGTCTTTAGTCTGAAATTAAAGTTATGGTAAAGATTCAGTCTGATTGAGACTGAAGATCTAAAACTATTGATATTTCCTTTTTTGTTTTTTACGACCTATTAAATAACATTTTTTAAGCAATAGCACTATCAAACACACTTTCAGTAAACCTGTATTATCTTTTATTGAAACTATTTTAAGTCTGTTTGTAGAGACACATAAATTTGGATAACAGTATCTTCACACCGACCACGTTTTTTAATTGACCAATCGACCACCAATCAACCAGTATTGACCGGTCAAAACCAGTAATGACCGCTATTCTGGTCAATATACATAATGACCTGTCGGTTGCCAACCTTTAGTGAAATCAAGAACTTCTGGGAGCCTTTTTTGAATATAAAAAATTATTGTAAAAGTTGAATATGAAAAAGATTATATTATTTGCAAGAGGATGGGACAGAAAAATCCGTACGGCGCAATCACCGTTTATTACTCTCGGCAAGTCTCATGATGTCAAACAGTGATCATGGGGATGGATTTTTCTATCCCACCCTCACACTCATGAAAGATTCTAATATTATTTCTTCATTGTTCTTTTGTAGCATGCTGTAAAGCTTTAACTTATTTATGCTCGTTGCTGGGTCCTTACCAAATCAGTTGGAGAAAATGAATAAAAAATGCATCAGAGTTTACACGTTGGTGTTAGTAGTGTTCTGCTGTTATATGTTCCAAAGAGACTGGATTACAGACTTTACAACCAATTATCCTGTCATGAGAAAACTGAGCCACGGTATGTGATTTCCAACAATGTGGTATTTTGACAAGTGTAGACTCAGACGAGCTTGTGCAGACTTCTTTTAAGCTTACAAACTCCAAATTATATTCAGTCAGTCGTTTAACACTCATAGAATATTCAAGCGACTAGCAAAGGCTCTGATCAGACTGCGCGTATGCGCAGGCTGGTCTGAGCCTTTGTTGGTCGCACATACCACATTGTTGGTAATCTCATGTCGCGGCTTAAATATTGTCAACGTCATCAGTCGGTGAACGTATAGTTACGGACAATTTACGCTTAAAACTACACCATTCAGAAGAACTGAAGAGAAAACAAGTGTTGAAAATAATAGGACAGTACGAAAACAAAGGGGCTTTCAAGAAAACAAGATTAAATCAGGGAAGCAAAATCCAGCAGCAAGCCGGCAAATTTTCTATGAATTTGGCAATTTGAAATCCATAAAACAGAATGTTTCCACAATGTCATACAGAGAGAGACGGATTCAGAATGATCAACAACTACGTGACGCTATTAGAATTCATCATGATAGAAACTTCATAAAACCAAAGAATGAGACCTGCAAGAAGAGATTTCCTATCTGCATTCTTGTTGGTGTGTACAAATGTGGTACACGAGAGCTCATAGACTTTCTCAACTTGCATCCTCATATTGAATCCTACCCCAGCACACTGAAAGCCTATGAAATGCCATACTTTAACAAAAAGTATAGACTTGGAGACAAATGGCTTCAAAGCCAAATGCCATGTACGTACTCAAACCAAATAACGTTAATGAAACATGCAGGATACTTTCATAACCCAACCGTACCAGAGAGAATCAAACAATTCAATGACAGCATCAAACTTATACTCATGGTGAGGGAGCCCATCTCAAGGTCACTGTCACATTACACGTATTGCAAGAGCCTACATCTGGAACACTTTCAAAAAAATAAGTTACAGCAATGTACCAAAAACAATTTTTCCTCTTTTGTGTTGAACTCAAGGAATAGTGTAGTTGGAAACAGTAATTGGGTGTTACACTCTGTTTTTGATAAACCTATGAAATCATGGCTTGAATATTTTAATCAAAGTCAGTTTCTTATCATTGATAATGAAGAGCTTAAGCATGACCCAGTTTCAGCTTTGCTCAAGGTTGAACGTTTTCTTGGGCTAGAACACGTTATAACTGATGAAATGTT
This sequence comes from Loripinus fragilis, assembly GCA_964019695.1. Lineage (NCBI taxonomy): Eukaryota > Metazoa > Mollusca > Bivalvia > Lucinida > Lucinidae > Loripinus > Loripinus fragilis. Next base: position 47,280,556 of record OZ026528.1, read on the forward strand.
TGTGTTGAATAAAGACAAAGGGTTTTATTGTATTCAATCAAATAGTACAGACACTGGGATGGCTTGTTATTTTGAGAATAGAGGTCAGAAGAAACAGGCTGTGGTGTCAGAAGAAACGTTGTCCAAACTCAGTGACTATTTTAAGAGTAAAAACAAGCACTTTTTTGAAATTATTGGCAGGTCTTTTGACTGGTAATGAGACAAGTGCAGTTGCAGGCTTGAGTATTTCAATTAAAGTCAGTTTCTTATCATGGATAATGAGGAACCTAAGCATGACCCAGTTTCAACATTGAACAAAGTTGAACGTTTTCTTGGACTAGAACACTTCATAACTGAAAAAAATATTTGTGTTGAATAAAGACAAAGGGCTTTATTGTATTCAGTCAACCATTACAGACGCGGGTTGGCTTGTTATTCTGAAAATAGAGGACAGAAGAAACAAATTGTGGTTTCTGAAGAAACATTGTCAAAACTCAAAGACTATTTTAAGAGTAAAAACCAGCAATTTCTTTAAATAATTGGAATAACGTTTGACTGGAAATGAGTCACTATGAACTACAATTTAAAACAAATATCCCCTGTTATGAGATAAAAATTTGTCATAGAGTCATTCTTATACATTGTCCTGTTGAACCCTGATTTGTATTTTTAAAGATAACATTGTAGATGCAGATCAGCTGGCTACTGGTGAAACCATCTGATCAGGATACACACATTTTTTCCGCTTTGATTTAAAATACATGAAATGTTAAAGGGATGAAAAGTTGGAAGGAGCTTAGTATGTAAATAGATAATACTAGTGGTAGGAATCGGCTGGATTTTATGATCGATCATCGGTAATAACAAGTGACCAATGATCGATCATTAATCGACTAAAATAAAATACATTTATGGGACATATCTACTGACCAGCCATGTAAGGTGTCAAATAACAGGGCCAAAGAAACAAAGAATACATTTTACCACTAAATTTGGACCATTTGCTGTCCATACCATAAACTTAAAATGCAGAAAAGGGTCATATTAGACAAATACACCAAGCTAAAAATTTAAGGTCAATGTAGCAGAATGTCTATACGGAGTAATCGATTATTGAAAAACTACCAATCAATTAATCAGTTCACTGAAAATGACCAATGATCGATGAACTCCATTAATCTGCCTACCACTAGAGAATACCAGGTGAGTGTTTACTGATATCAAGTTTACCAGGCAAGGCTTTGAGAATGCTTGTTGACAAGCGTTCTCAAAGCCGAGCCTGGTAAACTTGATATCAAAAGACGCGAACCTGGTATTCTATTTATCAGTTTACCCATTGTTTCACTCTTCAAACTAGCGATTATGACGTAATTTTCGATTTTTGTGTCGATTCAGCGTCATTAGCGAGGTCATTTAAAAAGTGCAACGTCATCATGACCTGATAAAGGCACATGCCGTGAGATAGACAATCAGGCAAAGACCATGTTTATCAGGCAACGTGCAGCAATAAGGTTAATATGAGAGGTAACTGATAAAACAAGAATTAGGCTGTAAGCAATGCTTTCAGTATAGACCTGCATTATTATCTTCCAGATAAGCAATGATAAGGAATTGTTACAATCAAAAAAAAGGTCATGGCTTCTAAACTGAAATGGAAAACAATTGAAAAAATGTATGCATTGCTTTGAATGATCCAATAAATATTGTACAGAAATGGAAAACAATTGAAACAATGTATGCATTGCTTTGAATGATCCAATAAAAATTGTACAGGAATGGAAAACAATTGAAATAATGTATGCATTGCTTTGAATGATCCAATAAATATTGTACAGAAATGAAAAACAATTGAAACAATGTATGCATTGCTTTGAATGACCCAATAAATATTGTACAGAAATCGAAAACAATTGAAACAATGTATGCATTGCTTTGAATGAGCCAATGAATATTGTACAGTAATGAAAAACAATTGAAACAATGTATGCATTGCTTTGAATGATCCAATAAATATTGTAGTGAAATTGAAAACAATTGAAACAATGTATGCATTGCTTTGAATGATCCAATTAATATTGTACAGTAATGGAAAACAATTGAAACAATGTATGCATTGCTTTGAATGATCCAATAAATATTGTATATATAAATTGAAAACAATTGAAACAATGTATGCATTGCTTTGAATGATCCAATAAATTTTGTACAGAAATTGAAAACAATTGAAACAATGTATGCATTGCTTTGAATGATCCAATAACTATTGTACAGAAATGGAATACAATTGAAACAATGTATGCATTGTTTTGAATGATCCAATAAAAATTGTACCTAAATGGAAACACTTGAAATAATGTATGCATGGCTTTGAATGATCCAATAAATATTTACAGAAATGGAAAAACAATTGAAACAATGTATGCATTGCTTTGAATGATCCAATAAAAATTGTACAGAAATGGAAAACAATTGAAATATTGTATGCATTGCTTTGAATGATCCAGTAAAATTGTACAGAAATGGAAAACAATTGAAACATTGTATGCATTTCTTCTAATGATCCAATTAATATTGTATTACTTACATGACCTGTGACAGTAAGGAATTCATAAGTCAGGAAATCGCAGTCTATTTGTAGTAGCCTGTTGGCAGCATTTTCATTGATAGTTGATAGCAATTGAGACTACTATGAAATTTTCTGTCAATTTCCAAGATAGCCATCTTTGTTCTACGGTCAACCCTCTTTCCAAGAAAAGTGTTTGTCCCCAAATAATTTGATGTTAAACTGAAATTCTGTTGTAATGAACTCAAATTCAAACAAAGCTGGCTCATTTTTGCAAATATTACCGACATTGTAATAAATGTTATATATAGTGTCAGTATAAAGAGTTTTCACCGTATATAATAAATTACTGAAGGCAATAGTATGGCACTGCAGCAGAGACAATTAGATGGTCGCTGTAATAACATGAGATTACATCTACAACAACATCTTCACTTATAAAGTTTACATAGTGATGATCAAGAAGTCCACTTTTCCTGTGTGTAGGAGTGGTGACTAGTTGATTAAATCCTTAATACATCATCAGCTTCTTTTTGCTTTAAGAGCAAGTCAATATCAACCCATTTAAGCCTAGCGTCCTTTTTATGGGACATCGACAAACAGTGCAGAACCAGATCAGACGCCGCATAATGCGGTGTTTGATCAGGCTCTCCACTATTTGCTTACAGAAGGTTCTATTAGAATTTAAATAAAAATGAAAAATACCACCCAACAATCCTTACAACGTAAATGGACTGGTCCATTTGATAAGGATGGGAAACCCGATTAGGCTGAAATGGGTTAAAATCACCAGTTATGATGGTAGGGACAGCTCTTACTGGTATATCAGATATCATATGCTCCAGTTCTTAGAAGAAGTATTTGGTTGTCAATCTCAGGTTCTTGTATATAACAGGAAAAAGAAAACCTTATCACATGACGTCGCGTCTGAAAGTGATATAACGCCATGCATTAAAATCGATAAACCACTAGTGGTCTACCAATTCACGGGGAACGTAATGACGTCCAATATAACATTGCGTAAAATAAGGGAAAATCTTAACGTTTTCACACCAAAAATGCATTTTTAAGTGCTTTATTGTCATGTGATAAATAGAATCTATCATTCGTGCTCTTGTATTATTGAATTTATTAAACTCGTTGCGAAAAAGAGATAAAAAGCTCGACAAGCCTCGCATTTTATCTCTTTTCCCCAACTCGTTTATTAAATTCAATAAAACATGAGCACTCATGTAAGATCCTCTATTTAATTGGGGAGCCTGTCTTGGTGATAACACAATTATCAGGTGTTCTATGTTCAGATTTGACAACGAATATTGCTTTATTCAGTCCTGGCTGATGTACATTGAAATACCTCCACCTCTGCACTGTCCATGAGCAATGTTGTCATGCGCAGAACCTGCTTGACTGGCAAATCTGGACATTTATCTCCTGGTCTTAGCCAGGATAAATGATGTCACCTGATGCCATGTTTTTGTCCCTCTCCATTGGTCTTGCATGTGGTAGAAGCGAGTTTACGTTTAGAAAATGGACTCTGAAACAGTAGACTGAACTTGCTTTTACAAACACTGGTTTGGCAACTGTCAAGATAGCATTCCTCTTTGCTCTCTTTTTATTTCCTTTACGATCTTACATTGATCTTTATCTTCTTAGTGTCCAATTTTTCAATTATAAATAAACCTTTAAGTGATTTCGTCCTGTTTATTCCAGTATAAAACTGAACTACTCTTAATGGCCCTTCACATTAATTACCAGGTTATCTTCAGTTTTACCATGCTCGTTATGGATAGTTAGTGCCCATGCTAGTTTTATTAGAAATTGAATCTGTTTATCTGTTAATATGAGAGGTAACTGATAATATCTGCAACTTATTCATTTGCGAGAGTATGTTCTAATGTTAGTGACTTCAACAACAGAAACCAATTTCCCTTTTTAGTGAGCCATCTAAATAGCATGTCCTTTTTCTGTATTGCAAACCATCATTTACTTTATTCATATTTTGATATGGTAATATATGTAACAGGCTGTCAGAGAGTAATGCCCCAACGCACAGAGTGCAAACATCTCTTATTCGACGCAGCTTGAATTTTGATCAAGATAGGAAGTGTCTGCGAAATTGAAATTCCCTAGGGGGTTAAGTCACTAACAATAGAACATAAAGACTTCAAGACAAAACTGGTCCTGAAAAATTTATATAGGTGTTTTCCCTGGTCCTTTCAATGAAACTGAAGTTGTTTTTTTCCATTTCTATCCCAAATATGGTACCCAACATGCCTGTCCCTATGGCTATAATACTTATGGAAGTAATCAGCATATCTAGCTAAGGAAGAAGTAATAAACCTTGGTAACATGCATAACAAGAATATTAAAGGAGTTTATTACTCTTATCATCTGTTATGCATGTTTCTACAATTTTGTGAAGCATTTAAACAGCTAGCTAGGGCAGCATTTGTCCAAAATGTTCAATTTAGTCATATATTTAAAAGAGATAAGGTAATGCTTAGAAAAGATCCCTTGCATTGTTAGTATTATATTATAGACATGACTAAATGACAGGGCTTCTACAGTCCATTGTGATCTTTTATTTGAATTATTCCTGTCAATAAGAATTACAATAGTTTAATAGCGTAACTTTGTTTTATATTTAATTTGGTACTATGCATGCCACGTGCGAACATGGTCATTTTATGAAGTTGCATCCTATTTATCCTTTGGCTATTTCAAATTAAACTAGTAACAAAGAATAAATCAAATGAGCCAGCACAATTGATTTGGTACAAGTACGTATTGCAGTGTCAAGAAATGAGGGCTCAGGCAAGCCTTGTAAATGTGCAGACTCATCAGAGCTTTTGCTGTCTGCATTTACAAAGTATGGATATATAGATGCAGACTCAGACCACAATTAGTATGACAAGCCCGACTGCATCAGCAAGAGCAATTAATGGATCCAAGATATTTGCTAATATATGTGATGAGTACCAAAATCTCACATGCTGGTCAAATCTTCTTTTGGGCGCTTTAAAAATTACAATAAATGAGATCAATAATTATTTTTTCATCTAAAGGCAATACTGTCAAAAACAAATTTGATAGAAGTTTTCAATAGTTGGTATACATGAATGCCAATAGAGTCTGTAAAGTCACACTGCTGTCAATATCTTAACTTTATGGTATCCTTTTCCATGTGAAAGAAATATGATTTGTTTTTGAGATGATTAAATTAAAAGACCCATGGTAATATAAAATGCATAGATACTTACCACCAAAATCATGTACATGTTTACTTTGTTAACCCTGCAAGTAAGTATATCATTGATGACAATTTTATATGGAGTTGAGTGCTCTCCCAATACTTTTTGTCAGAACAGTTGACTTTTTGCATATGTCTTAAATTCATAACCTGGCCTGTTTGTTACTTATTCTTATTGTTAATATCCATATAATTCTTTGTTAAATTTGATCATGTTACATTCTATATAGTGGAAATTAGCATCAGCTTTTTTTGAATTAATTGCTAAAACTACCAATACATGTAAGTAATATTTCATGACTGCACTTTTCATTTTAAATATTTTACTTTTCCATCCAACATTCTAAAAGAACATTATGGAATATTTTTACATCAACTTGAATGTCCAATTTGGTCCGGCCTTATTATGGTAAAAAAAGTCCTATATATTTAAATTGGTATCGTAAGTTACAATTGATTTTGTTTTCTTGGATAGATCATATCACTTGTGATTATTGTCATATTAACTCCACAATTATCACTTATTTGTTCCATTTCACAGAAATATCAGTTCTAAATAAGTCCTTTACTTACAAAATTATATTGCTTAACCAAATGATCTGAAGAACTATGTTGATTTATTTTTTTTAATAGCCTTAATTTTTTATTTTTTTTTTAAAAAAATGATGGGTAACGTATTTAACACGCTGTAGCACCCAAACGCCCCTGCCGCCAGATGGCCAACATGTTGCAAAAAGCTCGTTAGATGTTTTACTTTAAGAAAAACATAGTCTACAAAGTTCCCCCTGGGGGGAGCTAACCCTTATTAGTTCATGGCCTATAAATAAGTATAATTAGGAAACACCACAATCACACACTGCAGACAAACCCATGACGACGAGGAAGAGCCACTTAACAGACATACGACGTCATGGAAGATAATTAGCAACAAAGTAAGTAAGGGTGCAAAGATCAGGAATCGATACAATCAAGTACCACACCTGACCAAGGATACCAATGGGAAAGTGACAAACTCACAGTTGGACACCACAAACGAGAGCCAAGAGGCCAGCTCTTTCCCAGCAGGTGACCACAAGGCACATTTAAACAGACGCTCACAAAGGCATAGCAAACACTAGACAGAAAAAACAAAAAAGATCCACAAAAGAAGTACCGCCTTGGAAAGGTCAGTAAAATATTTTGCTGGAGGGCTTAAACCGGTTTAACGGCGCCAACCTCATCCTTAATTCAGATGTGGATCAAGACACTATCTAAATAGATATTTGGTTTGCATGAACGACCCCTAACTTATCAATGCATCATATCCCAGAACATATAAATCAAGATATAACAAGGAGATGAAGCAAAGATAAGGACTCAACAGTAAAAAAAAACTGAATACCGGAGCAAAAGAAATCCAACAGGTAAATCCCCGTGGGCCCGACAACCAGCCAAAGTATCAGGCCCCTATACCATCTCATACATAGATAAGTCTTTAAGTCGGAACCATCATAGAGTCTGAAGTCAGACCCACTGGCCCCAGAGTGACTCTACCACCTTGCCGTGGTCTCTGGGGCACACTTCACATTTGGGGACGATATTGATTGTAATACTTGTCCCTGTCCGGGAGTGCCAAGAGTAGAGTCCCACTTGTTCACCGTGGGTGGCTTTCTCGGTAACTCGAAGGGGATGGCCTGGAAGACTGAGAGCATGCAGAATATGGGCGTATAAAATTCTGTATGACTCAACACGTCTCTTTGGCCTCTTTGACGGGGTAGACCCGAGGGGAAACACGGCCCGGTGTTTCTAATGGGTCTTGTCATGCTAAGCCCCAGGAAGCTGAAAATGTAAAAAAAATACTTCTTATATCTTCGTTCTATAGTATCCTTCTGATGCCAACCACGTGTCCATTATCTTATATATTCTTTCTTTTATAAAATATTCCTGGAAGGCAGTGGCTTAACGGGTCAATTGCGCAGATTTTATTTGTGCAAGTATAACTTCTATGTAACCCTAGCACTGGAGGTGGGAAAACCACTCCATTAAAGTGCTCCCTTGTTGGACTCCACGGTGGGTGGGGAGCATGGAGGCTGAATCTTAAAACCAAACACACATGGCTACAAAATCTAGAAAACGCCACGCACCGATTACAGACACAGATTCTGATGAATCATTAACAGCTTCTCAATCTCAATCTAAGTCTTCTGTACCAAAGAAACCTTATGTACCTAGATTTCTAATCATTCATTCAGAAGTAGAGGGAAAGGATATTTCTCTTCTTTCTCCTTTTCTGATAGAAAAAGCAATCATGAGTATAGCAGGTGAGCCTAAGAGCATCAAAAACTTACGATCTGGTGATTTACTAATACAGTGTACAAAACAACCCCATGAAACAAATCTTCTGAAAATGAAAACATTTTGTGGATTGAAATGTACTGTAACACCCCATAAATCCTTGAACACATCAAAGGGTATTGTTCGCTGCCCTGCCTTAAGCAAGCAGAGCTGCGAACATATTCTTGAGTTCATGGGTGAACAAGGTGTTACAGATGTACGTAGAATTAATGTTCACCGTGATGGAGCACTCAAACCAACCAACACTTTTGTTTTTACTTTCGACTCACCAGTTCTACCAGCAAATGTCAAAATAGGCTTTATTCAGGCAAAAGTTGACGTGTATATCCCAAATCCACTTAGATGTTATAAATGTCAAGTGTTTGGCCACCACGAAAATAAGTGTGGCAGACAAGCGATATGCGTCAACTGCAGTATGCCTGAACATTGCGCATCTGGCCAGTGTCAAAGACCTGCCAAGTGTGCCAACTGCTCAGGTGATCATTCTGCTAACTCAAAAGATTGCCCACAATGGGAGAAAGAGAGAAAAATCCTTAAAATAAAATGTGAAAATAACTTGTCATTTCCAGAAGCTCGTAAGCAATTCGAACAATTTTACCAAGCTAGGACATATGCAAGTGCTGTGAAACCAGGCACTTGCAACAAATCTACAGAAACTCATAACAACAGCACACAGACGGACGACAGTTTTACAGAATATTTAAAAAAACAAACACAAGAAAAACAACAAGAACCCTCTAAAGGAAAACCCCAAGAAAAGGGTAATCCATCTCGTCCAGGGCAAACCCTTAAGCCAGCAACCCTGGAGATGATTAGGAAAGATGAAGAGAAGAAGAAAAAAGAAGAGAAAGACAAACTCAAAAAACAACAAAAAGATGAAAGACGACAACAATATATCAAAGAAAAAGCACAGAAAGATAAAGAAAAAGCTGAAAAAGCAATACTAGCTCAGAAGAATCCATTTTCTGTGTTTAAAAAGGATGATGAGGAAGATGACATGGACGATGATTCTGTGGTTTTCACAGACTCTTCCTCCAGTGATCACCTCCCTAAAGGCACACTTTCACGATTACCAACAACTTAAACAATGGAAGGTGTCAATCTAACCATTATTTTAGTATCTCTTTTAATATTATTTTCAAGTATGGATTTTAAACATAAAATTATTCAATGGAATTGTCGAGGTTTGAAACCTAATTTTAATGAAGTATCTCTATTGATTTCCGAATATAATCCATCTGTATTTTGTTTTCAAGAGACATTTCTTAAACCAGATGATAACATCTCATTAAAAGGTTTTAATATATATAACTATGTTCATACTGATTGTCTGAGGCCCTCTGGTGGTGCCTCGGTGTTTGTAAAATCATCTTTCCCACAAAGAAAGATTGATTTACAAACAGAACTACAAGCAACTGCAGTATCTGTCACTCTTGACAAAGAAATAACCATATGTTCTGTATATATTCCCCCATCATTTCTCTTAATTCTCAACACCTGAACAGTTTACTACAACAACTTCCTTCTCCTTATATCATATTAGGTGACTTCAATGGTCACAATATCCTCTGGGGTGGTAAAAACAATGATTCCAGAGGTGAGCTTATCGAAAATTTCTTAACAAAAAATGATATATGTATTATGAATGATAAATCATACACTTATCTTTCTACAAGTGCAAAGTCCTTTTCCTCTATTGATCTTTCCTTCTGTCACCCATCACTCTTTCTTGATTATAATTGGTCTGTGAGTAAAGACCAACATAATAGTGATCACTTCCCTATCATCATTGAACAGAACACTTTTTCCACTGAGGACCACAATCCAAAGTGGAAATTAAATAGAGCCAACTGGGATCTATTTAATACTCTATGCACTGGTAAATTAATACCAGAAAACTTCAAAGAATCTTCTGATCCCATATCTGACTTTACTTCTTCTCTTATAGAAATATCTAAAGAATGTATTCCTCAAACCTCGACAAATCCAACTAAAAGTAATCCATGGTACAACGACGACTGTAAGGAGGCAATTAAACAACGTAAACAAGCTCTATCTAAATTTAAAAAATCTCCAAATTCCAACAACTTGAATGACGTTAAAGTATTTAGAGCTAAAGCCCGCAGAACAATTAAACTTTCGAAACGTAAGTCATGGAGATCTTATGTTTCGAAAATCAATCATAAAACACCTATTAAAAAGGTTTGGGATATGATAAGAAAAATCTCTGGAAAAAACAAATCCCCCAGTTACACACATTTAAACATGGTGGGTACTGACAGCAAAGCAACTTCAAAAACAGACATTGCTGACACTTTAGGAGAAACTTTTTGTCACAATTCATCATCATTCAAGTACTCTGAATCCTTCAGAAAGATTAAAACTGAACAAGAGAAAGTTAAATTGAATTTTAAATCACAAAATAATGAAATTTATAACAAAGATTTTAATTTAGATGAATTAGTTGAAGCTATTCAACTATCACATGACTCAGCCACGGGTCCTGACGAGATCCACTATCAAATGCTTAAACATCTCCCAGAGAATTCTCTTGAAACCCTTTTGAATATATTTAATTACATTTGGACTACTGGTAAATTTCCAGAAGATTGGACCTTAGCAACCATAATCCCAATTCCCAAACCTGGGAAAGATCCTGCGGAACCTAATAATTATAGACCTATAGCTTTAACAAGTTGTCTATGTAAAACACTTGAAAGAATGATAAATAAAAGACTTACTTGGTTTTTAGAATCCAATAATCATATATCGCGGTTTCAGTCTGGTTTCAGATCTGACCGCAGTACAACTGATAATTTAGTTAGATTGGAAACCTTCATACGTGATGCCTTTATTAAAAAGGAACATGTAGTTGCTGTGTTTTTTGATTTGGAAAAAGCTTATGATACCACGTGGAGATATGGCATTTTAAAAGATATCCACAAACTAGGATTAAGAGGTAGACTTCCTACATTCATTGAAAACTTCCTTGCAGACCGCGCCATGCAAGTCCGAGTTGGCTCCTCTCTGTCTGACTATTATGACCAGGAGCAAGGTGTACCTCAAGGGGGTGTGCTATCTACAACACTTTTTAGTATCAAAATTAATGATATTGTGAAATGTTTAGGTAATCTTACTGATTGCTCATTATACGTTGACGACTTCTGTATCTGTTATCGCTCGAAAAGCATGGCAACAATTGAACGTCAACTACAACAAAATTTGAATAAGATTGAAAATTGGGCAACAAGCAATGGCTTTAAGTTTTCCAAATCAAAAACACAGTGTGTACATTTCTGTCAGTTGCGCAAGCAACATGATGATCCGGTTTTACATTTATATGGATCACCTATTCCAGTTGTTGAGGAATCTAAATTCCTTGGCATTTTATTTGATAGAAAACTCAGTTTTATACCCCATATTAAATATCTCAAAGCTAAATGTTTAAAAGCATTGAATCTTTTAAAAGTGCTTTCCCATACTTCTTGGGGTGCAGACCGAACTACACTTCTAAAGCTGTATCGGTCTCTAGTCCGGTCAAAATTAGACTATGGCTGTATCATATATGGCTCTGCACGAAAATCATATCTTCAAATGCTTGATCCTATACATAACCAAGGACTTAGATTAGCTTTAGGGGCTTTTAGAACTTCTCCTGTTGCTAGTCTCTATGTGGAAGCAGATGAACCATCACTATATTCACGAAGAGAGAAACTCTCTTTGCAATATGCTATAAGACTTGCTGCTAACCCATCAAATCCTGCTCATGAAGTTACATTCCCACCAAATTATGTTAATTTGTATGAACAAAAACCTAAAGCTATTAAATCATTTGGCATCAGAATTTCACCACTTTTAGAATCTGCCAATATCAAACCACAAAATATTGAAAAACATTTTACACCAAATATTCCAGCTTGGTGCATGAAATCACCTGAAATACTTTTTGATTTACATTCCGGGAAAAAATCTGAATCAAATCCACACATATTAAAAGATGATTTCAGAAAAATGCAAAGTCGTTATAAGAATTACCAACAAATTTATACTGATGGGTCAAAGGAAGACTCAAAGGTTGGTTGTGCTGTTATATCAGACAACCATAGTAATATGCAACGTATACCTGACGATTCATCAATTTTCACTGCTGAAGCCAAAGCAGTTGATCTAGCTTTAGATTTCATTAGCACTTGTGATGCAAACAATAAATTTATTATATTTTCTGACTCGCTCTCTGTATTGAAAGCAATGAACCATACCAGTTCAAAGAATCCACAGATTCAGAAACTTTTAGAAAAATGTCATGAGCTTTTAACTTATAAAGAAATTGTTCTCTGTTGGATTCCTAGTCATATAGGTATCCAAGGGAATGAGATGGTAGATAAGCAAGCAAAAACATCGCTTTCATTAGAACCAACTTCTTTTAAAATTCCATTTTCCAATTTTAAGCCCTCTATCAATAAATATATCTTGGAAGAATGGCAAACTTCATGGAATAACAGCATTGGTAATGAACTTCTTGACATCAAACCAACTATTGGTGAATATCAATCGGTTGTTCGAAACATTAGAAGAGAAGAAGTAGTATTAGCTCGACTCCGCTTAGGTCATACAAGAGTCACTCATTCATACTTACTACAAGGTGAAGAGCATCCTCAATGTGTTGGTTGCGACGCACCTTTCACTGTACGTCACTTCCTTTTGGAATGTGGCGATTTTGCACAAGTAAGAAATAATTGCTTCCATGTTAATAACATGAAAGAATTATTTCAAGATATACATATTGATAGTATTATGACATTTTTAAGACAAATAAATCTTTTTAACAAAATCTAATTGCTGTTTTTAAAATCATGTTTTGTTTTACATTTGTATCAGACCATAATACAGATTATATTATGTTGAATTCTGTTCAGTTAAAAAACATGTACAGTTATCTGAATAGCTCTTTGAAACTGTCAGATATTGTACGTGGTCTCTCCTGTCAACAATCGTATTGCAACTTATTTTCATAAAACAAACTCATCATCACCATTCCTTTTATTTTATCTTATAAATTTTTAACTTTTTCCATCCTCATCATGTTTAGTTAATACCGTCTGACGCTAATGACCCACAAGGGTTGATGCGTCGTTAAGCACCAAACAAACAAACAAACAAGACCCACTGGCGTGCAATTAAAGACGAAAGCAAAGTTGCCAACCGTGATTGGGTTGACCGCCAAGCATGCAGTCTGTTGCAATACATTAATGTTATAGCCAAGATTGATCGAGATGTCCGTTGTTTTTACCCATGTGAGATATTTCTTTCTTACATACCAACGCATACAAGATCGAGTGATCCCTATGTAAGCTCGCTGTCGGAAAAAGCTGTCCCACATCGCTACCCATGTGAGATAAGCTGTCTAATACGAGATAAGCCACACGCGTAGGGCTACTGATGCGAGATAACCCACACGCGACATTTTTGGCACATGACTGTGTTGAAATTTCAGCAATTTAAGTCGGCCTTCAACGTGGTATAAAGTCAAACTTAGAACATTTATTCAATGCTGCTTTTGACATGCTTAGTGCATTGCGATGGACATATTTGACTGTTATACAATGAGTGACTGAATGCACCGGGATGGAAAGAGTTGACGATGTAAAAAAAAGAAACATTTTCCTCATCAAATTTCTTATTCGAGTTACTGTGGCTGATAAGGTAGTTCTTGTAAGTCCATTTTGATGAAATAACCATTTGTTCATTGTTTAATGCAACTAATATTTCTGTGAAATAGGAAAAATAAGTGATAATGGTGGAGTTAATATGACAATGCGCTGTTAATTCACTGTTTCAAGTTGATTTGTACAGCGCGCGTCATTGACTGTAAACATCGACCTCAAGTGACGTCACCAACAGATATTTTACTGTACCATACCCTACGGTAGCTAAATTTATGATTGGTATATGAGGAAAAAGTCGATCATTGGTGTTCAGTGGTTCCAGAAAAATCCCAACACTCGGGTCCACCGTTCATTGGGAAACTCGGCAAGCCTCGTTTCCCACTGTAATAGTGGGCCCTCAGGTTGGGATTTTTCTGTCCCCACTGGACACCAATGATGGATTCTATTTTTCTCACATACCAACTCATACAAGATCAAGTGATCCCTATGTTAGCTCACTGTTGGAAAAATCTGTCCCACATCACTACCCATGTGAGATAAGCGTAACTAATACGAGATAAGCCACACCCAGCCGGTTACTAATGCGAGATAACCCACACGCGACATTTTGGGCGCATGACTGTATTCCTTTGAAAACGAAAGTTGAATTGTTGACAGTCAGGAAAAACGTCAATGTTGAAAATTCAGCAATTTAAGTCGGTCTTCAACGTGGTACAAAGTTTAAAGTTAAACATTTATTCAATGCTTTGAACATGCTGAGTGCATTGCGATTGACAAATTTGACGTGTTGGGAAATCAATGAGTAACTGAATGCACTGGAATGGGGATCCTTGACGATGTAAAAAAGAAACACACATTTCTCAACAAAATTACTTACTCGAGATACTGTGGCTGATAAGCTAATTCTTGTATATCAATTTTGATGAAATATCCATTTGTTCATTGTGTAATGTACTGTTTATTCGCTGTTTCAAGTTGATTTGTACAGCGCGCGTCATTGACTGTAAACATCGACCTCAGTGACGTCACCAACATGTATGATACTGTACCGTACTGTACGGTCGCTAAATTTAGAATTGGTATATATATGTATGAGAAAAAGAATCGATCATTGGTGTTCAGTGGTTCTAGAAAATTCCCAACCCTTGGGTCCACCGTCCAGTGGGAAACTCGGTAAGCCTTGTTTCCCACTGGAACGGTGGGCCCTCGGTTTAGGGTTTTTCTGTCCCCACTGGACACCAATGATGGATTCTATTGATCTCACACACCCGCACCAGCCCTATGGAAGGATAAAAATCGAACAGCCGCACGTCGACCGCACGCTTGCTGCACGTCGATCAGTGACGTCATTGTAATTCTAAAATGACGTCACAATTTCGCATCTCAGCGAATTCAGTGTTTCATGGAAGACTTTTATATGTTTTTTTGAATATAAAATGTGGTACTTAATAGTGGGCAAAAAAAGAATCCATTATTCGTGTGAGGGTGAGATAGAAAATCCATCCCTCGTGATCACCATCTGTCATCACTCGGCACCTCGTGATGCCAATTGGTGATACTCGGGACGGTTTTTTCTATCCCACCCTCACACTCATGATGGATACTAATATTATATTCCTTATCAAGATTAGTGCAAAACTATAAGGGACATTAAGTACTGTAAAACAAAACAAAGACCAAACACAGAACCCCCACAAAATAATGGGTCGCAACGTCACCAGTTTGATTATTATCAGAAACAGACAACATGAAATCAATCCAATCGAAAAATCTCGACCCAACTCGGGAATCAAGCCTCGGGTGTATGTAAGGCGTAGTAAGCTGCCTTTTGTTAGCCGGAACTGGCGTACGGAAAATATGTATGTTATCAGGAATATATCTCCCCTGTTTTATTCACAAGTTTAACTTAGACTTGTTAAGGATGTTGCGACACAAGCAAATAATACAGACGGACACGCGGACGAATGGGACGGATAACGATATGTCCGATTTTTTCCAAACATTGCAGATAAAAAAGTCGTGATTTGTAATCCTAGATTATGTCCGAACGGGCTCCAGAGCTTCTCTGGTGGTTTGCGCGTCACACACATGTATCACACCGGATTGGCGGCAATCGAAAACGCTTACTCTTGGGACGAAGGTAGATCAAAAAAATAAGAAACATGTTTTTCGATTGCCATTTGTCGCCAAACTGGCGACAAATGGCAATCGAAAACACAGTTTCTAGCGATATCTGATCAGCGTTCGCCGATTATTAAGAGCGTTTTTGATTGCCACCTATCGGATGTGATCTGTGGCCCACTGAAAAGCTTTCATTCACAATAATAGAAACGACGGAGCCGTCCAAGTCATCAACAATTTCAGCGTCTGAGTCAATATCCTCGAGTACCCATTTTACCCCCCCCCCCCAAACCCTCCTCTCCCCCAGAAAATATAGTGGATCCGTGCAATGCATAAAACACATTCATCAGTCAAGTCGTTTGTAGCTTTTTGAAGATATCATTGTTATTATTACTATAGATTTCTAAGGGAGATGATTCTATCAGCACTGTTGTGAAATCCACTAAACGTACATATTAGCAAAACCTATTGCTGGGACTTTACTTCGGTCACCAGGTGGGACTAAGAGTATCCTTCATATGTATTGTTGTGGGACAAGGAAATCCCACCCGAGGACCAGAATAATTCGTCAGAAACGAGGCTCTGCCGAGTTTCTGACGAAATTATTCAGGTCCGAGGGTGGGATTTTCTTGTCCCACAACAATACATCATGATGGATACTTTTTCTCGCCCATTTTGTGACTTTTTAAGGTTTTATATGAATTCTGTCAGTTCCGCATATTTTTTTTTAGATTTTTTGCGTTTGTTCCAATCTAAAAAATAAGTTCACCAACGAATTTTCCAGATGCAGAAATGGGTGTAAACATAGTTTAGCACCTAAAAACGGAAGCGAAATAGCATTTCAAGCGTCGGTTTTGTTTTTATTGGGGTTTGAAACTAACGTTGGTGTCAGTATCTATTGACAAAGACGTCGTGGCGCCAAACTGTGTCAATAACGTGCGTCACATTGTTGTTGCATTTTAGTGACGTCAGAAATGTTTTTGACGTCATTCAACAACGCGCAAATGGCGGACGCACTAAATATTGCCGTTTTGATATTTCTACATAATATTTAGGCGTGAATTGCTCTGAAAACAGCCGAAATTGTTATAAATTGAAGTCACGTGGATGGGATAAGCAGGTCACGTGGATGGGATAAGGAAATTCCGCTCTGCGTTTTGCCTATGGAACAGCTTGTCTTGAGCGATAAGTGTGCGAGAAAAAACGATCTCACGTTGGGACTGTATGACCCCAATTGGAATTAATCCAGTGATGTTACAATATGGCTTCTATGGTAATGACCGGCTGCTGTGTTACAATACGAACCCACTACAATACAGCACTGCTACTGTCGTGCCAATCAAGAATGACAGTGACGTAATACTGTGTTTACAATTGGGCCTGGTCGCGAGAAAACCTGTCTTCGGGGTTTCCGAGAAAGCGAGTTCAAAACAGTCTCCTCAGCCACTGAGACTAGCTAGAAAATTGAATTTTCATCAGTAGCAAGTCTACATATGGTACTTTCCTAAAAACGAATAATAAAGGCGCTGATCAGACTGTGCGGATGCGCAGGCTGGTCTGCGCCTGTGTTGTTCGCAAACCCCCGAAGCGACGAGGCCCAATTGCTAGGTAGATCACTAACCTGTACATTTCAGTTGATTTAACGCGAATCGACAGATCACTTGTGTTTTAATCCTACCCTAAGGATAGCATTAATACACAAGTGATCCCCTGATAGCTTTGTAAACAAAATATTAAGTCACTGTCACTCTTGGCTGGCAGGACAGTATGGTTGAATTTGCCGAAAACCGGAGGTAAAATACCACGGATTACAATACAGTGTGTAGATAAACAAAAATCTTTTAGGCGTGATTTTTCAATTGGAAATATGGATCTAGAAATGGGGGTTTCAGGCGTTTACTTAAATGTACATTTACTATAATATTTTGATAAACATAAATGTTCCAGCCCGACTATCTCATGTTTTGCGTTATGTATCAACCTTTTGAAATAAAGTGATCCAAATGCAATTACTCAGAGGTTGTGGTACGTAATCCAGAAATCATAAATTACCAATCGAAACTGGTAGATGGAATGGCATAGCACTGGATGAAAGAAAATGTTCTTTTTGTAGATTAGATATTGGTGACGAGTTCCATTTTATCATGTCATGTAAACACTTTGACACAGCACGAAAAAAATTAATAAAAAAATATTATTATGACCACCCAAACACTCTGAAGTTTAGACAATTAATGAACACAGAGAATGAAACTGATTTGAAGAAACTGTGCCGCCTCATAATTATTATAAATGAGGCGTTTTAAACGTATGAACTAATATTTTACAATAATTTCTGCTATTTGATACAATTATACATAGGTTGTGAGTGCCCACTATAATCGGATGATCGAAGCGATTCTGGTGGGCACACACCACCTATGGTGTCGACCAATATAAATAATCGAAAGTATAAGATATGCGTATAGTTTTTGCGTCCAATGGTGTCCATGGTTCCTGTGACTAACCGTCTTCTATACGGTAATTGAGCTGACGTCGACGGCATATGAATCATGGATACTTTTGAATTGTCTTAACTTTGAAGCATACAAGAGAACAGAGATTGTGATATGTGCGCTCATTATGACCGCTACACTGAGGTGGTCCTGATGATCTCTCACTATCCAACAAGCATGACCTGTTAACCATTATAAACAAAATTCATGTATGATTTCATATATATATATATATATATATATATATATATATATATATATATATATATATATATATATATATATATATATATATATATATATATATATATATATATATATATATATATATATATATATATATATCCTTAACTTTGGAGAGTTGGGTTTTAAAACTCGAAATACACTTATAAAATAATTATTTATATACAATTCCTAGTTTATACGGTTAATTATCATTAGGCTTGCATTGTTATAATTATGTGATTAACTCATATAAGCCTAACGCTCTTTTTTTCAGTGACATAAGCAAACAGTGCAGACCGAGATCAGACCCCGCAGAATACGGAGCCTGATCAGGGTATCAACTGTTTCCTTACAGAATGTCCTATATAATGTTATTAAAAAATGAAAATACTATCCAACAACCCTTAAAACGGAAATGGACCTGTCCAACTGGTAACAGTGGGAAATTCCATTCAGCACAAATGGGTTAAATGCAAATTTTGTATGTACAACTGCCAAAATATATATTTTTATATTATACTAATTCACTGGTCCCACCTCATGGAGGTGGTATTGATATGTATTCACACCCGTTATTCGTAGTCATCAGACACAACGGTACAACCGTGACTGCATTAAGCCGTATAATGTCAGCACGGTGCTTGCTTCATAGAAAGTGACAAGTTATCAAATGAATAGCAAACATGACAGACCAAGAAGTGTAGATACACATCTTGTTTTGTCCAGTCTGCTATGCTCACCGAGAATGTACATATGTTTCACACACACACACACACACACAGAACGAGCCATTTTATTAGTCTAAATATATAATGTATAATCATAAGTCAATATGTCATATATATACTATCTTATATGTGTGGCGAACATACTTTCCTCAAATCTGTCTAGTATTTCGCCTTTCGGACAAGGCAGACTACGGGAAATCTAAATTCTTGACAGACGGAACGGAACTAACGCGATGGCGTGGCCTTGTACTATATAAGGCTGCAGTCAGCGTCCGGATTCCCTGCTTACCGCTGATTATGACTGCTAAAACATCAACAACTACAGGTAAAATAAAAGTTGACCGCATGTTGTTTTGGCAGACAGAGTTGACCCTGATGAAATGCCGCATCGGATGCGACATTTCATCTGGATCCTCACTGCTTGCCAAATACAATGTAATACACAAAAGCTAAAGCCATCCTGCGAAAACTGCGATTGCTGTTTACCTGAATTTGAAAGGATATCCAGTGATCCCAATTTTTCAGGCGAGAATCTTTGAACTCAACACTCGTATGTACGCACGTGCAGCGTAAAGTACAAAGGGAAATAATTATGCCATACCGATCTTGAAGCTTTTATCAATAAAGTCGTCGAGTTTATCCCCCTTACGACCTCCAAAACAAATAATAATGACGATGTCGCTTCAACATGTTGAATCCCCTTTTTGGATCCGTCTGCTCCCCCAAAATACTCTAGCTTGCTGCTGTACAAACAAAATCACGAAAGAGTGCGAAACATGGGTTGTCCGATAAGTCGCCCGAGCAACCTATGTGTCTCAGTCTTGCGTGAATACATAGAAAACTCGGTTTAATATATTTATATCATTATGCTTAAATTTGACCTCCTCTCCCCACCCTCTCTCTTTTATCTGTCTACTAGTAAAGTACCGCCTTTCAATATTGTATTGTGTTCCTCATATGCCAGGTTTGCATGACCTGGATGTAAAAAAAGAGATTTGTATTGCATTGTATTGTATTGTGGTAACAAACAAAACATTTCTCAAACTTCATACATTTGAAATCAAAACTGAATTACCATGCTGCTAAACGCACTACTTTGCCATGACGCCAATGTGGCGCAAAAACTCCACATTGATGCCATTGCGAAGTAGGAGCCTTTTCATCAGTTGCATGACTAAAACGGGATTTCATTGTCCTTTGATACTTTTATTCAAGAGGGATTATTAGCCTTTGCGATTTTTATCATATGAGCCAGTGCATGAGATTTCCGACAGTGTGGTATGTGCGACCAGCAAAGCCTCAGATTGGCCAATACATAAGCGCAGTCTGATCAGAGCCTTTGCTTGTCGCCTGAATATTATATGAGTGTTTAATTGCTGGCTGGATATCATTTTGCGTTTCTGGGCTTGTGAGGGGGCTGCGCGGGCTCGTCTGGGCCTGCGCTTGTCAAAGTGCCAGATTGTTAGAAGTCACGTGTCACGACTCATATATAACGGTAAGAAGGTAAGCGGTTTGGATTACTGGCTTTCTCGTGAACTGAACTGTGAAGTGCCGCAGATTATATGTTATTACGTTTGTCAAGAAAATTCTTACCACATCAAAGTAAAATAACTGATATACTTGGCAGATAAATGTATGAGCCCGCCAGTGCCTTCAGTTACCGGCTACTGTCGGGCTCAAGCATTAATCTATATGTAGACGAGTTCATCCTCCGAAAAAGAAACAACGAAAAATGCGAATTTATTCCACCGTTCAAGTAATATAACTTTTATCTTATTGAAGAGCATGGTTATATCTACATCAGGATATAGCCAGTTTACGAAAATCTATTCAACTTGTGTTCAGCATTCCATGTAAAAGTGTGATAATTAGGTGTACACGTGACCAATACTGTTTTGTGTTGTATAATATATAGGATAGACTAGAAACTAATTGTTAGTTTATGTCTAATAAAATTCTGTTCTGTTCTGTTCTGTGTTCATGGCTGGGGGTAGTGGTGGGTGGCTCCTTACAGAGAAACCAACTGCCTCTACCCTAATATAATACATATAATATTTATAACGCTGACAAACTTGTTTAATTCAAATACTGATGTAGGTCGGGCTGGGTTTGGTTTGGCGCCACGGCGCTGAACCATTCCTGGCCTGACATCACATCCAAGGTCTAGTCATAGAAGGTCCAGAGCGGTGTGCGCTGGATCAGCCTTGAATCATATATATGTATGGTTATGAAAATTAGCTATGTAAAGTAAAGAGAATCTGTTGTGCTCCACCAGATAACAGGGAGTTATGGTTAGACATTATATATATAGAATATAATTACTGAACAATATGACCGCCATGATGTATTTTCATGCATGCAATTATTTGTATTATACCTCTTGTTGTTGACTATGTTGACCTAGAGTGAATAAAGAATTGATCGTACATCTATACCTTTGAAATTCAGGGTGAAAATTTTTTTACGACAATGTAATAATTGGGCCCTCGACAAGGGATACCCCGTCTTCAGGGTTTGCAAAAAACAAAGACACAGATCAGCCTGCGCGTCCGCGCAGTCTGAGCAGCGCCTTGGTTATTCGTTTATTGGAAAAGTAGTGTATCTAAACTTGCTATAAGTGAATTTTGATTTTCTAGCTAGCTTCTGTAGCTGAGTAGGCTGGTTAGAGCCTGACTTTGTCAGAAATCCCGAATACTTGTTTTCCTATGATATGACATGTGATTTCCAACAATGTGGCATTTTGACATGTGTAGACCCAGATGATCCTGTGCAGCCTCCTTGTAAGCCTAGAAACTCCAAATGATGTACGGTCAGTATATTTTGTAGCCTATACAAGCGACTAGCAAAGTATGCGCAGGCTGATCTGAGGCTTAGCTGGTCGCACATACCACATTGTTGGAAATCTCATGTCGCGGCTCATAGGTATGCGCGGATCCAGAGGTGGGCATGGGGTCCAGACCCGCCCAACAGTGCCAAATTTCCTTAGAAATATCGGTCAGGAACCCATCTCGACTTTCCCGAAGGAATTTTCTTGATCTGCGCAGAAAAATAGCTTTAATGTAACTAAACTACTTTAATCTCCGTCACTGGAGTGTTAAATCTGCTTTGGATTTGTAGTACACCAACAAATAGTTTTGCTTTATTTCAGAAGAGTACTACGATCTTATGTTTGGCATAAAGGAATTTTAGGATTAATTAATTGCTTTATACATGTAAGGTAAATGTTAATTCCCATTTAATTTCCAACACTCTGTAAACGAGAAACCCCTAAACGGCGACTTTTGCAAACAGTGAAGACCCAGATGAAATACCACACCATGCGGCATTTCATCAGGTTCTACACTGTTTGATAAGACATAAAATATATTGACAAAAAAGCACAATATTTTTTTTTAATTATAACCTGACCCACCTAGATATAGATAATGAACTGTTCTATGTTTAAGTATCAAACCAGAAGGAAGAATACATTAATATACAATGGGTTAATTAAATATTAAAACTGATTATATACGAGTGCTCCTGTATTATTGAAGTTATTATTCGAGTTGAGAAAATGCGATCTCGATGAACTACTGCGAATTTGTTTCCTTTACTCCTGTAAATGGAGGTACGAGTATGGGCCCTTAAAGTGCTCTGTAATTTTTTTTAATGAAACACGAGGACAGTTTTTAAAATCAAATAGAAAATGGCTCTTAGGACCACACACGGTCAAAGAAGATGAAAGTTACAAGTATTTGGGCACTATGTTTAGCAAATATATGTCTCTTAAGATTAATATCAAGGATGCTTGGGGACGTTCGTCAGTCTGGTGAATAGTGGTATTATTCACGAGAACGGCCTACATCCCCTGTCTTGTCAAAAAATCTACAAATGTATCGTACTGCCCAAAGCCTTGTATGGCTTCGAAAACTGGAATAGTATGACCGAGTCTGATGTTTTAACTATGGAAAGAGCTCATAGATTTTGTATAAAGTATATGCAAGGACTCCATCGACGGACGAGGACTGACATAGCTCTTAGCATGGTTGCCATTTACTCTATTGAGTCTGAAATAGACTTCAAAAAACTTATTTTATGACGTGACAAAAATGGCGGTGTTGTGTTTTTGTTCCGCGGAGAGAAAAAAATAAAAATGTGACTGTTTAGAGGACTTTAGGAGGGTATTTTTATGTCATCATAATGTGTGTTTTCAAGGATCAACTGGAATAAATTAATATAGTTCATATATGTGAGGAATTTGGAGTATATCCGACTTTTCAAACAGTATGTAGATTTCTAAATAATGTGTATATCATTGCCTTACATAACTTATTTACCCATGTGAGTAAAGTTCTTAAATGTATCCATTTTAACTGTATAACTGTCAAATAGCGGTGAACCGTGTTGTGAAAAATAAGCAATGTGCTAACCTACCCTCGCTCAAAAATTTCAAAACTACAGTGACTGCCCAAATGTGAGTTATGAGTACAGAATCTCCAGTTGACAATACACCTGTTACTCAGAACCCTAGAAAGATAGAACTGACGTCACCCGAGTTTGATATAGAAAATAAGAAGAACAGAATTGCATCTGAAACTTCAGACGAATCAGACGCATCTGAATCTCAAACATATACTGGTAATATGGCATCTGAGCACATAGAAGTCATGGATATCCATGATGCTGTTCCGCCAGCTGGGCCTACCATTACAATTCCTCCGTCAGAAATGCTAAAGCTTTCAGAGTTGCTGAAGGACACATTCCATACTGAAATTGTGGGTATTGTTGACAACATTGTCAAGGCTGTCATCACGGGTCTTCAGGAACGCATTACCTCCCTCGAGAAGTCCAACAAAGATCTTCAGGATACAAATGTTTCACTTACAGCTAGAGTGACTTTCCTTGAGGCACAAGCAGACCAGGCTGAGCAGTATAGCCGAAGAAATTGCTTACGCATTTCCGGTGTCCCTGAAACTCCAGACGAAAGCACTGACAACATTGTCATGTCAATAGCAAACGACATCGACTCAGACATACGGATTCATGACATCGACAGAAGTCACAGAGTAGGAAACCCAAAGAGAAAGAGAGGTTGTGAGAACTTGTGACCCAACCCCATTGCTGTATAAAAATTTGGCTATAAAATATGTTTAAACTAAACTAAGAGAAAGAGAGCCACACCACGAGAAATCATCGTCAAATTCTCAACTTACAGAGCACGTGCTAGCTTCTATAAGCAGCGTACCCTTATGAAAGACAGGGGCCATAAAGGTGCATTCATAAATGAAGACATTACCAAATTGCGCAGTGAATATCTATATGAAGCTCGTAAACTTCTCAAGTCAAGCAAACTGAAGGGAGCCTGGTCATCAGATGGAACTATTCTTGTGAAAGATAATGGTGACAAAGCTCATCGCATTAATTCACTAAATGACTTCGCTGGATTTGGGTACGTTCCACCTTTACCCAAACCTGGGACTTCTGCAGGAACAGACTAGCCGGTGATTAGTGAACACTCTTATGAACATGTACTGTATCGAGTGCGCGATTTGTTTTGCTGAACTTAACTGTTCTTTTTGTGTAATAGTCGCGTATACGTATCTGCCTAATATGATTACGCATGAGACTGACCTACATTGTCAGAAGTACTATGAATTCATTCTATGCCCGATTACACAATGAACAATTGAACTGGGGCCACTAACTCGTAGACGTCTTAAGCCTTAAGATCACCTTAAGTTCAACTTACGTTCACCTTAACGGTTATGGCCTCTAACTCGTATGCACCTTAATTTACGGAGACAACTTAAGATCATCGTAAAGTTATGGTCACAATAGAGTCACCTTAGCGTCGTCTTAGTGGTTACGAGAGGTACTTCCCAGAACGAATGTTATAAAAAATATGATTTTGGCGTAATAATATTTTTAAATGACCATGAACGTCTATGCCTTTGAAAAACTTGCTGCATGCTTCGTTTTTGGTGACTTTAAAATGCCACAAACATGGACACGTGCACATAGGCAATGCGCGAATCCAGAGGGGGGGGGGGGGGCAGGGAGTCTCGAACCCCCCGGAAAACAACGAGTTCTATAGGTTTCTATAGAAAAATACAATTTGGCCCCATCACCTTGGAAAAGGTTGGGCCCCCTAAAATTTGTGACCCCCCCCCCCCCCGTCTGGACTTCAAAAATTATAGTTCCTTTGAAATAACCATTGGGCTCCCACTGTAAAATAAGTTGAGGACTAAAATGTTGCCAGGGCTCTTTTCTATCAGTTGGGCTCGGACCGCCCACCATCCTGGCGAAAATTTCTGGATCCATGCATGTACTCATGTAGCAGATAAACAAGCACGTGTATGTACATGTATATTGCTTATGTATGTTTTGTATTTGGTAGTTTTAAGTCATCTTACTCGTACGTGGTGGACAAATGATTAGGGGGGAACCAAGGGAACAAGGGTACTGTTCTAAGGGAAAATGGTAAATACTCGTATAGATAATTTTTCTAAACACATATGAGGAAAATACGAGTTGATGAACATATCACGCTTGTATAAACGTTAGCCCCAAAAGTGGGATCAAAGGAACGTATACTACCTATGGAGAATAGTTAAATGCTGTTGGAAAGATCAGTTATTATGCACCCACAGGGAAAACCTGTTACATTGTTGGCTAGATCCCGAAAATAGAGCAAAATTTCCTTTTCCCCTTACCTGTTCCCAAAACCATTGTGTGTGTGGATGGGGGTGTGACTCGTTAATAGAATATCCTTTTCCCTTGTTCCCAAACCATTGGGAAGGCACTCGGTACTATTCATTCGAATGCATATGAGCGGGCGACTACTGAGATGCTAAGCACTCCTCAGCCGGATCAGAGTTTTCGACGTATAGTACTCATGAGTTATAGCTCTTGGCCCCCAAAGTCCCCTGCTTGCGTAGTCCGAAAACTACTTTTTTAAACGGCATTAATTTTGAAATTTTGCTCTTAATTTTTGGACTAGAGGTTACTCGAATTGTCGCATAGACTGAGGTTTCTTTTTTTTAACCTCTTTAGCTGTGAATTTTGCTTAAAATTTCCAGGTTTGTTTTATTCATTAAGCTATGACAATAATGGTGAACACTTTTTTAATTGTATGTAAAATGTGGGCTCTTGAAATTAACTATTCCAGCATTATAATTATATTAATAAAACGCATAAGAAAACCATCTTTGACAAGTCTCCCAAACTGTGCCATTTTCTTTGATCATCATGTACGTTTAAGAATGATAATGGAACCAGGCGAAGTTAATCCTTTGTCTTCCTTCTGCGTTGATACAATGAACTTGGGATAGTACATTGTACATATCTAGAGTGTCAGGTTGTAATTTTCAAAAGGAAAAGAAAACCAAAGTGTATTCTTTTTCTTCGACGATCGTTTTATCTTTACAAGCAGTATAGAGCCTTATGAAATGCAGCTTATTATACTGCATTTCATCTTGGCTTTCACTGTTTGCAAAAGTACTCGTTTAGGGGCTGCCCCGAATACAAAAGGTAATACAATATAAACAGACGTTTAAATAGGTAATATCAACGTGAAAAACGATGACACAGAAAAGCCTGCGCAACCGTGCAGTCTGATCAATACTTTTATTTTTGTTAACTGGATTGTATAGTAGTCAGAAAGTGAGTATGACTAGAAAAACACACGATCGCAGTCTCCAGACTAACCCACAGCACCGCGAGGAAGAGACACAAAACACAGACAACACAACTTGCAACACTATTTTTTTCAATATTCTAGCTATTCTCTGTAGCTGAGTATGCTGATTTCAGTCTACCCAGAGACAGATTTTCTCGCGTCGCGACCCATATACGTATTTATCTTTTCTACTGAGTCGGTTCTAAATACTGTAAACAACACGCTTTGCACGAGAGAATAAATATAACACAGGTAAATCTCAAAAGATAAGTTGACCTTAAGTTACGAATACGCTAAGACGGCTTTATGTTATCGGAATAGCGCCACCTTAAATGTTACGGTCTTCACCCTAAGTTCATCTTAAGGCCGTCTTAAGTTGGTCAACTTACGATGTCTACGAGTTAGTGGCCCCTGAACTCTAACGATATCCTTTCAGAAAAACTAGAACCTTGATCAGGTTGGTCATATTGAGCAGTCTGATCGGGGTTGACACCGATTGCCTTTATATTTACATTAGTAAAACGGGTAGAAAAATACTCACCATAATATCACTGACCTATAATTATGCCTAATCAATCCTATAGTTGACATGTTACCACATATGTTAAAATTAACATACAGGTGAATTTGAGCCGCAAAACACGGTGAGGGCCTTGATCAGACTGCTACTATGGAGCTGTATGGCCTGGGTCCTCACTGTGTGCATCTTTACTTGCATTAATCAATATGACAGCAACTATACGCAACAGACGTCTTAATCGGAAGACTTTCGAACGCCTTAACTTTGTTAAGCTTCAAGGTAACATCATAATGTATACTGCCAATATTACTTTATCACTACCCAAACATTGTAAACCCTGATCAGACTTCTCCGTTTGGAATAGTCTGATCTGGGCCTACAATGTTTGCCCTTATACATATTTCTATTTGTCAAAAGCAGACATCGCTCACAGAGGTACTTATATAGAGCCGTCTGATCTATGCCCACACTGATTGCCTCCATATCTATGGTGCCACTGTACTTTCATTAGTCAAACAGACAACTTAGCTGAGTGTATTTCTCTGCTGATGCTGCAAGAGCTATATTTCAAATTAACATACAGGTGAATTTGCGCTTTAAACAAACACTTTGGACCTGGATCAGACTGCTACTATGGCGCTGTCTGTCCTGGGTCCACACTGTTTGCCTCTATACTTGCATTAATCCAAAGTCAGCAACTATACGCAGCAGACGTCTTAAGCAGGTGACATTTTCGAACGTCAGCTTTAAGGGTTAACACCATAATGTGTACTGCTAATATTACTTCATCCCTACTCAAACATTGTAAACCCTGATTAGGCTTTTCCGCTTGGAATAGTCTGATCTGGGTCTTCAATGTTTGTCGTTATACATATAATTGTCAAAAGCAGATACCATTCATAGAGGTACTTTTATTGAACAGTCTGATCTGGGTTCACACCGATTGCCTTCATAAGCAGAGTGCATTTCTCTGCTGATGCTGCAAGAGCTATTGCCATAACATATATATTGAATAACATTGACATTCAGGTGAATTTGCGCCTTAAACAAACAGTTAGGACCTTGAGCAGACTGCGACCATTGGAGCAGTCTGGTCTGGGGCCACACTATTTGCCTCCCGTGTATGTATTCGTCAAAATGTTAGCAACTATATGTAGCAGACGACCTAAGCAGACGCTTTCCATATTATGAGATGAATGGATTAATTTGGGTCATATACTAGCGATACTCAAAATAGCAGCAAATATATGCTGCTGACGATTTAAGATGTAGCCGCTAAAGCCAACAACATAACATTGGACATTACTTTCATTCACTTGAGCTTATTTATACACAATCAGTATAGACCTTGAGTAGGCTACTCCTATAGGAATAGTCTAATCTGGGTCAATATTGGTTGCCTGTCAGTTAGCAGATACGTACAGTCGAATGATGCAGGTACATTAAGAAGAAATTTCCAGACGTATTTATTGCTTTAATTTTCTACTGTCGTGCCAACCAGGAGTGACAGCGACGTTATATTCTACTCACAATTGCTGAGTAATAAATTAACTTGTACACTCCACTTGATCTGGTACAAGTCAATGTGATCACTTGTGTATGGGTCCCATCCTGAGGATTGGATTAATACACCAGTGATCTATCGATTATAAGTCCCTGAAAATGTTGTAAACATGACATGACGTCGCTGTCGCTCTTGACTGGCAGGTCAGTACTAATAACAAGGACATTCCAATAGTGATGTCATTATATGCCTGTTACTAAATTTGAGCTATCAGCATATAGTATACAGTTATTGACAGTTATAAGCAGGTTTGGGATTTACCTTATGTCACTGGCATAAACGGTTTGTTGTAGTACGACTCGTAAAAAGCCAATCTAATCATGGACATAGATATTACCCGGCGATATTTAGTGTTAACACATACAGTATGGACCGTGATCAGACTGTTATGATAGAAGCAGTGTGGCCAGGGTCCACACTGTCCTGTCTCTGTGCTTGCATTAGTCAAAATATTGGCAAGCTTGGGCAGCGGCCGACTTAAACCGATGCCATTCAAATAGAACTATGGCCCGGCTTAACAGGTAAGTTGTGGTTCTTGATCACCTAGATAATCGATAAGTAAATTGTCCCCCTTACACCGCGGCGACTGTATCGCGAAATCGATTGTATCTGAGTCCAGGTATCCATTGTATTAGCTGTATAGTTTTGTGTGCTGACGAAAGAGGTCTAAGAGGGCACCCAATTTCATTTATGTTACATACATAGTTCAAATTGAAGTTTGCATGCTCAACTAATTAGAATCAAGAAAAAGATTTTTCATCTCCAAATGTAAAACATGTTTGTACACTATTCGTGTGTTCTGAATTGAGTACATGAGCACTTGAGTACTGAATTTCTTAATGTTCAGAAAACATAATATGGGCCTCGATGTGAGAAAACTGTCTTGCAGGGTTTTGCGAACAACAAATGTGCAGACCAGCCTGCGCATCGGCAGTGATTTAGAAATAACACAGCTTCACCAAACAAGGTCGTCGGCGGCGGTATGGTCGGTCCAGCCATGACAACTTTTTAGGCCAATAAGGTTTTAACAGGACCACTTTTTTGGTCAAATGTGCTTATTTGGTCTGGTCTGGTCATTTTTTCAGTTTCCTCCAGACTTTTTAATGCGGTGTTTTTTCATGTTTACCCGTATCAGTATTGTAGATGCGCAGCTTGATTTGGGTCTTCTCTCGGCATAGGTCTTGATAAGAGAAAATCCAGCATAATATTGTTCCAACATTTTAGCATTTGCTTTGAGCGCTCAAAAGAACCGTCTCATTGAGACCATTCTTTGAGTACACGTACCAACAGTATTTGCTTGTTCAGGTTGAAAAACTGAGAGTGGGTAAGCGGATAATTACTCAGGCTTAATTTATCAAAAATAATCAGTAAACGAATTATCAGAAATGTGGTGAGCTCGATCTTTATCTGGATCCACACTGCACACTTTTTCGAAAATAAAATCAGCCGAAACCTGTAAAGACTCGGACTGGGTCCGAGGTAAAGAAGATTAAGTTTGACAAAAAGGGTCTGATCAGCGTCTTCGCTTCAAGTTAAAAAACATAATACAGGATTATAACGCAGTCAAAATTAATGAGAACAGTCGCTTTAGGTTAAATCCTTATCAACTATTTTCACACTTTTAACGCAGATGAGCGAACTCCCACTGAGTTCCCGCTGTGTCAATAAGATGACCACATCATAAAACGACTGCATGATTTTATGTTTCAGCTCTCCAACAGCGAACATTAATCAGGCCAGTCTGTGCATATATTAGATGCTCGTCACAGTTTCTTGTGTTCACTGCTCAGATGCTACTGTTAAGCATGAATTCTCGAAACAACATATGCGCATAGTAAATTATCTGCGCAGTCTGATCAGTCCCATTGCTGTTTACGGTTGAAATTATAAATTGTTTTTGGTCAGTTCTGGTTCTTACTGGTTTTGCAGACGCTATTATTTTTGCTGGTGCTTTAGGGGCTTTCACAATACACGTTTAATCTATATTTGGACACTGAACGATAAAAGTGTGGATCAATTTACTGGATAGCACGTGAAAGATGTAATTCTAAAAGTACAATTGATTTGGACGAGCAACAAATAACATGTACTGTGCTCTCTCTCTCTCTCTCTCTCTCTCTATTAGGTGTCAGGTGTGCTATGCCGGAGATTCGTCCAACCTTTGGTCATTCACAGCTACTCTTGACCCTTGTGGGATCAATGGACTTTTCCATTTCACTTCATGCAACCAAGACAATACTCTTATGGTCCGTTAAGTAACTTGACGGGTCACGGACTGCGGTTTCCAAACAAAAAATATAGTATTTCATTCATTGGTGCAGACCCTGGTGGAGTGCCGCATCATGTGACACTTCATCTGATGGAGTGACGCATCACGCGGCATTCCACCTTAGTCTTCACTGTTCGACAAAATTCCCGTATGTGTGTTTCTGATTGTCAAGTGGTCAAGTAATAGCAAACTGTTAGAATAATTGTCGTCTGTAAAAGTCCTATATCTGTCAGACATTAAGATTACCGTTACACCAGTACTAGAACATACTAGTTTGTATTGTGGAGGACTTATCCAAATGGAGGTACCGATTTCTGAGCATGTAGGTGAGTCTCCAGTTTCAGGAAGGCGGACAGGGAAGTCACTGATCAGACTCTACCAATGTGTACTACAAGTAGTACCAGAGATTTTTCCTATGCATTGTGCGATTAATACCATTTATATGTTGATCTTATTTACCATAGCGACCGTTGTTTCCTTTCTTATTGCAACACACACACACACACACACACACACACACACACACACACACACACACACACACACACTTCTTCACTTCAAATAAACGTCATACGAGGTTCCCTCCACTTATTTTGATATGATCTATTTTCTGTTAATTGTTTTAGTTTGTATTGTTTGCTCCTTGGATGTGGGGATGGGGGTCCCGGTGCAGCAGGTTTCTAATGTTCAATTACTGGTTGGCTTGGTGTCTGTCTTCGTTTTCTTATTTCTTATAAACGAGATTATCTAAAAAGTCATTGAATTTAATAGGAAAAACGAAGCCAGCCATCATGCCAGTTTATCGTCGCATGTGCCATTATAACATTTGCGTACATCTCTTGTTTCTCTTTGCCTTACAAAGTAAAACTCTGTGTAC
Organism: Loripinus fragilis; assembly: GCA_964019695.1. Classification (NCBI taxonomy): domain Eukaryota; kingdom Metazoa; phylum Mollusca; class Bivalvia; order Lucinida; family Lucinidae; genus Loripinus; species Loripinus fragilis. The sequence continues at coordinate 47,312,807 of OZ026528.1, forward strand.
CTACTCAATCTTACATTTGTCATTAGAGAACATAAATCCGAAATTAAGACCGATTGGCCAACTTCAGCGTGTAAAACCTGGCAAAGCATGTACGTCAAATACCAGGTTTACCGTAATCAGTATGATTGTGTATTCTAGCAATTCTAACTTTAATATTATGGCTTTCTCTTCTCTTGCTATGTTCAGGTGATATACAACCTAACCCTGGTCCATCTTCCATATCTTCAATATCATCGGCTAGTAATCTCTCAAACTCATCAAACATTTCAAATGATGTTATAAGCTCCTTAAGCATAAATCATAACTTATCGTTTGTCCAGTACAATGTACAAAGCATTCTTAATAAACTAGATATCTTACAAACCGAACTGTTCGAATTCGACATACTAGCTTTCAGCGAAACGTGGCTAAATCAACCGATCTCATCTGACGACTTACTATTTCAATCATTCAACAGACCAGAACGTAAAGATAGAGTAGGGGATAGTCACGGTGGCGTAATGATTTATGTTAAGGAAGGGATATACTACAAGCGCAGAGACGATCTTGAAATCGGAGGAATAGAATGTATATGGCTTGAAGTTGCAAATCACAACAAACGTATTCTTTTCGCATTGTTTTATAGGCCACCAAATCTAAACATAAGCTACCTTAATGATATCGAAGATTCCATTGCACTAGCTGTTGACACAGGTATTTCAGAAATTATAATTACTGGCGATCTCAACTTAAATTTCTTGTCATCCCCAACGAGGCGAAAAATCGAAGCATTATGTACTCAATTTATGCTCTTTCAGTCAATCACTCAACCAACACACTTTACTGAAACCTCTTCCTCCCTAATCGATGTAATTCTTGTAAGTAATAAAGATCACTTAGTGATTAGTGGGGTAGGTGAACCCTTTCTGCATCAAGAATTAAGATATCATTGTCCTGTATTTGGTATACTGAAATTTTCTAAGCCCAAAGTTAAAGCATTTAAACGGCATATCTGGAGCTATGACAAGGGTAATTATGAACTTCTGCGTAACAAAGCACGAGACACTGATTGGGATTCCTTAAGGGATGAAAATATAGACACTTATGCAACTAATATTAGCAACTCAATCCTTGCAATCGCATCTGAATGTATACCAAATAAAAGCATCACGGTTAAACCATCTGATCCGCCATGGATAACTTCAGGTTTAGAGCGTCAAATACGTAAGCGTAGAAGAGCCTACAGAAAAGCTAAGGCAACTAACCAATCACATCAATGGGCAAAATTCAAAAGACTACGTAATGGAGTAACTACACTGATCAGACATTGCAAACAACAGCACACAGACAAAATAACACAAAAACTCAAATCTGAAAACCTATCCTCAAAAGATTGGTGGTCTACTCTTAAGGCATTTATCTCCCCTCACACACATTCTGATATCCCACCTCTCGAATCAAATGGCAATGTATATACCAATGAAATAGATAAGGCCAACCTTCTGAACGATCATTTTCAAAGTCAAACCATTCTGAATGAGCAAAATGCTATACTCCCTCCTCTACCTCCCCCAGCATATCACACGCAATTGAATTCAATTATTCTTACTCCGCTAGAAGTTGAATCTACTCTCCAAACATTGAAAGTTGGAAAGGCCTCTGGTCCAAACGGTCTCAACAATCGCATTTTGCGCGAACTGTCTTCACAATTAGCTTCACCTTTCTGTTCTCTTTTTAATCAATTGCTGCGCTTAGGAATCATGCCAGCTAGTTACAAGGAAGCAAATGTATGCCCAGTTCCTAAGAAGGGAGATTTATCCGTAACATCTAATTATAGACCTATATCTCTTCTCAATTCAGAGAGCAAAGTCTTTGAAAAAACTATCTTTAAACACCTGTACAATCATCTTCAAGAAAATAATATGCTGTCGTCTTTTCAGTCTGGTTTTATTCCTGGAGACTCAAAATCAGACTATAAATCAGTTAACATATTTGTATCATACCTTTTGTGAAGCATTAGACTCTGGAAAAGAGGTAAGGGCCGTCTTCTGTGACATCAGCAAAGCTTTTGATCATGTTTGGCACGCAGGACTCCTATACAAACTTGAAGCAGCTGGTGTCACAGGAGAGGTTCTTAACTGGTTCAAAAGTTATCTCTCTGACAGACGACAACGTGTTATTCTTCCAGGTGTATCTTCTGTCTGGAACTTTATCAGAGCAGGTGTGCCTCAGGGATCTATTCTAGGGCCTCTTCTCTTTCTTCTTTTCATAAATGACATAGTTGATGGCATTGACTCTAACATACGTTTACTCGCAGATGACACTAGTCTCTTCATCATTGTAGACAATGCTCCTTATGCAGCTGCTTGCTTAAATTTCGATTTAGATAGAATAACTCGATGGGCTGCCATGTGGCTTGTTACTTTTAACCCATCTAAAACAGAGGCACTCTTACTCTCAAGAAAATTAAACACTATACATCACCCTCCGCTATATATGGACAATGTGCAAATCCAGGAAGTTAAATCCCACAAACACTTAGGTCTATATCTGTCAAGCGATTGCAGCTGGCATCAACACATAAACTATATAAAAGACAAGGCATGGTTAAGAATTAATATAATGAGGAAACTTAAATTCAAACTAGATAGAAAATCACTAGAAACAATATGCACAACATTCATAAGACCACTACTAGAATATGGGGACAACATATGGGATAATTGCACACAGGCAGAAAAATATGAACTTGACAAAATACAGAATGAGGCCGCCAGAATAGCCACTGGAGCTACCAAACTCGTCTCAATAAATAACCTGTACAAAGAAATTTGCTGGGAATCATTACAAAAACGACGCAATGACCATAAATTGACCTTATTCTTTAAAATGTATAATCACTTAGCACCAGAATATTTATCCTCCTTAATACCCCAACAAGTAAATGATATATCCCGCTACAATCTATGTAACTCTAACAATATCCAAACCATACGAGCTAAAACGAATCAAGACAATAATTCCTTTTTGCCCTCTGTCTTAAGAGATTGGAATACCTTGCCAGCTGAAACTAAACAATTAAACACATTAAGTTCATTCAAATACTTTTTGAAGAAAGATAACAAGCCTGTTCCAAAATATTATTATTATGGAAAAAGAAAAACTCAAATACTACATACCCGACTACGAACAGGCTGCAGTTCTCTGAATCTAGACTTGTTCTTGAAAAATATCACTGACTCACCTCTTTGCAACATTGGTTCTATCGAAAATGTGCAACATTACTTTTTCCACTGCAGATTCTTTCAGCATCAACGCACCTTACTTGTTAATGATATACGACTATATAGAACACCAACTTTGAATTTATTACTATATGGTGATCCATTACTATCAAATGAAATAAATCAAAGTATCTTCCATCATGTACACAAGTATATCATAGCAACGCAGCGTTTCTAATTCTCTCATCTCTAATGTGCATTACAAGTGCTACCATATCATGTGACGACAGAAGAAAACCTAATATTAAACATGTCCTTAAGTCTGCACCACTCCCCACATCCCTTCAACATTCAGCAAAGCAATACAATCTGAAAAAATTTCATGCTTTTTTCCATCGTTATTTGTTTGTAATTTGTATCACTTTCTTATTGTTTGTTTTTCTCAATCTATTTTTCGCAATTATCATCTTTTCATATTTATAACACTACTTTGTATACTCTCTTCGCTATATGTAGATAAAATACTGCCATATGCATGTACACTATATAGTCACTCTCAACAGGAAAAGAACTCTATAAGCATTTATGCTTTCGTTCTAATCCTTTGTATGTTAACACTGTACGTATGTTGTATATCATTTGTATTTATTGAATAAAATATGTTTAAACTAAAAAACTTATTTTGTTTGGTCAACTATGTAGACTGAATTTTGAGCATTGGATACGGGTCGTATTTTTGAACAGAGTATGCTCTTATTCTATAAATGGCACTAAGCAAATAGGTTTCATTCCAGATATTGTCAGTATTTTCGGAAAGTATGGTCTCCTGGTTGTTTTTACAGCATATAAGGGAGACGGTGTCTTTCCGAGTATGCTGACCTGGAATAAACGTGTAAGGAAGAAGATACAGGAACGTGAAGAGTATTTATGGCATAGTCGGACATTGCAGCCAAAGTTTAATCGATTCAAACGCATACATAGTAATTATGGCATTCATTTCGTTTGGACCCTTTCAAAAAATTACCCAAAGCTTACAACAGCAGCTAAATCTATTACTCAAATGATATTCTTCCTGGCGATTGATGCTGACAATGCCCGGCTGTGCTACACATGCAATATGAATTATTTTAATATTGTTGAACACTGTATAAGTGAATGCCCTTGTGTCCACTCGGAAAGAGTTTGTCTCTGGGATAAAATTTTACAATTTAACCCAGACGTATATATTTTGCTTAGGGGGCTTGATAAAGAACAACTTACAAATGTATTCCTGGGCGAAGCTTTGGCAGACTTGACAGCATTACTGTCCGAAGACCTTGCTCTGTTTTGGTATCTTTGTCTACCAGCTCTACATAATTTATGGACGAGATATCACCACGTGATCGTGTGAGCTGGTGAGTTATACCTTTGAGAGCGGCCTCTGTGAGAGTCTTTCGGGCGTGGAATCATGCCATCGACATGTCTGACATATACCTGACGGAAATCTTGATGGCATGGTTATTTCGTTGCTACATACTCAACCAGAGGTCGCTCACGGGGGTGATTGCTCACTTTACTACTATGCTATTTGGTATAATGCTTATGCTGGATGAGTGTTATGCTTATTTCATTCGTAAATGTCTTGCATTTCGTTTCGGCAAGGGATCTGCTTGCAATGAAGCCCAGTATAACCACTCATAATACTTATTTAAAACAAATCATGTAAATATAAGCTTGCTTTCAGAGTTTAATTCCATAATAGATATGCTATGTTTGTCTCTTGTATATAGTTACATGTATATGTATGTTTATGCTTTGATAGTTTGTACTCTCCTACTTGGAGGAAATAAAGGAATCTATCTAGTGGGGTTTTATTCGTTTGCCTATAATGTACTTTTTCTTGTTTAGTGGAATAAAATATGTTTTAACAAAAGTCGCTTTTTCACAAGTTTAATACGTTCAATAATACAGGAGCACGAATGTCAGTTTATTACAAAAATACTTAAGATTTTGACATTCTATCCGCAACGTCATGTGCGAATCCGGAGGGAGGCGTAAGGGGACCCGAACCGCTCCCCCTGGAAAATTCAAAGGTACAGGGATTCCTAGCAATTCCGGTAAATCACAAAGTTACCAAGCCAGCATTCAATGTTGGCCCATCTTCGGCCCGCCATCGCGAAACACCATTTAAATGGCATTTCGCTGGCGGGCCAATGGTGGTCTGCTTTTAGTGATGTCCTCGTCAACTTAAAAAAGAAAGAAAAAGGGGAGTAACATGTAATCGATATCAGAACAGATTGTTTATTTGACATAAACCATACAGTTTCAAAGTTGCCCCTCTGACAAAACTATATGGATCCATGCATGAACGTCCTTAAGGCCGTCCTAGACTAACGTTACAACAAGGTATGTAAACCACTAGGGTAAAGTCGGGTAAAATCGGACAGACAGCTAAATTCGGACGGCGACCTTGTTTTTTTCATATTGGAATAAAAAAATAAAATAACTAAGCAAACAGTGAAATCCTGATGAGAGACGGCTCTCATCTGGATTTTAACTGTTTGCAAATGTGTGTCCGAATTTACCTGATGTCCGAATTTACCCGACTTTACCCTAGTTGTTTATCGATTTTAATGCATGAGGCTACATCGCCCCCTCCCCCAAGACGCGAGTTTTTTTTGGTATGCTGGGGCTACAACGCGTGTTTGTTCATATGACGATCATTGACTTTAACTTACTTATCAGCAAGGTCACATTTGATTCCTAAAGTATTTAAACGGAACACATCTTGAAAAGCTGGCTTTTGAAAATGGTTGAAGCAAAATTCATTATCCTTACTCGATGTTTGATATGGTACAAAACCTATTAATCGGGAAAGTCCGGTATAATTCGAGAATCGAACTAAGCCTCGGGTGTACATGTACATAAGGCGCATTACGCGCAGTACTATATACGAAAATGCTCCATTCTGTTAGCCAGAACTGGCGTAAGGAAAAATAGTACTGCAGCATCTGGGTGGGACCCTCTTAAAATCGATTTTTTTGATAACTCGAAAAGTCTAATCAGCAGAATAATGAAGTTTATGTATTTTTCAATAAAAATATCGCTATCGCTATTGCGATATTTTATTGAAAAAACAAAAACTTTATTTTTAACCGTTTGTTTTGCTGAAATCACACTAAGTCTTGTTATTGTGTTGGCATGGTTTCTGTGACGTCAGCATCACGTTTTGTACGTCAACAACACGCTATCAAAGTAGATACTCGATGTACATCCGAGGTCTGACTTCACGGAATCGGCCGAGGCTGTTCCGATTGCAATACCTATATGGTACTCGACGCCAGAAAACCTGGCTTTGTTGCTCGCGAGAAGCAATAGTCGCAGATCAGTCTGCGCATCCGTGCTGTTTAATCGGCGCATTTTATTTCTGGAAAAAGTGTAGTCTATCTTGCTGTATGCAAAATTTCACATTTCTAAATTGTCTGAGGTCGAAGACGGGGTTGTTACTATGTCGAGGTCCGGCGATGCTCATATATTATAGATTGCCATAGATAAAGCATATTTCCCTTTAACAACGTTGCCAATTAAACTTAAATTTCATACAGAGAATCCTTAAGGCAGCCAAATGAAATTTTATGAATAACCATACCGTCATGTATATACGAGTCATTCTACAAAAGGTGCGGAATTCCTGTCCCACCCCTAAATACTTGCATTTTTTTTTCTAGTTCAAATATCCTGCTTTTGGAAGTACAGCTGCTTTCCAAAATTTTCATAGATAGCGATTATTGTCATAATTATTTACATACCCTATACCTGTTTGAGTGTTTATAATAAACTTGTGCTTTGTTTGAGATATAATTTATTTCTGTTCATGTATGCACGTCATATCTGGTTATAGTGAGCAAAACTATGGCTTGTTTTTGCAGATGTTTTGTATCAAGTTTTAACTTCTAAAAAAGTTGATCATATTTTTAGCAAATCAAAGTTGCTTTTCAAAACTCTATTTCGAATTATGAGATAAGGAGAGCAGCAAAGAAAACTGTGGTGGGAATCTATAAAGTCATGTATACAGTGAATTGTGAAAATACTTTAAGAATTGAAGCTACTGAGTGTATCAACAATGAATCCCTTGATTTACTTTGGTGTATGTGCACTAGTAGGTTGGACAAAGAATTTCTATCGATAAGGCGTGCCATTTCCCTAAAAGAGACGTTCGATTTATTTTGTTGAAATAAGGACTGGAGACAATAGGCACATTCAGCAAATGCAAATTGACCAGCCGTATATGCACCCTTGCAACCTAGTTGCAACCTAGTCCATATATTATAATCGTATTTGTCCTTAATGTATGTAATGATCCTACTTCGTTTCGAATGAGAATTTATTATGATCATCAACTGTGCTTGTTATTTCAGTAACATGTATGTGTAATAGACCAACAAATTGTCTATCGCGATAGAGTATATAGTTTTATACAGTTGATGTATAATAAAAACGACAATTTGGCAAAGCAGTCTATTTTTGTCAGTTGTTTGATGTCTTCTTTGGCTTCTACAACCCCTTTCCCCCCTAGACCCAAGATGCCCTTTACATATGTTGTATATGTTTATAGCGACTTGTCATTGTTCAAAGGGCATCTTGGGTTTAGGGGGGAAAGCATCTAAAACAAACTGGAAGACACCAGTTTCACCTTTCCAGTGACAAACGTGACAATTTTAAGTATATTTCGTACGCATGCGTAGAGAAGGATATTGTAAAGATTTGGAAATGAATAGCACTTCTGTCCTTTACAGTTTAGCACTTTTACTTTTTGAAAACTAGCAAAGCATTTACTCAAAGTCTGGTCTAAATGGCACCCAGTAGAAAGACGTAACATGAGGGGTGGGAGTAGAAAGCGCAAATTTTTACTGCTTTGCTAATGATAAATTGCTTTGAAATGTATTTTGCCGCTTGCTTTGTATATTTTGCTGCCGAACCGCGCCAATTTTAAAAGCAAGAGTGCAGTTTGAAAATTTGGTGTTTGTAATCATGTCAACTAGGGAAAATACACGCCTTATCGCTAGAGCTTCTTATATAATTAACATAATTACTTTTAAAAGATATTTTTAGTACATTTTGGGTAATCAGATTTAATGCTACATAGTAAGAGCCCAATTATTAGGAGAAAGTCCAAAATAAAAGTACAGTACTGTCAAACAATTAAATGGGCCAAGAGGGATGAAATTGTATAAAAATTGTGAAAGTGTCATCTACTCATATGATTAGATATATTGTAAAATGTAAAAGATGGCTGTGTTCGACCATTTATAATTCTTTCAACTAGGCTAATTTTATATGCTGTGTCTGTACAACAGTTCAAGTGGGCCATTTTTACTCAAGGTCAAGGTCACACTTCAATGTAGTGGGATTTACCCTTCAATTTTGTGTCCGCTCAATATCTTCTGAACCCTTTGAACGATTTATAGATAACTTCACCCAAATATCCCTCTCAGTAAGACGGTATGCAGAACCCATGAACCGGGTCGGCAGGCTCAAGGTCAAGGTCAACTTTCAAGGTCATGGGATTCACCCCCTTTAATTTCCTGTCCGCTCCATATCTCCTGAACCCTTTGAACGATTTTCATTAAACTTCACCCATATGTTCTTTTCGGCGAGACGGTGTGCAGAACACATGACTCAGCTATGGAGTCTCAAGGTCAATGTTACAGTTCAAGGTCACAGGATTTGCCCTTGAAGTTGGTGTCTGCTACATATCTCCAGAGCCCTTTGAAAGTTTTTCATTAAACTTCACCCAAATGTTTCTCTCAGTGAGACGGTGTGCAGAAGCAATAACTCAGCTACCAAGACTTTAAAAAAGGTCATGGTCACATTTCGAGGTCATGGGATATGTTACCCTGCAATTTAGCGTCTGGTTAGGTCAATATGTTTTTTTTTTTTTTTTTAAATCACTCATATGCTCCCCTCATTGAGACGTTGTGCAGAATTTATGACTCAGTTACGCACAGTCAAGGTCAAGCTCACACTTAAAGGTAATGGAATTTACCCTTCAATTTTGTGTCTGCTCCATATCTTTCGAACCCTTTGTACGATTTTCGTTAAACTTCACTCAACTGTTCCTCTCGGTGAGAAGGTGTTCAAAACACGTAACTCAGCTACACGCTCACTCAAGGTCAAGATTACGCTTCGATGTTATGGGATTCTGCAGCGGGGGATTTAGCTGTCCTTCAAACAGCCATCTTGTTCAGTGGAAAACATGTTTTACATACGCTTATAGGGGAAATTCAGAACATCTGAAATCATAAGGCCTAGTTATTGGATATTTGATTGGTAACATCATTTAGAGGACCGTTTCGAAGTTTGTTTAAATAATGTCAACGGGAACAAAATGCCCGGGGCGAAGGTCACATATTTTACATATGCTTAAATAGAAATAACTTAAAAATGTCTTCTAGTCTGTAACCACTATGCCTAAAGCCTTCGCAATTAGTATATAGCATCACATTGTTGACCATTTGTTCAAATTGTGGCCCTGTGGCAAAAAAAGTTCCGACCCTTGGGTACACTTATTTTATTTAGGTTTATCCTGGGTCAGGTGTGGTGCTTGAATGTATTGGTTACTGATCTTTGCCCTCTAATTCTTACTTTAATGTAAGGAATCAGAAGTAGCATAATCAAATTTATTTCGAATAAACACAAGGCCTAGAGCCTGTAGCATAATCAAATGTGCCTCTATCAAGTCCGTTCAAATAATGGGGCCAAATTTGTTAATTCCGCCTTAGAAGTTACATGCTTTATATTGATTTATTCAGAGAAAGATATTAGCATTTCTTGTCAGTTCTAGAGACTTGATATTTGGTATTTAGCGTCGCCTAGTGTTTTTTTACCAACTTTGTAACATTGATAGTATTTTGGTCAAAATGGCCCAACCCCGGGATCACATGTTTTTTTATTGTCATATAGTATCTCGTAAATTCAATGTCCTTGTGACTAGAGATGAATATCCAAGTATCGACACTTTCAATTTATAGAGAGGAAGACATAAAATATATAACCCCTAAAATGATTATTTTAAGTGTTTTTGTGTTTTTTTCATTTTCAAACATTTGTTTTTGTGTGTAAAACAAAAGTCTCTGAGAGACGTTTCTTTCACGCTTTAAACACATGTTTTTATTGACAGTTATTAAATAGTTCATTTAAAGACCCTATTTCTTATTCCAGCGTACCTCGAATTTATTTCGAATAAGCGAGTATTTCAAAAAATCAAATTTCGTATTTCGAGGTTTTGTTGTACATGCTGTGATTTATAAACTTATGATAATTCTTTTCCAAAACCACTAGATCTAGAGTCTTACTACAAATGTATTTGGTATGTAGGATCAACTAGTGGTCCTCTTCTTAAGTTGTTCAAATAATGGTCATGGGCCCCAAAATAGGTCACAGGGTCATTAGGGCATTTTCAGTTTCTGATTGGCACCTGTTAAAACATTTAACGAAAATTCTGGTGAGTGATCAATGGTGGTTTTAAGTGAGAACTGAAATGTCACTTTGGGCATTTAAATGCACATTCTATCCAACGCACATTCGTCAGATATAGGTTAATATTATTCAAGTGCTTTCTATGTTTCTGAAGAAAAATCGGTGATGTCATACAATTAACTTTCTTCGATATTCTTTTTTCAGTGTGTTGAATACAGTTATTTAGCTGTTCGTGGTTGTTACTGTGGCTGTAAACTGGGGATCTTACCGAATCAGGAAGGAAAATGAATAAAAGCTGCTACATAAATACATTTTGTTCTATCAGCGGTGTTTCCACGTTGGCGTTGTTATTGTTCTACTGCAACGTGTTACCAGGAGCTTGGATTACAGACTTTTCAACAAATTCTTCTGACATGAGAACATTCTTGTCAACGTCACCAGCCCCAGTCGGAAAAATGAATTCCATAAAACAGAATGTTTCTGCCCTGTCTTACAGAGAGAGAAGGATTCAGAATGATCAACAACTACGTGACGCTGTTAGAATTCATCATGATAGAAACTTCATACAACCGAAGAATGAGACTTGTACAAAGAGATTTCCTATCTGCATTCTTGTTGGTGTGTACAAATGTGGTACACGAGAGCTCGTAGACTTCCTCAACTTGCATCCTCACATTGAAACATATCCCAGCACACTGAAAGGCTATGAAATGCCATATTTTGATTCTAAGTATAGACTTGGAGATAGGTGGCTTCAAAGCCAAATGCCATGTACGTACTCAAACCAAATAACGTTAATGAAACATGCAGGATACTTTCATAATCCAACCGTACCAGGGAGAATCAAACAATTCAATGACAGTATCAAACTTATACTTATGGTGAGGGAGCCCATCTCAAGGTCACTGTCACATTACACGTATTGCAAGAGCCTACATCTGGAACACTTTCAAAAAAATAAGTTTAAGCATTGTACCGAAAACGATTTTTCCTCTTTTGTGTTGAACTCAAGTAATAGTGTAGTTGGAAACAGTAATTGGGTGTTGCACTCTGTTTTTGATAAACCTATGAAGTTATGGCTTGAATATTTTAATCTAAGTCAGTTTCTTATCATTGATAATGAGGAGCTTAAGAATGACCCAGTTTCAACGTTGCACAAAGTTGAACGTTTTCTTGGGCTAGAACACGTCATAAATGATGAAATGTTTGTGTTAAATAAAGACAAAGGGTTTTATTGTATTCAATCAAATAGTACAGACACTGGGATGGCTTGTTATTTTGAGAATAGAGGTCAAAAGAAACAGGCTGTGGTGTCAGAAGAAACAATGTCCAAACTCAGTGACTATTTTAAGAGTAAAAACAAGCACTTTTTTGAAATTATCGGCAGGTCTTTTGACTGGTAATGAGACAAGTGCAGTTGACAAAATTAAAATGAAATTGTGGCTTGAGTATTTAAGTCAGTTTCTTATCATGGATAATGAGGAACTTAAGAATGACCCAATTTCCACGTTGAACAAAGTTGAACATTTTCTTGGGCTAGAACACGTCATAAATGATGAAATGTTTGTGTTAAATAAAGACAAAGGGTTTTATTGTATTCAATCAAATAGTACAGACACTGGGATGGCTTGTTATTCTGAGAATAGAAGACAGAAGAAACAGGTTGTGGTGTCATAAGAAACATTGTCAAAACTCAGTGACTATTTTAAGAGTGAAAACCAGCATTTTTTAAATGACTAGAATAAGTTTGACTGGAAATGAGTCACTATGAACTACAATTTCAAACAAATATCCCCTGTTATGAGATCAAAATTGTCATATAGTTGTTCTTATTCGAATTTATTGTCCTGTTGAACCCTGATTTATCCTTTTAAGATAACATTGTAAATACAGATCAGCTGGCTTCTGCCGAAACCATCTGATCAGGATACACACATTTTTTCCGCTTTGATTTAAAATGCATGATAGATTAAGGAAAGGGCTAATTATGTAAAACAAAAATTAGGCTGTAAGCAATGCTTTCAATATATCTCCGTACATTATCTTCCAGCTTAAATTTTCTCAAAGCTTTAATTGAGCAAAAATATTATATAAAGTTAAAAATAAGAATTGATAAGGAATCGTTACAATCAAAAAACATAGTCATGGCTTCTAAACTGAAATGGAAGAACAATTGAAACAATGTATGCATTGCTTTGAATGATCCAATGAATATTGTACAGAAATTGAAAAACAATTTAATAAACCAATGTATGCATTGCTTTAAATGATCCAATAAATATTGTACAGAAATGGAAAACAATTGAAACAATGTATGCATTGCTATGAATGATCCAATAAATATTGTACAGAAATTGAAAACAATTTAATAACACAATGTATGCATTGCTTTAAATGATCCAATATATATATTGTAAAGAAATTGAAAACAATTGAAACGATGTATGCATTGCTTTGGATGATCCAATAAATATTTTACAGAAATGGAAGAACAATTGAAACAATATATGCATTGCTTTGAATGATCCAATAAAAATTGTACAGAAATAGAAAACAATTGAAACAATATATGCATTGCTTCTAATGATCCAATTAATATTGTATTACTTACATGACAGGTGACAGTAAGGAATTCATAAGTCAGGCAATTGCAGTATTTTTGTAGTAGCCTGTTGGCAGCGTTTTCATTGATAGTTGATAGCAATTGAGACTACTATGAAATTTTCTGTCCATTTCCAAGATAGCCATCTTTGTTCTACGGTCAACCCTCTTTCCAAGAAAAGAGTTTGTCCCCAAATAATTTGATGTTAAACAGAATTTCTGTTGTAATGAACTCAAATTCAAACAAAACTGGTACATTTGTGCAAATATTACCAACATTGTAAAGAATTTGCTATAAATTTGTTATGAATAATATCAGTATAAAGAATTTTCACTGTATATAAAAATACTGAAGGCAATAGTATGGCACTGCAGCAGTAGATGTAATAACATGGGATTGCATCTACAACAACATCTTCATTGATAAAGTTTTCATAGTGGCGATCAAGAAGTCCACCTTACCTGTGTGTAGGAGTGATGACTAGTTGATGCAATCTATAATGCATCATCAGCATCTTCAGTATTTTGGTACTGCTTTGTTTTAAAAGCAAGTCATGTTTTGTCCCTCTCCAAGTGTAGTGTATCCCTCTATTTCTTAGTCCAATGCCAAGAGGTGTAGCTGTTGCAAACATTTATGTTGTAAATCAACTATTAAATCTAACGCTAATGGTAGACAAATTTCTGTAATTACTAATTCTGATCTTGATTGAAGATCAACTGATGTTATTTATTATGTTTTATCTTGAGAAGAGAAAGATTGTGGCCAAACTTGTAGATTTCTAAAAACTTGATTTTCTTAGCACTATCATCGAATAAAAAGCCTCGCAAAATTGATAATTTTCTTTATAGGCATTTCAAACATACTAATCACTCTACTAGCAGTATTACTATTCAGCCTGTTGAAAAGATTACATATGGTGATAATTCCACTAAAAGATATAATAAATTATCTTAGGCATGAATTAGAATTAAAGTGGATAAAATTATTATAAACACCACATCCACTTGGTTTTAAAGATAAAATTTACCATGAGGGTAACATTTCTAAATTATCTGATTTTGATGCTTTTTCTCTTTTAGAGATATCTGTAAACGCAATAATCGATCTCATGGTAAACACAAAATGGAAATTTAAAACGCAACAATTAATATGTTTTAACTCTTTCAGAATTAAGTATCATCTTAAAACATTCAGGCCGTCATATGGCCATTCACGTTTAGTAACTCTTTCTATATCTTCACTTTGTAATTTGGATATTATGGCTAATAAATTCTATAATAGAGCTCATCCACTTTATGATGCAGCACTTCTTACCCGGTGTTACACTCAACATGCTCTTCAACCATGTATAGACTCCAAAATTAATCATATTAGGGCTTTTATCAAAATTCAATTTGTCAACAAGGGTATTGAATTCATTAACTTACCCGGTTTATTTAAAGATAATCTGCTATCTGTTCTATTCCTACTTATTTTGAAAAAAAGAAAGCCCCTATCATTTGTTATAAATATAATAACCCTATTTGTAGTACTGTTTTTACTATAAATTCGTAACATAACTTGATATTGAAAATTCTAATCCTGACTCTTGAGATTGTAAAGACTCTAAGTATTGCTATCAACCCGCTGGTCATATAGTCAAAGGGGATTTAAAATTCATAACTGATTCAAGAATTTGGTCTATTATATGGAAGGGACCTAAATATAGGTTTCCTTTGCCAATAGACTTCAAATCATGTCGAGGAGAAATTGCAGGAGCCTTACAAGAATTTTGTAATCGCTGGTGTAAACGAGATCATGTTGAGTCTAATGCCTTAAATAGTTGGAAACAATTTTTTTTAAGATAACTGATGGATAGAATTTCATTTTATTGCAACAATTTAGATCTTCTACCACCTAAACCTTAGTTCACTTTAGACATTTGAAGAAAGGGATCCAGGAATTCCATAGGAGGTCTGTTTTGGCTGCTAACAATGTTGTGGTCGTTTGAAAAAGAATCTATAATTACACCCTAAAGCAAGAACTTAGCACTGCAAAAACATATGAGCATAACAGGCTTGATGAGATGTCTATCGTTGATAGGCATCGATGCCATATGGCAGCTAAGTTTGGGTTGTTTGTTGATGAGGACCATAGCAAGCTTCCTACGTTATACTTGTTACCTAAACTTCATTAACGACCCTATAAGTCCCGTTTTATTGCTAATTCTAGTGCATGTACAACTACTGAGTTGTCTATCCTTTTGACTTCTTGCCTCACTGCGATTTCAAAACCATGTCATTAAATATTGCACAACAGTTTATGAAAGAAATGGTAAAAAATGATTTTGGTCTATTAGAAACTCAGGTGGAATTCTTAATAAACTGAAGGCTAGAGGTTTTCTAGCATCTGGTGTGTCTACATATGATTTCTCTACTCTATATACTATATTGCCTCATAATCTAATAAAAAAAAACTCACAGAATGAATTGAACAAACATTTGACAGAGAAGGCTCACTTTATTTGGCTTGTAAGGATAAAGTGCCTTTTTTACTTCTGAACAACCTAAACGATAAAATTTTTGGTCATGACAGAAAACGTTTGATGCTCTCCATTATCTTTTCGACAATATATTTATAAGATTTGGCTCGAAATTATAGACAAATTGTATGTATTCCAATGAGTACTAATTGCCCCCCTCTTGTTGCAGATTTGTTTTGTTATGAGAGAGACTTTATGTTGTCTCTGTCAGACAATTATCAAACTGATATTATTGATTAACTCCACCGCCAGATATTTAGATGACTTACTTAATGTTGATAATCCTTATTTTGAACAAATCGTAGGTCAGTTATATCCTACTGAACTTCAGTTCAATAAGGCTAATTCTTCTGGTACTAAAGCTCCATTTTTGAACTTGAACTTGTCAATAACAAATGGCATAGTTTCTTCTAAAATTTATGATAAATGGGATGATTTTAAATTTGAAATAGTAAATCTCCCATTTCTTGATGGATATGTTCCTCGCTCCCCTTCCTATGGTGAATATATTTCTCACATTATTCGTTTTGCTAGAGTGTGTTCTTATGTTGATGACTTCAACAACAGAAACTTATTTTTAATTGCTTAGTTATTAAAACAAGGTTATAGATATCATAAAATTCAAAAAAAAAAAACATTTTCTAAATTCTGCACAGACACTCAGAGTTAATTGTTAAATACAACATTAGGTTAAAAACTCTTCTGCAACAAGGCATATCAGAACCTATATTTTATCTTGGTTTTGTTTAAAAATTAAAACGAATTGTTGAAAAACCTAATTTTAGTGGTCTGAATTGACCAATAAAATTAGGTTTTCCAACAGTTGGTTTTAATTTTTAAAATATTGTAAAACGTTAAAAAAAAGGGTTGAATATAATGTGGATGTCATGCGCAGTCTGCATGCCTGGTTTTAAACCCAATCACGGTTTATAGCTATGGTTTCCTCTTTAATTGCACGATGGTGGGTCAATCATCAGACTATATGACGGCTCTGACGTAAGGCTTTAATCAGTGGGTTGGTGCTGATGCTTATCTGTAGCTGGATTCACTATGGCTCAACTTGAGGTTTTCTTTAGCTCTCACTATCTGTGAGACATGGGACCTTTTCTTTGTTTCATCATGGTGTGTTAATTTGATTAGAGTGTTTCTCCATGATAATACATTGCATTAGTTAGAAGGCCTCCAGGCGAGCTGAACATTTATTGTACTTCAACAATAGCAGGATATAGGACGAAGATTTGGTACCAGTAAAATGTATTTAAGCCCCCGGCGGCTTAGGCTACTGTCAGGTGGTGCTTCTCTTTTTGGTAACTTTTTGTTTATTGTTACACCCATTGTGGGAGTCTGTAATTGTTCTATGTTTTGTTGCTCGTTACTTTATGCCCATTCTAGTATTGCAATCATCTTGATGGGGAAGAGAGAGCTGGTTGTTTTGCTTAATTTGTCTTCCTGATGTCTTGTGATGGTTGAGTGGCTCTTCCTCGCGGTGAAATGGGATTGTCTGCGGTTTGTGATTGTGGTATTTCCTGATCATATTTACTTATTATTTGTAAAAGCACCAGAAATGATGGTATGGACAGCTCCTACTGGTATATCTGATATCATATGCTCCAGTTCTTGGAAGAAGTCTCTGATTGTCAATCTCAGGATCTTGTATATAACAACAAAAGAAAACCTCAATTGGGGAACCTGTCTTGGTGATAACACAGTTATCAGGTGTTCTATGTTCAGATTTGACAATGAATACTGCTTTATCAGTCACCCCTAATATTAACTGAATTGTTTCAACATAACCTAATAAACGTTTCCTATCTCACGGCATGCTACCTTTATCAGGTCATGATGACGTTGCACTTTTTAATGACGTCGCTAATGACCCTGAATAAACACAAAAATCAAAAAATACGTCATAATCCCTAGTTTGAAGAGTGTTCAACAATGGGTAAACTGATAAAGAGAATACCAGGTTCGCGATTTTTGATATCAAGTTTACAAAGTAATTAAGGGTGCAAAGATCAGGAATCGATACAATCAAGTACAAGCCTCGCGATGTCAACAAGCATTCTCAAAGCCTTACCTGGTAAACTTGATATCAAAGACACTCACCTAGTATTCTCTATTTATAATACGGTAGTACAGCTGATGTACATTAAAATACAACAGCCTCTGTACTGTCCATGACCAATGTTGTTATGTCCCAGAACCTGCTTAACTGGCAAATCTGGGCATTCATCTTCTGGTCTTAGCCAAGTTTCAGCAAGATAAATGATGTCCACTGATACAATGTTTTTGTCCCTCCCCATTGGTCTTGCATGTGGTAGAAGCGAGTTTACGTTTAGAAAATGGACTCTGAAGCAGTAGTCTGAACTTGCTTTTACAGACACTGGTTTGGCAACTGTCAAGATAGCATCTCTTTTTTATTCTTTGTATTTCCTTTTGCGACTTTGCATTGACCCCCATCTTCTTAGTGTCCAATTTTTCAAGTATAAATAAACCTTTAAGTGACTTTGTCCTGTTTGTTCCAGTATAAAACTGACCTACTCTGAATGGCCCTTCACATTACATTACCGGGTTATCTTCAGTTTTACCATGCTCGTTATGGATAGTTAGTGCCCATGCTAGTTTTATTGAAAATTGAATCTGTTAATATGGGAGGTAACTGATGATATCTGCAACTTATTCATTTGCGAGAGTATGTTCTAATCTTAGTGACTTCAACAACAGAAACCAATTTCCCTTTTTAGTGAGCCATCTAAATACCATGTCGTTTTTCTGTAGTTCAAACCATCATTTACTTTATTCATAATTTAATATGGTAATATATGTAACAGGCTGTCATAGAGTAATGCCCTCAACGCACAGAGTGCAAACATCTCTTATTCGACGCAGCTTGAATTTTGATCAAGATAGGAAGTGTCTGCGAAATTGAAATTCCCTATTTTTTGAAGTCACTAACAATAGAACATATAGACATCAAGACTAAAATGGTCCTGAAAAATTTATATAGGTGTTATCCCTGGTCCTTTCAATGAAAACTAAAGTTTTTTTTAATCCTCACAATTTCTATCCCAAATATGGTACCCAACATGCCTGTCCCTATGGCTATAATACTAATGGAAGTAATCAGAATATCTAGTTTAACGAAGGAAGAAAATAATTAACCTTGGTAACATGCATAACAAGAATATTAAAGGAGATTGTTACATTTATCATCTGTTTTGCCTGTTTCTACAATTTTGTGAAGCATTTAAACAGCTAGCTAGGGCAGCATTTGTTCAAAATGTTTAATTTTGTCATGTAATAAATAAAGGATACTTTTCAGAGGCGTTCTTGTAGCCCACCTCGCGGTTTAAACAGAAAGCCGAGGAAGAATCCTTTATTTAGCTTGTACTATGGCGCAGGCGCAAATAAACACGTGTTACTGACACCTGCTAACCCGTCAAATCCTGCTCATGAAGTTACATTCCCACCAAATTATGTTGATTTATATGAACAAAAACCTAAAGCTATTAAATCATTTGGCATCAGAATTTCACCACTCTTAGAATCTGCTAATATCAAACCACATAATATTGAAAAACATTTTACACCAAATATTCCAGCTTGGTGTATGAAACCACCTGAAATACTTTTTGATTTACATTCAGGGAAAAAATCTGAATCAAATCCACACATATTAAAAGACGATTTCAGAAAAATACAAAGTCATTATAAGAATTACCAACAAATTTATACTGATGGGTCAAAGGAAGACTCAGACAACCATAGTAATATGCAACGTATACCTGACGATTCATCAATTTTCACTGCTGAAGCCAAAGCAATTGATCTAGCTTTAGATTTCATTAGCACTTGTAATGCTAACAAAACATTTATTATATTTTCTGACTCGTTTTCTGTATTGAAAGCAATGAACCATACCAGTTCAAAGAATCCACTAATTCAGAAGCTTTTAGAAAAATGTCATGAGCTTTTAGCTTATAAAGAAATTGTTCTCTGTTGGATTCCTAGTCATATAGGTATCCAAGCGAATGAGACGGTAGATAAGCAAGCAAAAACATCGCTTTCATTAGAACCAACTTTTTTTAAGATTCCATTTTCTTATTTTAAGCCATCTATCAATAAATATATCTTAGAAGAATGGCAAACTTCATGGAATAACAGCATTGGAAATAAACTTTTTGACATAGAACCAACTATTGATGAATATAAATCAGTTGTTCGAAACATTAGAAAAGAAGAAGTCGTTTTGGCTCGACTCCCTTTAGGTCATACAAGAGTCACACATTCATACTTACTACTAGGTGAAGAGCAACCACTATGTGATGGTTGCGATGCACCATTCACTGTACGTCACTTCCTTTTTTATGGTGTGGCGATTTTGCACAAGTAAGAAATAATTGCTTCCAAGTTGATAACATGAAAGAATTATTTCAAGATATACATATTGATAGTATTATGACATTTTTAAGCAAATGAATTTTTTAAAAAAAATCTAATTGCTATTTTTAAACTCATATTTTGTTTTACATTTGTATCAGACCATAATACAGATTTTTTTAATGTTGTATTCTGTTCAGTTAAAGAACATGTACAGTTATCTGAATAGCTCTTTGAAACTGTCAGATATTGTACGTGGTCTCTCCTGTCAACAATCGTATTGCAACTAATTATCATTATACAAACTCATCATCATCACTATTCCTTTTATTTTATCTTATAATTTTTTACTTTTTCAATCTTCATCATGTTTAGTTTAATACCGTCTGAATCTAATGACCCACAAGGGTTGATGCGTCGTTAAGAAACAACCAAACAAACAAACTGACACCTGACGAAATTTACATTCGCTCCTCCCTGCATCCGGCCTAAGCTGTCAATTATACTACATTTTCCTACAGGTTAATTTGTCCCTATTTAGGAAGTTCCCGCCTACATCGCTGTTAAACTAAGTAAGAGTACGGTTTTAAGCTCCTCCTTCGTCATTATTCTTGGGTGTCTGCTTTAAACATCAGCAAAGATCAAAGAAAAAACCATCGGCCATACTACAAATATTTAAAAGAGATCAGTTAATGCTTAGAAAAGATCCCTTTCATTGTTAGTATTATATTATAGACATGGCTAAATGACAGGGCTTCAACAGTATATGGTGATGTTTTATTTTGAATTATTTCTGTCAATAAGAATAATAGTTTAAAAGTGTAGTTATGTTTTTTATGAAATTTGGTACTAAGCATGCCACATGCGAACATGATCATTTTATGAAGTTGCAACCTATTTATCCTTTGGATATTTCAAATCAAACTACTCGTAGTAACAAAGAATTAATCAAATGAGCCAGCACAATTGATTTGGTATAAGTACGTATTGCAGTGTCAAGAAATGAGGGCTCAGGCAAGCCTTGTAAATGTGCAGACTCAACAGAGCCTTTGCTGTCTGCATTCACAAAGTTATTTACAAAGTATGGATATATAGATGCAGTCTCAGACCACAATTAGTATGGCTAGCTCGACTGCATCAGCAAGAGCAATTAATGGATACAAGATATTTTCTAATATGTGATGATTATCAAAATCTCATATGCTGGTCAAATCTTCATTTGAGCGCTTTATAAATTACAGTAAATGAGATCAATAATTATTTTTTCATCTAAAGGCAATACTGTCAAAAACAAATCTGATATAAGTTTCCAATAGTTGGTATACTATATCATACACACATATACTATAAATGCCAATAGCGTCTGTAAAGTCACACTGCTGTCAATATCTTAACTTTATGGAATCCTTTTCCATGTGAAAGAAATATGATTTGTTTTTTAGGTGATTAAATTAAACGACCCATGGTTATTAGAAATGCATAGATACTTACCACCAAAATCATGTACATGTTTACTTTGTTAACATTGCAAGTAAGCGTATCAGTGATAACAATGTTTTTATGGAGTTGAGTGCTCTCCCAATACTTTTAGTCAGAACAGTTGACTTTTTGCATATGTCTTAAATTCATAGCCTGGTGTGTTTGTAACTCATTCTTATTGTTAATATTCATATAATGCTTTGCTATAATTTGTTCATGTTTATTTTTGTATAATGGAAATAAGTATCAGCTATTTTAGCATTAATTGCTAAAACTACCAATGCATGTAAGTAATATTTCATGACTGCACTTTTCAATTTAAATATTTTACTTTTCAATCCAACATTCTAAAAGAACATTATGAAATATTTTTTACATCAACTTAAATGTCCAATTCGGTCCGGCCTTATTATGGTAAATAAAGTCCTATATATTCAAATTGGTATTGTAAGTAACAATTGATTTGTTTTCTTGGATATGATCATATCATTTGTGATTATTGTCATATTAACTCCACCATTATCACTTATTTTTCCCATTTCACAGATATATTAGTTGTAAATAAATCATTTACTTATAAAATTTAGATTGCTTAAGCAAATGATCAGAAGAACTATGTTGATTTAAATAAAATAATAATATTAGTTTCATCCATTAACAATGAATTTCAAAGCTGTGCTGAAGATAAATTAAAGTATATTTAAAGCCAAAAATATGGTTATGCATCAACATATGTATACGCAAATACAACAATGTCAGCATAAAATTTGATTTGAAGACAGTCGCTTCAAACAGTATATGATAACATACACTTATAATGCATAGTATCTATGTAACATATATCAATTTTTGCTCTACCAACTTACGAATACTTGATTCTATCTGGGTTGTAATAGCACAAATGTTTTGTATGCTACAACCTACCATACAACATTTAGTATAAAAAATTGTTGTTAATGTAGATGATCCAAAATATACAAGATATACCCACATGTATTATGTTACTGACTATGTTTGTATAATTTGAACAACAGTTAACTGGGTACACAAAAATATTTTGGTTGGTTAAATAAGTGACCAGATTAAACTTAGTTTTCTTCAGATAAGTAATATAAAAACCTAAATCCACCATACTTAAACATATCAGACTCAATTTGATACTGTCTTTCACAGCATTTAAGACTTACATAGTACCTTATGATGTGTTTTATATGTAATATATGTTACTTTAACAATTTTGACAGAACATGGGATATAATCCGCACTGAGAGCAAAATTGTCTTTGTTAATAAGGTTTAATACCTATAACATTGGCCAAATCAACATTATTTTTTTGTTTTAAAAAAGTTCTATAATAAACTATTTCTCAAAAATAAATATGATTTGACATAGTCTCTTAGTAAGAACTGATGTCTTCTATTGTGGACAAACTAGTATCTTTATGTCTATTTAACACATAAATCAGTTCTGAAATTGAAATAAAATACCCTTTGATGCATCATTTAGGGAATTAGGCAATATATAAAAAGCCCTAAAGTTTGTAACATACGTTACATAATGCCAAATTAACATGAAACTGTCAGAAACAATGTTTTAATATCCCCTTTCACTCTTGTTTATCAACATAAAGCTCGTATATGGTGTTTAAAAGCTACAGATAGGATAGCATGCTTCGTTTATAAATGAAAAGGACATTACAGTACAACTCGCTTTCCTAGAGGTTGTCATATTCAACAGCTTATAACTCCTGCAGTTTTTGAGATAGAAGCAAGCTGTTTTTACAGTTTTGAAATGGTCAGTTAATTGTTTTATAGAGACATGTTGTTTTAATCTAAATTATTTATTGAGCTACATCACAAAATATCGGTGATTTTATAGGGTGTAGTTGAAAATGTAACGTAAATGACACAATAATGGGCCTAAATTACTCTAACAAACATCAGTATCTGCAGGAAATTAACTGTTCTTACATACTACATTACTGTTTAGCCAATTTGAATAGTTCAAGTATCATTTTAATTGCCTTAATTTTATATTTTTGTTTTTCAAAAAAATGAGGGGTAAAGTATTTAACACACTGTAGCACCCAAACGCCCCCAACCGCCAGATGGCCAACATGTTGCTTAAAGCTCGTTAGATGTTTTACTTTAAGAAAAAATATAGTCTACAAAGTTCCCCCTGGGGGGAGCAAACCCTATTAGCTCATGGCCTATAAATAAGTATAATTAGGAAACACCACAATCACACACTGCAGACAAACCCATGACGACGAGGAAGAGTCACTTAACAGACATACAACGTCAGAAAGATAATTAGCAACAAAGTAAGTAAGGGTGCAAAGATCAGGAATCGATACATTCAAGTACCACACCTGACCCAGGATACCAATGGGAAAGTGACAAACTCACAGTTGGACACCACAAACGAGAGCCAAGAGGCCAGCTCTTTCCCAGCAGGTGACCACAAGGCACATATAAACAGACGTTCACAAAGGTATAGCAAACACAAGACAGAAAAAACATAAAAGATCCACAAAAGAAGTAACGCCTTGGAACGGTCAGTAAAATATTTTGCTGAAGGGCTTAAACCGGTTTATCGGCGCCAACCTCATCCTTAATTCAAATATGGATCAAGACACTATCTATATAGATATTTGGTTTGCATGAAAGACCCCTAACTTATCAATGCATCATCTCCCAGAACATATAAATCAAGATATAATAAGTAGATGAAGCAAAGATAGGGACATAACAGTAAATAAAACTGAATACAGGAGCAAAAGAAATCCAACAGGTAAACCCACGTGGGCCAGACAAACAGCCAAAGTATCAGACCCCTATACCATCTCATCAATAGATAAGTCTTTAAGTCGGAACCGTCATAGAGTCTGAAGTCCGACCCACTGGCGTGCAATTAAAGACGAAAGCAAAGTTGCCAACCGTGATTGGGTTGACCACCAAGCATGCAGTCTGTTGCAATACATTAATGTTATAGCCAAGATTGATCGAGATGTCCGTTGTTTTTACCCATGAGAGATATTTCTTTCTCACATGCCAACGCATACAAGATCGAGTGATCCCTATGTAAGCTCGCTGTCGGAAAAAGCTGTCCCACATCGCTACCCATGTGAGATAAGCTGTCTAATACGAGATAAGCCACACGCGGACGATTACTAATGCGAGATAACCCACACGCGACATTTTTGGCACATGACTGTGTTGAAATTTCAGCAATTTAAGTCGGCCTTCAACGTGGTATAAAGTAGAACGTAAACATTTATTCAATGCTTTAACATGCTGAGTGCATTGCGATGGACATATTTGACTGTTAGGCAATGAGTGACTGAATGCACCGGGATGGAAAGAGTTGACGATGTAAAAAAAGAAACATTTTCCTCAACAAAATTCGTATTCGAGTTACTGTGGCTGATAAGCTAGTTCTTGTTAATCCATTTTGATGAAATAACCATTTGTTCATTGTTTAATGCAAATAATATTTCTGTGAAATGGGAAAAATAAGTGATAATGGTGGAATTAATATGACAATGCGCTGTTTATTCACTGCTTCAAGTTGATTTGTACAGCGCGCGTCATTGACTGTAAACATCGACCTCAAGTGACGTCACCAACAGATATTTTAATGTACCATACCCTACGGTAGCTAAATTTATAATGGGTATATGAGAAAAAATCGATCATTGGTGTTCAGTGGTTCCAGAAAAATCCCAACACTCTGGTCCACCAATCACTGGGAAACTCGGCAAGCCTGGTTTCCCACTGTAATAGTGGGCCCTCGGGTATGGATTTTTCTGTCCCCACTGGACACCAATGACGGATTCTATTTTTCTCACATACCAAGGCATACAAGATCGAGTAATCGCTATGTTAGCTCACTGTTGGAAAAATCTGTCCCACATCGCTACCCATGTGAGATAAGCGTAACTAATACAAGATAAGCCACACCCAGACGGTTACTAATGCGAGATAACCCACACGCGACATTTTTGGCGCATGACTGTATTCCTTTGAAAACGAAAGTTGAATTGTTGACAGTCAGGAAAAACGTCAATGTTGAAAATTCAGCAATTGAAGTCGGTCTTCAACGTGATATAAATTTTAAAGTAAAACATTTATTCAATGCTTTGAACATGCTGAGTGCATTGCGATTGACAAATTTGACGTGTTGGGAAACCAATGAGTAACTGAATGCACTGGAATGGAGATCCTTGACGATGTAAAAAAAGAAACACATTTTCCTCAACAAAATTACTTACTCGAGATACTGTGGCTGATAAGCTAATTTTTGTAAATCGATTTTGATGAAATATCCATTTGTTCATTGTGTAATGAGCTGTTTATTCGCTGTTTCAAGTTGATTTGTACAGCGCGCGTCATTGACTGTAAACATCGACCTCAGTGACGTCACCAACATGTATTATACTGTACCGTACCGTACGGTCGCTAAATTTAGAATTGGTAGGCCTATATATATGTATGAGAAAAAGAATCGATCATTGGTGTTCAATGGTTCCAGAAAATTCCCAACACTTGGGTCCACCGTTCAGTGGGAAACTCGGTAAGCCTCGTTTCACACTGGAACGGTGGGCCCTCGGGTTAGGGTTTTTCTGTCCCCACTGGACAACAATGATGGATTCTATTGATCTCTCACACCCGTACCAGCCCTAGGGAAGGATAAAAATCGAACAGCCGCACGTCGACCGCACACTGGCTGCACGTCGATCAGTGACGTCATTGTAATGCTAAAATGACGTCACAATTTCGCATTTCAGCGAATTCAGTGGTTCCTGGAAGACTTTGATATGTTTTTTGAATATAAAATGTGTTACTTAATGGTGGGCAAAAAAAAAGAATCCATTATTCGTGTGAGGGTGGGATAGAAAACCCATACCTCGTGATCACCATTTGTCATCACTCGGCAAGCCTCGTGATGCCAATTGGTGATACTCGGGAAGGATTTTGCTATCCCACCCTCACACTCATGATGGATACTTATATTATATTCACTATTGAGATTATTGCATAACTATAAGGGACATTAAGCACTGTATAACAAAACAAAGACCAAACACAGAATCCCCACAAAATAATGGGAGCTTCATTAAAGTAACACAACAAACAACACCACTCACAACGTCACCAGTTTGATTATTGTCATAAACAGACAGCACGAAATCAATCCAATCGAAACAGCTCGACCCAATTCGGGAATCAAGCCTCGGATGCATGTAAGGCGTAGTAAGATGCGTTTTGTTAGCCGGAACTGGCGAAAGGAAAATAAGTATGTTATCAGGGTTCTTGAGTAATGAATTTATCTCCCCTGTTTTATTCACAATTTCAACTTAGACTTGTTAAGGGGTTTGCGTCATATGCAAATCATACAGACGGATCCACGGACGGATGCGACAGATATCGATATACCAGTCACTCCGGCGTCCGTCCGTCGTCTGTCGTCCATCCGTCCGTCCACAATTTCAAACATCTTCTCCTCTGAAACCACTGGGCCAATCAAACTCAAATTTCATATGGAGACTCCTTAGGACGCGGAAACGAAAGTTTGTTCAAATGGTCCTGGTCACATGACCAAGATCGCCGCCACGCCCTTATATGGTAAAATTCTTATTCAGAACTAGAAGTCCGATGACCTCGTTACTTGGTATATAGCATTGGGGATGTGGGGCCTACCAAGTTAGTTCAAATGATGATCCTAGGTAGACCTTGACCTACTTAACGTAAAGGTCAAATTTGCTTTATAATGCATTTAAATGGGTAATTTTGTAAAAAGTTGATTTTTTTGAAAACTGTAGAAGTCTTAGTCATTATTCTCACTTGATATGTTTAACTTAATGAGCCAATGGCTATAAATAAGTTCCAAAGGTCAAGGTTGCCCTTTCAGCTAAGTCGCTCATATTGGAGTCCCATCAATAAATTAAAACATAGTTTTCTCACAAACCTTTTGCCCAATTGAACTCAAATTTCATATGAAGACTCCTTATGATAAGTTAGCAAATATTTATACAAAATGTTTTGGTCACATGACCAAGGTGACCGCTACGCCCTTATATGGTAAAACCCTTTAAAATCTTCTTCTCCAGAACCAGAAGGCCGATTACCTTGAGACTTGGTATGTAGCATTGGGGATGTGGGGCCTACCAAGTTTGTTCAAATGATGATCCTAAGTTGACCTTGACCTACTAAGTGTCAAGGTCAAATTTGCTTCCTAATGCATTTAAATGGGATTTTTTTTGAAAAGTTGATTTTTTGAATACTGTTGAAGCCAAAGCCATCATTCTCACTTGATATGTTAAACCTAATGAGACAATGGCTATAAATAAGTTTCAAAGGTCAAGGTTTACCTTTGACCTTTCAGCCAAGGTTGCTCATATTGGAGTCTTATCAACACAATAAAACATGATTTCCTTTGACAGAAGCCACTGGGCCAATTGAACTGAAATTTCATATGAAGACTCCTTATGAAAGGTTAGCCAAAATTTATACCAATTGTACTGGTCACATAGCCAAAATGGCCACCGCGCCCATATATCGTAAAAACCCTTAAATATCTTCTTTTTTGGCACCAAAAGGCCAATGGTCGTGGGACTTGGTATGTAGCATTGGGGATGTGGGCCCTACCAGAATTGCACAAATGATAAATCTAGGTTGACCTTGACCTACTTTATGGCAAGGCCCAATTTGATTCCTAATGCATTTATATGGGGGAAAACTTAAATTTGTTCATTTTTCTATTTAGGCCGAAATCAGAATACTTGCAAGAAATGTTTAACCTAATGAGACAACGGTTTTATATAAGTACCAATGTCAAGCCGACCTGTGACCTTTTAGCCAAGGCCACTCATTTGGACTGTCACATACCTATCTAAACAACTTTTCCTCAGAAATCACTGGGCTGTTTGATGGAGTATTCATTAGATTGTTTGAGGTCACTTGACCAAAATGGCCACAACCCGCAAAAAACAAAATATGTTTCATTATAAGCTGTAGTTGATCTTGACCTAGTTTAACATTATTAAGGAGATCAGGTGAGCGCTTCAGGACCGTCAGGTCCTCTAGTTTCAACAGTGCAGATAAAAAAAAGTCGTGTTTTTTAATCCTAGATTATGTCCGACCGGGCTCCAGAGCTTCTCTGGTGGTTTGCGCGTCACACACATGTATCACACCTTATTGGCGGCAATCGAAAACGTTTACTCTTGGGACGAAGGTAGATCAAAAAAATAAGAAACATGTTTTTCGATTGCCATTTGTCGCCAATCTGGCGACAAATGGCAATCGAAAACACAGTTTCTAGCGATATCTGATCTGCGTTCGCCGATTATTAAGAGCGTTTTTGATTGCCACCTATCCGATGTGATCTGTGGCCCACTGAAAAGCTTTCATTCACAATAATAGAAACGACGGAGCCGTCCAAATCATCAACTATTTCAGCGTCTGAGTCAATATCCTCGTGTACCCATTTTTCTTACATCCCCCAAACCCTCCTCTCCCCCAGAAAATATAGTGGATCCGTGCAAGGCATAAAACACATTCATCAATCAAGTCGTTTGTAGCTTCTTGAAGATATCATTGTTATTATTACTATAGATTTCTAAGGGAGATGATTCTATCAGCACTGTTGTGAAATCCACTAAACGATTACATATTAGCAAAACCTATTGCTGGGACTTTACTTCGATCACCAGGGCCCGGAATCACAATGCCTTTTTAAAGTTAAGGAAGACTTAAGTGAAGTAGTGATTTTTCAGGGTGCGAAAAATAACGTTACAAACTGATTAAAATCAAAATACATTGTAGTTTCATTTTTTCTGTAGATCACAATGAAACCTTTGACCACAAGTACTGCATTGATCCAGGCAATTTATTTAGCAGCTAATATAGCATGTTGAAATATAAATTCTTAACTTAAGCCTTCCTTAACTTTAAGGAGGCATTGTAATTCTGGGCCATGGTGGGACAAAACGATCTCAAGTTGACTGTTTGACCCCAATTGAGACTAATCCAGTGATATGGCTTCTATGGTAATGGCCAGCTGCTATGTTGCAATACGAACCCACTACAATACAGCACTGCCGCTGGCATGCCAACCAAGAGTGACAGTGATGTAATATTTGTTTACGATTGCTGAGTAAAACATTATCTTCTACACTCCACTTCAGCTAACGCGAATCGATAGATCACTTGTGTATTAATCCTATCCTAAGGATAGGATTAATACACAAG
Source organism: Loripinus fragilis (assembly GCA_964019695.1). NCBI lineage: Eukaryota > Metazoa > Mollusca > Bivalvia > Lucinida > Lucinidae > Loripinus > Loripinus fragilis. The sequence goes on from OZ026528.1 coordinate 47,342,702, forward strand.
TGATCCCCCAACAAAATATCAAGTCACTGTCACTCTTGGCTGGCAGGACAGTACGATTGAATTTGACGAAAACCGGAGGTATATTTTTTTATAAAATAGCACGGGTAACAATAAGTGTGTAGATAAACACAAATCTTTTAGGCGTGATTTTTCAATCTAGAAATAGAGGTTTCAGGCGTTTGCTTGAATAAATACATTTACTATAATATTTTGACAAACACAGATATTCCAGCACGGCAATCTCATGTTTCACGTTATGTATCAAACTTTTGAAATAGAGTGATCCAAAGGCCATTGCTCAGAGGTTGTTGTACATCTATACCTTTGAAATACAGGGTAAAATAAATTTACGACAATATAATTATTGGGCCCTCGACAAGGGAAACCCCGTCTTCAGGGTTTGCGAAAAAACAAAGACGCATATCAGCCAGCGCGTCCGCGCAGTCTGAACAGCGCCTTGGTTATTCGCTTATTGGAAAGTAATATAGGTATTTCGCTTTTCTACCTATGTTTGTAGCTGAGCAGACTGGGTAGAGCCTGACCTTGTCAGAAACCCAGAAGACCGGTTTTCCCACATCGAGGTCAATATGATATGACGTGATTTCCAACAATGTGGCATTTTGACATGTGTAGACCAAGACGATTCTGTGCAGCCTCCTTTTATGCTTAAAAACTCCAAATGATGTTCGGTCATTAGCTTAACTGTTATAGATTATACAAGCTACAAGCAAAGGCTGTGATCAGACTGCGCGTATGCGCAGGCTGATCGGAGGCTTAGCTGGTCGCACATACTACATTGTTGGAAATCTCATGTCGTGGCTCGTATTATTAAATCAATCGGTTTGCACGGATCCAGAGGTGGGCATGGGGTCCGGACCCGCCCAACAGTACCAAATTTCCTTAGAAATATTGGTAAGGACCCCTCTCGAAGCAATTGGACCCCTCGCCCGGAGTAATTTTCTTGATCTGCGCAGAAAAAAATAGATTTAATGTATTAATAGACTTTTCGCTTACTGTAAAGGCGGCACCTCATGAATGCGTTATTAGGACTGGTCAACCTTAGACATAGGTACAAGCTGAAAAGAAGGCGTTGTTTTATTCAAAAGTAACTGTATCATCTTGTACCATTACCTCATTATAGACGCAAAACACTTTATTAAGTCGAAAGTATCTGCACGAATTACTGGTTAACCGCTTGTTCAAGCCTGCCCAGGAAAAAAGTGTGGTTAGGTGAACTGACCATAGCTGTTGACTTGGGACGTAAAGCAACAAAACAAACAAACAAATATTAAGTCCTTAAAACGCCAGCAAAATAACTGCATCTGAAAATGTCTATTTAACATAAGCATAGTAGAGGTAAACATTGTGGACCCAGATCAGACTGCTCCTACAGGAGCAGTCTGATCTAGGTCCACAATGTGTATCTCTATGGGGCTTCTAATATTTCAGTGGACGACAAAAAACCACACATTTTGTGATTATGCGCTTTAAGGGTTAATAATGTGAGTTCAGTGTATATACGGTTAGGATTGTTTGCATGGCCAAAACACCTTATTTATTCTACACCAAATTATAAATAGAACCTAATTTGCATTGTTTAGCAGATGAAATAATCGAACCACGCCCAGATATGAATGTTAAAGTTGCCGCCTTTACAGTAAGCGAAACGTCTATTAATAACTAAATTATTTTAATCTCCGTCACTGGAGTGTTAAATCTGCTTTGGACAACAAAGCTCGTTTAACGTATGTTTTTGTTGTGTCTATATAGTGGGCATTTAATTTTTACGGGTATAAACGCGATAAATGAAAACAAACTATACATGTACCGAGTCCCACAAATAATTTACTTCATCTCAGAAGAGGTTGGCGATAACGGAATTTTAGGATTAATTGATTGCTTTATGAGGTAAATGTAAATTCCCATTTAATTTATTACACTCTGTACACAATAAACCCTAAACGGGTACTTTTGCAAACAGCAAAGACCCAGATGCCATTTCATCAGGGTCTACACTATTTTTGTCTAAAATATCTTCAGACAAAAACATACAATATTCTTAGTTATAACCTGACACCCCTAGATATGTACAATGAACAATCCTATGCTTATTGTATCAAACCAGAAGGAAGAATCCATTAGTATACAGTGGGTCAATTAATTATTAAAAATGAATCATATATGAGTGCTCATATTTTATTGAATTTTTTAAACGAGCTGGGGATAAGAGATTGCATGCGAGGCTTGTCTAGATAATTTTTATCATATGACATTAAGATTACTTTGAAATCTCACTTCTGCCGTAAACACGTTATAATTTTGTCTTGTTGTTATGGACGTCATAACGTTTCCCGAAAATCTGTAAACCACCTATAGTAGTTTATCGATATTATTGCACGGCGTTATTTCACTCCCAGACGCGACGTCATGTGATAATATAGGGATCAAACATGTTTTCTATGCATTAACATCTGCTGGGTTGAAACCCGAGACTGAATGGCGTTGGTTTTTTACGACCCCCGAGGGATCTAGCAGACGTTTGTGTATCAGAAAACCATGTTTGATCTTTATTATTGCATAAAATCATTTTGTCACTTGAAAACTTTGGAAAAACACTTCGAAAAGTTCATTTTTGTATTACTATTAGTACATGTAGGTTTAACAAAAAATCCTTTACCAGCGCAAAGACTTACGTCATCCTGACGTCACTAAATTACGTTCATTTCTATGCATGTTACTGTTGATGACGTCAATTATTTTAGAGGAGCTTGCTTAGCGTCAACTATGAAACAATTACTTAAAGTAGGTATTGAGGCAGAAGGTAATCTATCATCCCTGTTACCCATATTTCTATAAAATGTATATGCTGCAAACAAATAAAAATCCAAAAACTAAAAATAAGTATGTTGTACCTCAATAATAATTACTATTGTGTAAATATTTAAAAGTGTTTGCTTCCACACATGCATACTTTTTGTCATCCCTGTTTCTGTCATAACAAAAACAATACTTACCCTTAAAATACCCATACCGCCAGTCTAGTTTTTACTGGAACAAGCGTTTTAGGAACCATATCCCAGTTTTCTTTGGAACAAACGCTTTATGATCCATATTCCCAGGCTCCTATGATTATTATTGGAACAAATGATTCATGCTCAATATCCACAGATCCCTATGATATTTATTGGAACGAACGTTTTATGATCAATATCCCCAGACTCCTTTGATTATTATTGGAACGAACGTTTTATGATCAATATCCCCAGACTCCTATGATTATTATTGGAACGAACGTTTTATGATCAATATCCCCAGACTCCTTTGATTATTATTGGAACAAACGTTTTATGATCAATATCCCCAGACTCCTATGATTATTATTGGAACGAACGTTTTATGATCAATATCCCCAGACTCCTATGATTATTATTGGAACGAACGTTTTATGATCAATATCCCCAGACTCCTTTGATTATTATTGGAACAAACGTTTTATGATCAATATCCCCAGACTCCTATATGAGTATTATTGTAACAAACGTTTTATGATCCATATCCCCAGACTCCTATGATTATTATTGGAACAAATGATTCATGCTCAATATCCACAGATCCCTATGATATTTATTGGAACGAACGTTTTATGATCAATATCCCCAGACTCCTATGATTATTATTGGAACGAACGTTTTATGATCAATATCCCCAGACTCCTATGATTATTATTGGAACGAACGTTTTATGATCAATATCCCCAGACTCCTTTGATTATTATTGGAACGAACGTTTTATGATCAATATCCCCAGACTCCTATGATTATTATTGGAACGAACGTTTTATGATCAATATCCCCAGACTCCTTTGATTATTATTGGAACAAACGTTTTATGATCAATATCCCCAGACTCCTATGATTATTATTGGAACGAACGTTTTATGATCAATATCCCCAGACTCCTTTGATTATTATTGGAACGATCGTTTTATGATCAATATCCCCAGACTCCTATGATTATTATTGGAACGAACGTTTTATGATCAATATCCCCAGACTCCTTTGATTATTATTGGAACAAACGTTTTATGATCAATATCCCCAGACTCCTATATGAGTATTATTGTAACAAACGTTTTATGATCCATATCCCCAGACTCCTATGATTATTATTGGAACAAATGATTCATGCTCAATATCCACAGATCCCTATGATAATTATTGGAACGAACGTTTTATGATCAATATCCCCAGACTCCTATGATTATTATTGGAACAAACGTTTTATGATCAATATCCCCAGACTCCTATGATTATTATTGGAACGAACGTTTTATGATCAATATCCCCAGACTCCTTTGATTATTATTGGAACAAACGTTTTATGATCAATATCCCCAGACTCCTATATGAGTATTATTGTAACAAACGTTTTATGATCAATATCCCCAGACTCCTTTGATTATTATTGGAACGAACGTTTTATGATCAATATCCCCAGACTCCTATGATTATTATTGGAACGAACGTTTTATGATCAATATCCCCAGACTCCTTTGATTATTATTGGAACAAACGTTTTATGATCCATATCCTCAGACTCCTATGATTATTTTTGGAACAAACGTTTTATGATCCATATCCCCAGACTCCTATGATTATTATTGGAACAAATGATTCATGCTCAATATCCACAGATCCCTATGATATTTATTGGAACGAACGTTTTATGATCAATATCCCCAGACTCCTATGATTATTATTGGAACAAACGTTTTATGATCAATATCCCCAGACTCCTATGATTATTATTGGAACGAACGTTTTATGATCAATATCCCCAGACTCCTTTGATTATTATTGGAACAAACGTTTTATGATCAATATCCCCAGACTCCTATATGAGTATTATTGTAACAAACTTTTTATGATCAATATCCCCAGACTCCTTTGATTATTATTGGAACGAACGTTTTATGATCAATATCCCCAGACTCCTATGATTATTATTGGAACGAACGTTTTATGATCAATATCCCCAGACTCCTTTGATTATTATTGGAACAAACGTTTTATGATCCATATCCTCAGACTCCTATGATTATTTTTGGAACAAACGTTTTATGATCAATATCCCCAGACTCCTTTGATTATTATTGGAACAAACGTTTTATGATCCATATCCTCAGACTCCTATGATTATTTTTGGAACAAACGTTTTATGATCCATATCCCCAGACTCCTATGATTATTATTGGAACAAACGTTTTATGATCCATATCCTCAGACTCCTATGATTATTTTTGGAACAAACGTTTTATGATCCATATCCCCAGACTCCTATGATTATTTTTGGAACAAACGTTTTATGATCCATATCCCCAGACTCCTATGATAATTTTTGGAACAAACGTTTTATGATTCATATCCCAAGACTCCTATATGAGTATTATTGGAACAAACGTTTTATGATCAATATCCCCAGACTCCTATATGAGTATTATTGTAACAAACGTTTTATGATCCATATCCCCAGACTCCTATGATTATTATTGGAACAAACGTTTTACGATCAATATCCCCAGACTCCTATATGAGTATTATTGGAACAAACGTTTTATGATCCATATCCCCAGACTCCTATATGAGTATTATTTGAACAAACGTTTCATGATCCATATCCCCAGTTTCTGAGCAAACGTTTCATGATCCAAATCCCCAGACTCCTATGATTATCATTGGAACAAACGTTTTAGGATCCATAACCCTAGACTCCTATGATTATTTTTGGAACAAACGTTTTATGATCCATATCCCCAGACTCTGAGCAAACGTTTCATGATCCATATCCCCAGACTCCAATGATTATTTTTGGAACAAACGTTTTATGATCCATATCCCCAGACTCCTATGATTATTATTGGAACAAACGTTTTATGATCCATTTCCCAGACTCCTATGATTATTTTTGGAACAAACGTTTTATGATCAATATCCCCAGACTCCTTTGATTATTATTGAAACAAACGTTTTATGATCCATATCCCCAGACTCCTATGTGAGTATTATTGGAACAAACGTTTTATGATCAATATCCCCAGACTCCTATATGAGTATAATTGGAACAAACGTTTTATGATCAATATCCCCAGACTCCTATATGAGTATTATTGTAACAAACGCTTTATGATCAATATCCCCAGACTCCTATATGATTATTATTGGAACAAACGTTTTATGATCAATATCCCCAGACTCCTATGATTCTTATTGGAACAAACGTTTTACGATCAATATCCCAAGACTCCTATATGAGTATTATTGGAACAAACGTTTCATGATCCATATCCCCAGACTCCTATATGAGTATTATTTGAACAAACGTTTCATGTTCCATATCCCCAGTTTCTGAGCAAACGTTTCATGATCCAAATCCCCAGACTCCTATGATAATCATTGAAACAAACGTTTTAGGATCCATATCCCCAGACTCCTATGATTATTTAAGTATGTTGTACCTCAATAATAATTACTATTGTGTAAATATTTAAAAGTGTTTGCTTCCACACATGCATACTTTTTGTCATCCCTGTTTCTGTCATAACAAAAACAATACTTACCCTTAAAATACCCATACCGCCAGTCTAGTTTTTACTGGAACAAGCGTTTTAGGAACCATATCCCAGTTTTCTTTGGAACAAACGCTTTATGATCCATATTCCCAGGCTCCTATGATTATTATTGGAACAAATGATTCATGCTCAATATCCACAGATCCCTATGATATTTATTGGAACGAACGTTTTATGATCAATATCCCCAGACTCCTATGATTATTATTGGAACGAACGTTTTATGATCAATATCCCCAGACTCCTTTGATTATTATTGGAACAAACGTTTTATGATCCATATCCTCAGACTCCTATGATTATTTTTGGAACAAACGTTTTATGATCCATATCCCCAGACTCCTATGATTATTATTGGAACAAATGATTCATGCTCAATATCCACAGATCCCTATGATATTTATTGGAACGAACGTTTTATGATCAATATCCCCAGACTCCTATGATTATTATTGGAACGAACGTTTTATGATCAATATCCCCAGACTCCTTTGATTATTATTGGAACAAACGTTTTATGATCCATATCCTCAGACTCATATGATTATTTTTGGAACAAACGTTTTATGATCAATATCCCCAGACTCCTTTGATTATTATTGGAACAAACGTTTTATGATCCATATCCTCAGACTCCTATGATTATTTTTGGAACAAACGTTTTATGATCCATATCCCCAGACTCCTATGATTAATAATGGAACAAACGTTTTATGATCCATATCCTCAGACTCCTATGATTATTTTTGGAACAAACGTTTTATGATCCATATCCCCAGACTCCTATGATTATTTTTGGAACAAACGTTTTATGATCCATATCCCCAGACTCCTATGATAATTTTTGGAACAAACGTTTTATGATTCATATCCCCAGACTCCTATATGAGTATTATTGGAACAAACGTTTTATGATCAATATCCCCAGACTCCTATATGAGTATTATTGTAACAAACGTTTTATGATCCATATCCCCAGACTCCTATGATTATTATTGGAACAAACGTTTTACGATCAATATCCCCAGACTCCTATATGAGTATTATTGGAACAAACGTTTTATGATCCATATCCCCAGACTCCTATATGAGTATTATTTGAACAAACGTTTCATGATCCATATCCCCAGTTTCTGAGCAAACGTTTCATGATCCAAATCCCCAGACTCCTATGATTATCATTGGAACAAACGTTTTAGGATCCATATCCCCAGACTCCTATGATTATTTTTGGAACAAACGTTTTATGATCCATATCCCCAGACTCTGAGCAAACGTTTCATGATCCATATCCCCAGACTCCAATGATTATTTTTGGAACAAACGTTTTATGATCCATATCCCCAGACTCCTATGATTATTATTGGAACAAACGTTTTATGATCCATTTCCCAGACTCCTATGATTATTTTTGGAACAAACATTTTATGATCAATATCCCCAGACTCCTTTGATTATTATTGAAACAAACGTTTTATGATCCATATCCCCAGACTCCTATGTGAGTATTATTGGAACAAACGTTTTATGATCAATATCCCCAGACTCCTATATGAGTATAATTGGAACAAACGTTTTATGATCAATATCCCCAGACTCCTATATGAGTATTATTGTAACAAACGCTTTATGATCAATATCCCCAGACTCCTATATGATTATTATTGGAACAAACGTTTTATGATCAATATCCCCAGACTCCTATGATTCTTATTGGAACAAACGTTTTACGATCAATATCCCAAGACTCCTATATGAGTATTATTGGAACAAACGTTTCATGATCCATATCCCCAGACTCCTATATGAGTATTATTTGAACAAACGTTTCATGTTCCATATCCCCAGTTTCTGAGCAAACGTTTCATGATCCAAATCCCCAGACTCCTATGATAATCATTGAAACAAACGTTTTAGGATCCATATCCCCAGACTCCTATGATTATTTAAGTATGTTGTACCTCAATAATAATTACTATTGTGTAAATATTTAAAAGTGTTTGCTTCCACACATGCATACTTTTTGTCATCCCTGTTTCTGTCATAACAAAAACAATACTTACCCTTAAAATACCCATACCGCCAGTCTAGTTTTTACTGGAACAAGCGTTTTAGGAACCATATCCCAGTTTTCTTTGGAACAAACGCTTTATGATCCATATTCCCAGGCTCCTATGATTATTATTGGAACAAATGATTCATGCTCAATATCCACAGATCCCTATGATATTTATTGGAACGAACGTTTTATGATCAATATCCCCAGACTCCTATGATTATTATTGGAACGAACGTTTTATGATCAATATCCCCAGACTCCTTTGATTATTATTGGAACAAACGTTTTATGATCCATATCCTCAGACTCCTATGATTATTTTTGGAACAAACGTTTTATGATCCATATCCCCAGACTCCTATGATTATTATTGGAACAAATGATTCATGCTCAATATCCACAGATCCCTATGATATTTATTGGAACGAACGTTTTATGATCAATATCCCCAGACTCCTATGATTATTATTGGAACGAACGTTTTATGATCAATATCCCCAGACTCCTTTGATTATTATTGGAACAAACGTTTTATGATCCATATCCTCAGACTCATATGATTATTTTTGGAACAAACGTTTTATGATCAATATCCCCAGACTCCTTTGATTATTATTGGAACAAACGTTTTATGATCCATATCCTCAGACTCCTATGATTATTTTTGGAACAAACGTTTTATGATCCATATCCCCAGACTCCTATGATTATTATTGGAACAAACGTTTTATGATCCATATCCTCAGACTCCTATGATTATTTTTGGAACAAACGTTTTATGATCCATATCCCCAGACTCCTATGATTATTTTTGGAACAAACGTTTTATGATCCATATCCCCAGACTCCTATGATAATTTTTGGAACAAACGTTTTATGATTCATATCCCCAGACTCCTATATGAGTATTATTGGAACAAACGTTTTATGATCAATATCCCCAGACTCCTATATGAGTATTATTGTAACAAACGTTTTATGATCCATATCCCCAGACTCCTATGATTATTATTGGAACAAACGTTTTACGATCAATATCCCCAGACTCCTATATGAGTATTATTGGAACAAACGTTTTATGATCCATATCCCCAGACTCCTATATGAGTATTATTTGAACAAACGTTTCATGATCCATATCCCCAGTTTCTGAGCAAACGTTTCATGATCCAAATCCCCAGACTCCTATGATTATCATTGGAACAAACGTTTTAGGATCCATATCCCCAGACTCCTATGATTATTTTTGGAACAAACGTTTTATGATCCATATCCCCAGACTCTGAGCAAACGTTTCATGATCCATATCCCCAGACTCCAATGATTATTTTTGGAACAAACGTTTTATGATCCATATCCCCAGACTCCTATGATTATTATTGGAACAAACGTTTTATGATCCATTTCCCAGACTCCTATGATTATTTTTGGAACAAACGTTTTATGATCAATATCCCCAGACTCCTTTGATTATTATTGAAACAAACGTTTTATGATCCATATCCCCAGACTCCTATGTGAGTATTATTGGAACAAACGTTTTATGATCAATATCCCCAGACTCCTATATGAGTATAATTGGAACAAACGTTTTATGATCAATATCCCCAGACTCCTATATGAGTATTATTGTAACAAACGCTTTATGATCAATATCCCCAGACTCCTATATGATTATTATTGGAACAAACGTTTTATGATCAATATCCCCAGACTCCTATGATTCTTATTGGAACAAACGTTTTACGATCAATATCCCAAGACTCCTATATGAGTATTATTGGAACAAACGTTTCATGATCCATATCCCCAGACTCCTATATGAGTATTATTTGAACAAACGTTTCATGATCCATATCCCCAGTTTCTGAGCAAACGTTTCATGATCCAAATCCCCAGACTCCTATGATAATCATTAAAACAAACGTTTTAGGATCCATATCCCCAGACTCCTATGATTATTTTGGAACAAACGTTTTATGATCCATATCCCCAGACTCTGAGCAAACGTTTCATGATCCATATCCCCAGACTCCTATGATTATTTTTGGAACAAACGATTTATGATCCATATCCCCAGACTCCTATGATTATTATTGGAACAAACGTTTTATGATCCATATCCCCAGACTCCTATGATTATTTTTGGAACAAACGTTTTATGATCAATATCCCCAGACTCCTTTGATTATTATTGGAACAAACGTTTTATGATCCATATCCCCAGACTCCTATGTGAGTATTATTGGAACAAACGTTTTATGATCAATATACCCAGACTCCTATATGAGTATAATTGGAACAAACGTTTTATGATCAATATCCCCAGACTCCTATATGAGTATTATTGTAACAAACGTTTTATGATCAATATCCCCAGACTCCTATATGAGTATTATTGGAACAAACGTTTTATGATCCATATCCCCAGACTCCTATATGAGTATTATTGGAACAAACGTTTTATGATCAATATTCCCAGACTCCTATGATAATTATTGAAACAAACGTTTGATGATCCATATCTCCAGACTCCTATGATTATTTTTGGAACAAACGTTTTATTATCCATATCCCCAGACACCTATGATTATTATTGGAACAAACGTTTTATGATCCATATCCCCAGACTCCTATATGAGTATTATTGGAACAAACGTTTTATGATCAATATCCCCAGACTCCTATATGATTATTATTGGAACAAACGTTTTATGATCAATATCCCCAGACTCCCATATGAGTATTAATGGAACAAACATTTTATGATCCATATCCCCAGACTCCTATATGAGAACTATTGGGAAAAACGTTTTATGATCCATATCCCCAGACTCCTATATGAGTATTATTGAACAAACGTTTTATGATCAATATTCCCAGACTCTTATGATTATTATTGAAACAAACGTTTATGATCCATATCTCCAGACTCCTATGATTATTATTGGAACAAACGTTTATGATCCATATCCCCAGACTCCTTTGATTATTATTGGAACAAACGTTTAACAGACCCCAAAGGCTTTGAGAACGCTTGTTGACATCGCGAGGCTTGCCGAGCGATTCAACATGCGTTCTCAAAGCCGAGCCTGGTAAACTTGATATCAAAAGACGAGATCTTCGTACTATTCAAAGTAGAGATTCTGACGTCATTTTCGATTTTTGTGTTGATTCGGCGACATTTGGGACGCCATTCAGAACGTGCAACGTCATCATGACCTTATAAAGGCACATGTCGTGAGATAGACAACGTTTATTAGACAAAGTGAAACAATGTAGTTAATAAGAGAGGTAACTGATAAACAACAATATTTTGCCAGCTTATACGCAACATTATAGTGATCGTCGACATTACGTTACGTTACTAAACCTGTAAACCACTAGAGGTTTATCGAATGTATTGCATGGCGTTATATCACCCCTAGACGACACGCAATGTGATAAACACAATTAATTTTTTTCGATATTCTTTTTTTCAGTGTGTTGAGTACAGTTATTTAGCTGTTCGTACTCGTTGCTGTGGCTGTAAACTGGGGGTCTTACCGAATCAGGCGGGGAAAATGAATAAAAGCTGCTACATAAATACATGTTGTTCTATCAGCGGTGTTTCCACGTTGACGTTGTTATTGTTCTACTGCAATGTGTTACCAGGAGCTTGGATTACAGACTTTTCAACCAATTCTTCTGACATGAGAACATTCTTGTCAACGTCACCAGCCCCAGCCGGAAAAATGAATTCCATAAAACAGAATGTTTCTGCCCTGTCTTACAGAGAGAGTCGGCTTCAGAATGACCAACAACTACGTGACGCTATAAGATTTCATCATGATAGAAACTTCATACAACCGAAGAATGAAACATGCACGAAGCGATTTCCTAGCTGTATTATTATTGGTGTGTTCAAATGTGGCACAAGAGAGCTTTTAGACTTCCTCAACTTGCATCCTCATATTGAATCCTACCCCAGCACACTGAAAGGCTATGAAATGACATATTTCAATTCTAAGTATAGACTGGGAGATAAGTGGCTTCAAAGCCAAATGCCATGTACGTACTCAAACCAAATAACGTTAATGAAAAATGCAGGATACTTTCACGATTCAGCCGTACCCGCTCGGATTAAAAAATTTAACAAAAATATCAAAATCATCCTTATGGTAAGAGATCCCGTCTCAAGGTCAAGGTCACATTACACGTTTTGCAAGTACATGCATCAAGAACTCCCCAAAAATAGTAATTACATGAAGTGCGCCAAAACCAGCTTTTCCTCTTTTGTGTTGAACTCAAACAGTGGTGTAGCGGAAACCAATTATTTTGTATCAAACTCTGTTTACGATAAACCTATGAAGTTATGGCTAAAATATTTTAATTTAAGTCAGTTTCTTATTTTGGATAATGAAGAGCTTAAGCGTGACCCAGTATCAGCTTTGAACAAAGTTGAACGATTCCTCGGATTAGAACACTTCATAACTGACAAAATGTTTGTGTTAAATAAAGACAAAGGGTTTTATTGTGTTCAGTCGAGCATTACGGACACCGGAATGGCTTGTTACTCAGAAAGTAGAGGTCACCAGGAACAAAACGAAGTGCCAGACAAAACTTTGTCAAAACTCGGAGACTATTTTAAGATTAAAAACCAGCAATTCTTTGAAATGATTGGAAGATCCTTTGACTGGAAATGAGACACGTGCAGTGGAAGCACTTTGAACTACAATTACAAAAATATGTCCCATTGTCGCAGACAGGAAGCACGCTAGCACGTACTAACCTGTCGCCTTTTGCAGCAAAGCTCGGTGCACACTAAGACTGAACCGCCATTTTTATTAAAAATATATTATGCGATCACTGCTTGCATGACTCAGGGCTTTACATTCAGAAAATATGGACTAAAACAGAAATGACAAACTGTCAAAAATTTAACATTTTGCTATTTTTAACAATAAATTTGTCACTACAGGAGTGCGAGAATTGAACGGGACTAGCCAAATGTCGCTAGTTACCCATAATGCAAAGGGCGAAATGCGAGAGATCTAGATGAGGTATCGTCAGGTCTCGCGAGAATGAAATATGTCCTGTAATGAGATCATAAAATAGATTCAATCTGCAATGAGCCGTGACATGTGAGTTACAACAATGTGGCATTTTGACAAGTATAGACTCAGACGAGACTCTGCAGCCTCCTTTTAAGCGTAGAAACTCTAAATTATGTTCAGTCAGTAGCTAGATACTCATAGAATATTCAAGCGCCTAGCAAAGGCTCTGATCAGACTGCGCGTATGCGCAGGCTGGTCTGAGGCTTTTCTGGTCGCACATACATGTACCACATTATAGGAAATCCAATGCCACGGCTCAAATTAAAACGACAGTAAAACCTGTCTTAAGCGGCCACTCGAAAATAGACAAAATAAAGATCTTAATGACAAATGGTAGCTTAATGAAGGTCGAAAGTATTGCAAAATGCTCCCCTTGGAGCATTCTGCAATACTTTTGACCTGCATTAAGCGATAATCGGTCTTGAAAACCAAATGTGGTCTTCTGTTTAAGTGGCCGTTCAAGACAGGTTTTACTGTAACGGCTATTTAGAGGAACCACTATAAGAAGGGGAGATAATGACATCTCCAACTTGTTATAAAAAATTGCAGGACCCTTGGGTCTGCACTATAATCACTATGCGAGACCGTTCGTCCGTCCATCAGTCTGCTACCAGTAAGTGAAAACGCTCATAAACCTTGAACCACGTGACATATTTTGATCACATTTGGCACCCAAATGCAAGTTTACGTTATCTTACCACTGGAATGTGCACATGTAACAGCCTTCTTTGATGGACGGGGGTTTGCTGAGCATCATTTGAGCCGGTTAGTGAAAATGCTCATACCATTGAACCACATGGTATATTTGGATCAAATTTTTCATACTTATTTGTTTAATTAAACATCTTATTTTTTAAAATCCCAAGAAACCATCCAAAGTAATGTTAACTTTTATATTGGCCAATCTTACAAGCAAGTATCTATATCAAGGGACATAACGTCTAGAAAAAAATGGACAATAATATCAATGGTACAAAAGTTGAGTCCATTTACTGCACGATCCTTGGGTCTGAACTCAAATCACTATGCGAGTCTTGCACGACCCTTGGATTTGTACTTTAATCTTGCACGACCATTGTGTCTGCATTATAGTTACTATATGAGTCTGTTCGTGGTCATCTGTGAAAAATGCTTATCACGGGTCGTGCCATTGTTTTGACATATTTGTTGAAAATTTATTATTTGAAATGCAGCATATGATATACTTTAAGAATGATAAATGTTGTAACACCTTTTCTGAAGCAGTTTAAGTATAGATAATAAAGGAGTTCTAGCGATAAGGCGTGTATTTTCCCTAGTTGACATGACGATTGTCATTGGAAAGATGAAATTGGTGTCTTTCAGTTTGTTTTCAAGATGCCATTTGGACAGTGATACAGTGGTGTATGTCGCTATAAACATATACAACATGTGTAAAGGGCGTCTTGGGTATAGGGGGGAGGGGTTGTACAAGCCAAAGAATACATTACACATCTGATAAAAATAGAACACTTTGCAAGATGATGATTTTTATTGTACATCAACTGTATACATATACATACTCTATCGTTATATGACGTTTTAACGGTCTATTTCCCATACATGTAAATGAAATAGCAAGTACAGTTGATAATCAAAATCAAGTTTCAAAAAGACGAAGGGTTATTACATGCATTATGGGAAAAACAATTTAAAAATAGGGGCTTGGGTGCAAGGCAGCATATAAGGCTGGTCTATATGTATTTGTTGAATGTGCCTAGTGTCTCCAGTCCTTATTTCAACAAAATAAAACGAATGTCTCATTTAGGGAAATAGCCCGCCTTACCGCTAGAAATCCTTTACATAGGTTCGATCATTGTAAGTGGTCCTCTCTAGACGGATAGACCCTCACCATTCGAAGATAATTCCTAAATGTTTACATTGTAAAGAGGACTTCATGAAATGTCTGCCTAAGTGAAATTTAATTATGTTAAAATGAGCCGCAAGATGAGATTTCCAACAATGTGGTATGTGCGACCTGCAAAGGCTCAGACCAGCCTGCGCATACGCGCAGTCTGATCAGAGCCTTTGCTAGTCGCTTGAGTATTATGTGACTGTTAAGCTACTGACTGAACATCATTTGGAGTTTCTAAGTTTAAAATGAGGCAACACAGACTCAACCGAGTCTGAACTTGTCAAAATGCTACATTGTTGGAAGTCACGTGTCACGGCTCAAATGTTGTTGATTTTACTTTATGGACATTATAATCTTTTTAGCTTCCATAGTTTGCTTTAATTGGTTTAGCACAATCCTAAACTAAACGTAGTATAAATGGTATACAGGATGACATATTTTGAGTAGTACTGAAAGTAAGAAAGGGGGCAAAGATCAGGAATCGACACAATCAAGTACCACACCTGACACAGCATACCATTTGGGAAAGTCACAAAAACACAATATAACACAACAAAAGAGAGCAAGAGGTCAGCCCTTTCCCAGCAGGTGACTACAAGGCAGCAATGAACAGACACGAAAGCATGATAAACAATGCGAATGATTCACAAAAGAAGTACCGACATGGAACTGTCACTAGAAATATTTTACTGGAGGGCTTTAACCGGTTTTACGACCCCAACCTCGCTCTTAGTTCAGATGGGGATCAAGACAAATAGATGTTTGGTTTGCATGAAAGACCCCTTAGTTATCAATGCATCATCTCCTAGAACATATCAATCAAAATGTAGAAAGGAAATAAAGCAAAGCTAAGGACTCAACAGTACATAAAAATTGAATACCGGAGCAAAAGAAATCAAACAGGTAAACCCCGGTGGGCCTGACAACAGCCAAAACATTAGGCCTCTACCATCTCATCCCATCGGCGTGCAATTAAAGAGGAAAGCAAAGTTGCCAACCGTGATGGGTTGACCAACAACCTTGCAGTCTGTTACAATACATTAATGTTATAGCCAATCATTTTATATTGGGATTTTTTTTATAAACTGCGCTGAACTTTTTTTAGAGCCAACGATCATCTTCTATCCAATTTATACACCAAGTCACCACAGTGACCTGAGACGGAGGAACAAGCGTAGTACAGAAGTAGACCCAAAAAGCGCCACCTACAATTTGCAGCAGACGATAATTTCAAATGATGCTTTTTCAAAAAAAACAAAAAAACAAATAAGGCATGATATTTCATGAGAATGGTCTGCTTGCAGACCATTCTCATGAAATATCATACCTTAATTCATTCGAAAATTAGGAAAACCTGTCGCAAAAATTGTCGTCTGCTGCAGTCGTGATTGGCGCTTTAAGGGTTAATCTGGAATAGATAAGGCACATACATGTAATGTGTCCAGTCTCGCAATAATTAAACATTCTTCTCTTTACATAAACTGAGCAATGTTGTTCTACTGCCTAGCGGTCACGTATGTGGGCTTCGTGTCGTGTTTTAGACTGAAACCGGAAGTGATTGCACATGACCTTCAATTTGGATTACGTACGGAAAACGTAACGGCGCATGTGTGTCCGTTTCTTTGCATTCTGAATGGAAAGTACACGTGTGTTCCTCCACCTCAGTGCCCGCTGCCGCCATGTGTTGATGCGACAAAGAAGCCTTTGGAGTGCTGCAAGTATTGTCCTAATGGTAAGGTTTAAAGACAAAAAAACTCGTTGCCAGAAAGTAATTTGTTGCTTGCAACTTCGTAAAGTAAAGTGTGTTTGACCTAAACGAATTTGACAAGAGGTGTCCGTTTAGCCGCGACATGAGATTTCCAACAATGTGGTATATGTGACCAGCAAAGGCTCAGACCGGCCTGTGCATACGTACGTTCTGACCAGAGCCTTTGCTAGTCGCTTGAATAATCTATGAGCGTTAAGCTACTGACTGAACACCATTTGGAGTTTCTAAGCTTTAAAGAAGGCTGCACAGGCTAGTCTGAGTCTATTCATGTCAAACTGTCACATTGTTGGAAATCACATGTGACTGCTCAACTGTGACATTGTTCATCTGTGAGGCACCTCAATTGTGACATTGTTCATTTTCGAGGCACCTCAATTATGACATTGTTCATCTGCGAGGCACCTCAATTGTGACATTGTTCATCTGCGAGTCACCTCAATTGTGACATTGTTCATCTTCGAGGCACTTCAATTATGACAATGTTCATCTGCGAGGCACCTCAATTATGACAATGTTCATCTGCGAGGCACCTCAATTATGACAATGTTCATCTGCGAGGCACCTCAATTGTGACATTGTTCATCTGCGAGGCACCTCAATTATGACATTGTTCATCTGCGAGGCACCTCAATTGTGACATTATTCTTCTGCGAGGCACCTCAATTGTGATATTGTTCATCTGCGAGGCACCCAAAGATCTATATATTTCAGTAGTATAGGTGCCACTTTAGGGTCAATGACGTCACGACGTCAGATCCAAGATGGCGGCCCCCATGGCTTCCGGTCCAAGATGGCGGCCCCCATGACGTCAGATCCAAGATGGCGGCCCCCACGACGTCCGGTCCAAGATGGCGGCCCCCTAGGCGTGAGATCCAAGATGGCGGCCCCACGAAGTCAGATACAAGATGGCGGCCCCTGTGACGCGTTCGGTTACACCTCGGAGGGTGAGTCAACGCCCTAGACCTCGAGAAGGTAGCGTCACGTCCTAGAGCGTGGTGTCGTTCTTCTATATACAAGGGTGAGGGGCCTCTCAATTATTTCCGGGTGGGTTTTTTTACGAAGTTCAGAACGAGATCCAGTCTTTAATTGTGTAGCGGGTCGCAGCGCTTGGTTTATCCCGTTCCCCGGGTGTACCCTTTTTTTCAGCACGGTCCTTTCACGTCTTTTTCCACGTACTGATCGGCTTCGTAATTGGGTCGTAAAGGCTGAGAGGGATATGATTGTCTATCAACGTAGAACGGGCTCCTCGCCATGCATATGGCGTCGGGCTAACTTAGGAACATATTGCGCAATTATTTGCTGTTCGTCCTTTAGTATCTTAATGAATTCCAGTCCAAAGTTGCTGTCTTACGCCCTCCGTTCGTTACACTATCCTCTCCTTTTCGCTTAAGCTCCGATTTTGCCATTTCTAAAGCTTGGGCTACTGGGGTGACCAGGTTTACTATGGGTTTTTCCTTTTGTCTCATTTCTTTCAACTCTCTGTATTTCCGTCCACTACCCACAATATAATGACCCTGACTGTCGCGTTCCGCGTAGCCATCTCTAACATCAAGCAAATGCTGATACCATTTGTCGGGATCCGACACGTACGGAATCCACTTCTGCTGTTGGTAATCGTAAACGAGTCTAGTGCCCATCTCTTTTGATCGATTTCCTCCTTCGTGCTCGAGTTATTCTTACGCTCTATTCATACGAATGGGCGAAAGTCTAGTTCACTATCCTCAAGCACCTCGATTAATCGCTCAGCAGCCTCTCTGGCTTCGCGCCGTAGTTGTCTACATCTCATCCGAAACAACAGTTCATCAAACAAAGCTATACACATAAAAGTAAGGGCGAACATATTTACGCCTACTCAATACTTAATCCCTTTTCTTAGTTACCAGTTTTGATAGTCATTCGGGTTACACTCCGAACACCGTAATGTGCCTAACTGATTCATGTGATCACTTTGCATGTAACAGGGTACGACCCCGTCTAGTTCGGGTAAGACCCTTCCAATTTCTGTTAAGAGTTCTTTGGCGGCAATGTATTCTAGGGGTCTCAGGTATAATCCCTTTTTCGTAGGTATCACCTCTTCTTGCGGCTTCCAATACTGCCTTATATCCATACATGTGCTGCCCTCGGTGATGGTACAATAAACGTTCCCTCCAAGATGACTCTTATAGTTTTGTTTCTCTGTCCTCGCTTGATCCGCGTATTCTAAGTAATCCACCCAATTCTTCCATCGCATCAAGGTTAAGCTGATACCTTTTTTGGTCGGTTTGTCATCTTTCCATTCTCTCAGGTCAACACGCAGTTCACCTTTCCATTCTGTGACCTCGATAAAGCGATCGTTTCCGAGACTGAATCTGCATCTAGACATGTTTACTGTTTGACTGTCAGAATAGATATGACTAGATTGCTGCAAAGCGCCTTATATAGTGAGAGGTCTCTTCTGATTGGTCAATTATCCAGCCATCCGATTGGTCAACCTCCTCACTCCTGATTCCTCCTCCTCATTCTCCTTCACGACGTAGTAGAGTCCTCTTGGTCTTCAGAGGCTTTCTCGGTTTCTATATTATGATTCGGCCATATGTCCATAAATAAATCTTTTCTGAGTTTGATGGCTTGTCTTATAGAGTCCGCCTGATTCATATCGTGTTGGTTCTTAAACGTTTTAGCCGATTCCAGTATTCGCTGTTGAACAGGATCCTCTTGTAGCTCGTAATAATCTATTAGAAATTGAGCGTAATCTCGTCTGAGTTTTTTGCGGAGAGAAGGCAAATCATCATTGGCTGCGAGATGAATAGATTTATCCGAATTAAAACCTCGCTCTTCATAAGCATTCACTTTAGCTTTAAACTGCTCTTGGTTCTCCTGCCTGATAGGATTTTGAAATCTCCTGTTCCAGATGTAGAGTTTAGAGCGCTCATCTCTTTGTTTTCTTCGTTTACCTGGAGGGCTTAAATCGCTTACCCTCCTATTCCATATATCCGGTTTATAACTTTCATCTCTTTCTTTATCCGGAGGGCTGATAGAGCGTATATAATCTAGGGACTCCACACTGTCAGCATCTTCATCATCAGAAATATCTCCGTCATCGGGAGACTGTTGATCGACAAATATGTCAGTTTGTAGTCTGTCCTGTTCGGATGTACTCGATTTAAGATCTAGGATGAGGTAACCATAAGGTCTTGCCGTGGCATCTTCAAATTTCCTCATAAATGTGGCGCAAGTGGACGGATAAATTCTTCTTGCCAAGGTCGCAACTTGTTGTCTGTCGATCGGATTATTAAACAAGACCAAATATTGCGTATTTAAAGCGATATCCCTGCAAGCTCTACCTTGAGGAAATACGTTTTGAGTCAAATACACGATAGATATATTTCTGTGGTGACTGCCTTTCGTAAAAAGGTCGGCAATTCTCTGGTCACACTTTGCTTCGGTCATCAGGTCATCAAAAATGATTAGGTTCCTTTTTGAGGGATCCATAAACTGAGCATTATCTAGATAGTCTGGGATACCCCGTATAAATTCTATACACGGAATTCTCTTTTGAAGGTCTTCGTACAGGGGCTGCCATTGTCCAAAACACCATAAGATTCGTTCCGGTGGCGGTTGTACTAACGAGGAAAGTAACAGTTTTCTAGTCCATTCCGTTTTCCCCGATCCGCTGGGTCCAGTTACCATCATAGAGAATGGGTGTCTAAATGTCATTTCCTTCAATGGTTGTGACTGGTAGGTATATTTCCCACTGCCATGGACATTGCGTTCATGTCTTTGCAATGCATCACGCCTACTATAGGACTGGTTGCAGATCAAACACCTGATCATTTTGTCTCAGTTAGTATTGTTTCTCTACCATCATACGGGTGTCATCCTTCTTACGATCATTGGATCATTGTGACCACCACCACCGACACCACCACCACCCACCACCACCACCACCCACCACCACCACCACCACCCACCACCACCACCACCACCACCACCACCACCAATCACCACCACCACCACCACCACCACCACCACATGGTGGACCATTGTTTCCTGACTGTACATTCACTGTATCCTCACTGTATCCTCACTGTGCCCCAATGTACCCTCACTGTATACTCACTGTACCCCACTGTACTCTCACTGTAACCCCGCTGTATCCTCCCTGTACCCTCACTGTATCCCACTTTACCCCAACTGAACCCTCACTGTATCCTCACTGTACCCTCACTGTATCCTCACTGTGCCCCCACTGTACTCTCACTGTATCCCCACTGTATCCTCCCTGTACCCTCAATGTATCCTCCTTCCCTCCTCCTCCTCACCCTCTCCTCCTCCCTCCTAATCTCACTGTACCCAAACTGAACCCTCACTGTGCCCCAATGTACCCTCACTGTATCCTCACTGTACACCACTGTGCCCTCACTGTATCCCAACTGAACCCTCACTGTATCCTCACTGTGCCCCAATGTACCCTCACTGTATACTCACTGTACCCCACTGTACTCTCACTGTAACCCCACTGTATCCTCCCTGTACCCTCAATGTATCCTCCTTTCCTCCTCCTCCTCACCCTCTCCTCCTCCCTCCTAATCCCACTGTACCCCAACTGAACCCTCACTGTGCCCCAATGTACCCTCACTGTATCCTCACTGTACCCCACTGTACTCTCACTGTATCCCCACTGTATCCTCCCTGTACCCTCACTGTATCCTCCTTCCCCCTCCTCCTCACCCTCTCCTCCTCCCTCCTAGCTCCATTATGAATTTGAACTATCATGATCACTGTTTTTACGGCCATTATACTCGTTGTAGAACGTTCTATCATCGTAGGTTCACCGGTAATTGTGGGTTGACCATGATTATATAATGATTAAGCATAACAGTTTCGCTTTAAACAACCAGTCGTCAGCATTTACGCTATGTATAGTCTTAAGATGATGTACTTTATTTAACACATCCTTTCTATGGCATATTGGACACTGGAACTTGTATCTATGAGGCATAGTTTTGATCTGTTTTTAAACACCATTTAAAACGAAACTTTATGTATATCAGCTTGCTGGGCAAGCCTTTACTTTTAAATCGAAACTTTTATAATACAAACGCGAACCTTCCTTTAAAAACGACACTTTTATGTATAACCTGGCAAGTCTTTCCTTTTAAATCTAAACGCTTATAATACAAGTGCGAGCCTTCCTTTTAAAACGACACTTTTATGTTTCAGCTTCCTGGGCAATGCTTTTCACGCGTTCTTATAACGCGAAGATGAATCACGCTATAAAAAAAAAACGTGTGGCGTTCGAAAACACCAAACGTTTGAGCTAAATAGTATCATTTAAACTGTTCAATTTGCTGTTCGACTGTCATATTAGCTATGACTCGATTGCATGCGATACGCATTATATAGTGAGAGGTTTTTTTCTGATTGGTCAATTAAAAGTAATATCGTTATAAATGTATATCATATGCCATACATTTCGCAATTCGTCTCTAGACTATGAACAGACGATACGTAAGTTGAATTTAGGGGTTAACTGTCTCATGTTCCAACCTGTACACGAGCAGCGAAGGCTCTGGCGATACCAGCTTGTGTTAAGTCGTTGATGAATACTTTTAAGAAATCTTTATGAGCGTAGGACGCCTAGTCACTGCGAGAGTTAGGAAAGCTCTGTAATGCGATCATGAGTCGACTATTTAATGTCTACATACGATGATGTCATCCAAAATGGCCGTCGCGCATGCGCAGTGAAAGCATTTAATTAAACAACATCTATATCCGTACTTTGTACATTAGTTCTCAGGTAAATATAGACTCTGACAAAGGCGAAGAATTATTGGTGTATTTATATACCCAAGACATTTAGAATGAAAAGGGCGAAAATCGCCATCGCCTTTCCTAGTACACGCTATAGATACATCAAACGTCTGGTCCGATGGACAGGCTCATCTGCTTGAATAACGCACTCTGATCAGTAAATTCGATGTGGAACAGCGAAGACCCAACGCAATGATACAGCAAAGTCGTCCGTATTGAAAAGGTGGGTTTTCCGGGGGCCTGTCTCAATTCCTAATCGATAAGCAATTTCAAAACATGGATCAAAGTGAATGCAGCCGGTCAGATCCGGTCAGCCAGGAGGAATTGAGACAGGCCCCCGGAAAACCCACCTTTTCAATACGGACGACTTTGCTGTATCATTGCGTTGGGTCTTCGCTGTTCCACATCGAATTTACTGATCAGAGTGCGTTATTCAAGCAGATGAGCCTGTCCATCGGACCAGACGTTTGATGTATCTATAGCGTGTACTAGGAAAGGCGATGGCGATTTTCGCCCTTTTCATTCTAAATGTCTTGGGTATATAAATACACCAATAATTCTTCGCCTTTGTCAGAGTCTATATTTACCTGAGAACTAATGTACAAAGTACGGATATAGATGTTGTTTAATTAAATGCTTTCACTGCGCATGCGCGACGGCCATTTTGGATGACATCATCGTATGTAGACATTAAATAGTCGACTCATGATCGCATTACAGAGCTTTCCTAACTCTCGCAGTGACTAGGCGTCCTACGCTCATAAAGATTTCTTAAAAGTATTCATCAACGACTTAACACAAGCTGGTATCGCCAGAGCCTTCGCTGCTCGTGTACAGGTAGGAACATGAGACAGTTAACCCCTAAATTCAACTTACGTATCGTCTGTTCATAGTCTAGAGACGAATTGCGAAATGTATGGCATATGATATACATTTATAACGATATTACTTTTAATTGACCAATCAGAAAAAAACCTCTCACTATATAATGCGTATCGCATGCAATCGAGTCATAGCTAATATGACAGTCGAACAGCAAATTGAACAGTTTAAATGATACTATTTAGCTCAAACGTTTGGTGTTTTCGAACGCCACACGTTTTTTTTTTATAGCGTGATTCATCTTCGCGTTATAAGAACGCGTGAAAAGCATTGCCCAGGAAGCTGAAACATAAAAGTGTCGTTTTAAAAGGAAGGCTCGCACTTGTATTATAAGCGTTTAGATTTAAAAGGAAAGACTTGCCAGGTTATACATAAAAGTGTCGTTTTTAAAGGAAGGTTCGCGTTTGTATTATAAAAGTTTCGATTTAAAAGTAAAGGCTTGCCCAGCAAGCTGATATACATAAAGTTTCGTTTTAAATGGTGTTTAAAAACAGATCAAAACTATGCCTCATAGATACAAGTTCCAGTGTCCAATATGCCATAGAAAGGATGTGTTAAATATAGTACATCATCTTAAGACTATACATAGCGTAAATGCTGACGACTGGTTGTTTAAAGCGAAACTGTTATGCTTAATCATTATATAATCATGGTCAACCCACAATTACCGGTGAACCTACGATGATAGAACGTTCTACAACGAGTATAATGGCCGTAAAAACAGTGATCATGATAGTTCAAATTCATAATGGAGCTAGGAGGGAGGAGGAGGAGGGGGAAGGAGGATACAGTGAGGGTACAGGGAGGATACAGTGGGGATACAGTGAGAGTACAGTGGGGTACAGTGAGGATACAGTGAGGGTACATTGGGGCACAGTGAGGGTTCAGTTGGGGTACAGTGGGATTAGGAGGGAGGAGGAGAGGGTGAGGAGGAGGAGGAAAGGAGGATACATTGAGGGTACAGGGAGGATACAGTGGGGTTACAGTGAGAGTACAGTGGGGTACAGTGAGTATACAGTGAGGGTACATTGGGGCACAGTGAGGATACAGTGAGGGTTCAGTTGGGATACAGTGAGGGCACAGTGGTGTACAGTGAGGATACAGTGAGGGTACATTGGGGCACAGTGAGGGTTCAGTTTGGGTACAGTGAGATTAGGAGGGAGGAGGAGAGGGTGAGGAGGAGGAGGGAAGGAGGATACATTGAGGGTACAGGGAGGATACAGTGGGGATACAGTGAGAGTACAGTGGGGGCACAGTGAGGATACAGTGAGGGTACAGTGAGGATACAGTGAGGGTTCAGTTGGGGTAAAGTGGGATACAGTGAGGGTACAGGGAGGATACAGCGGGGTTACAGTGAGAGTACAGTGGGGTACAGTGAGTATACAGTGAGGGTACATTGGGGCACAGTGAGGATACAGTGAGGATACAGTGAATGTACAGTCAGGAAACAATGGTCCACCATGTGGTGGTGGTGGTGGTGGTGGTGGTGGTGATTGGTGGTGGTGGTGGTGGTGGTGGTGGTGGTGGTGGGTGGTGGTGGTGGTGGTGGGTGGTGGTGGTGGTGGGTGGTGGTGGTGTCGGTGGTGGTGGTCACAATGATCCAATGATCGTAAGAAGGATGACACCCGTATGATGGTAGAGAAACAATACTAACTGAGACAAAATGATCAGGTGTTTGATCTGCAACCAGTCCTATAGTAGGCGTGATGCATTGCAAAGACATGAACGCAATGTCCATGGCAGTGGGAAATATACCGACCAGTCACAACCATTGAAGGAAATGACATTTAGACACCCATTCTCTATGATGGTAACTGGACCCAGCGGATCGGGGAAAACGGAATGGACTAGAAAACTGTTACTTTCCTCGTTAGTACAACCGCCACCGGAACGAATCTTATGGTGTTTTGGACAATGGCAGCCCCTGTACGAAGACCTTCAAAAGAGAATTCCGTGTATAGAATTTATACGGGGTATCCCAGACTATCTAGATAATGCTCAGTTTATGGATCCCTCAAAAAGGAACCTAATCATTTTTGATGACCTGATGACCGAAGCAAAGTGTGACCAGAGAATTGCCGACCTTTTTACGAAAGGCAGTCACCACAGAAATATATCTATCGTGTATTTGACTCAAAACGTATTTCCTCAAGGTAGAGCTTGCAGGGATATCGCTTTAAATACGCAATATTTGGTCTTGTTTAATAATCCGATCGACAGACAACAAGTTGCGACCTTGGCAAGAAGAATTTATCCGTCCACTTGCGCCACATTTATGAGGAAATTTGAAGATGCCACGGCAAGACCTTATGGTTACCTCATCCTAGATCTTAAATCGAGTACATCCGAACAGGACAGACTACAAACTGACATATTTGTCGATCAACAGTCTCCCGATGACGGAGATATTTCTGATGATGAAGATGCTGACAGTGTGGAGTCCCTAGATTATATACGCTCTATCAGCCCTCCGGATAAAGAAAGAGATGAAAGTTATAAACCGGATATATGGAATAGGAGGGTAAGCGATTTAAGCCCTCCAGGTAAACGAAGAAAACAAAGAGATGAGCGCTCTAAACTCTACATCTGGAACAGGAGATTTCAAAATCCTATCAGGCAGGAGAACGTAGAGCAGTTTAAAGCTAAAGTGAATGCTTATGAAGAGCGAGGTTTTAATTCGGATAAATCTATTCATCTCGCAGCCAATGATGATTTGCCTTCTCTCCGCAAAAAACTCAGACGAGATTACGCTCAATTTCTAATAGATTATTACGAGCTACAAGAGGATCCTGTTCAACAGCGAATACTGGAATCGGCTAAAACGTTTAAGAACCAACACGATATGAATCAGGCGGACTCTATAAGACAAGCCATCAAACTCAGAAAAGATTTATTTATGGACATATGGCCGAATCATAATATAGAAACCGAGAAAGCCTCTGAAGACCAAGAGGACTCTACTACGTCGTGAAGGAGAATGAGGAGGAGGAATCAGGAGTGAGGAGGTTGACCAATCGGATGGCTGGATAATTGACCAATCAGAAGAGACCTCTCACTATATAAGGCGCTTTGCAGCAATCTAGTCATATCTATTCTGACAGTCAAACAGTAAACATGTCTAGATGCAGATTCAGTCTCGGAAACGATCGCTTTATCGAGGTCACAGAATGGAAAGGTGAACTGCGTGTTGACCTGAGAGAATGGAAAGATGACAAACCGACCAAAAAAGGTATCAGCTTAACCTTGATGCGATGGAAGAATTGGGTGGATTACTTAGAATACGCGGATCAAGCGAGGACAGAGAAACAAAACTATAAGAGTCATCTTGGAGGGAACGTTTATTGTACCATCACCGAGGGCAGCACATGTATGGATATAAGGCAGTATTGGAAGCCGCAAGAAGAGGTGATACCTACGAAAAAGGGATTATACCTGAGACCCCTAGAATACATTGCCGCCAAAGAACTCTTAACAGAAATTGGAAGGGTCTTACCCGAACTAGACGGGGTCGTACCCTGTTACATGCAAAGTGATCACATGAATCAGTTAGGCACATTACGGTGTTCGGAGTGTAACCCGATTGACTATCAAAACTGGTAACTAAGAAAAGGGATTAAGTATTGAGTAGGCGTAAATATGTTCGCCCTTACTTTTATGTGTATAGCTTTGTTTGATGAACTGTTGTTTCGGATGAGATGTAGACAACTACGGCGCGAAGCCAGAGAGGCTGCTGAGCGATTAATCGAGGTGCTTGAGGATAGTGAACTAGACTTTCGCCCATTCGTATGAATAGAGCGTAAGAATAACTCGAGCACGAAGGAGGAAATTGATCAAAAGAGATGGGCACTAGACTCGTTTACGATTACCAACAGCAGAAGTGGATTCCGTATGTGTCGGATCCCGACAAATGGTATCAGCATTTGCTTGATGTTAGAGATGGCTACGCGGAACGCGACAGTCAGGGTCATTATATTGTGGGTAGTGGACGGAAATACAGAGAGTTGAAAGAAATGAGACAAAAGGAAAAACCCATAGTAAACCTGGTCACCCCAGTAGCCCAAGCTTTAGAAATGGCAAAATCGGAGCTTAAGCGAAAAGGAGAGGATAGTGTAACGAACGGAGGGCGTAAGACAGCAACTTTGGACTGGAATTCATTAAGATACTAAAGGACGAACAGCAAATAATTGCGCAATATGTTCCTAAGTTAGCCCGACGCCATATGCATGGCGAGGAGCCCGTTCTACGTTGATAGACAATCATATCCCTCTCAGCCTTTACGACCCAATTACGAAGCCGATCAGTACGTGGAAAAAGACGTGAAAGGACCGTGCTGAAAAAAAGGGTACACCCGGGGAACGGGATAAACCAAGCGCTGCGACCCGCTTCACAATTAAAGACTGGATCTCGTTCTGAACTTCGTAAAAAAACCCACCCGGAAATAATTGAGAGGCCCCTCACCCTTGTATATAGAAGAACGACACCACGCTCTAGGACGTGACGCTACCTTCTCGAGGTCTAGGGCGTTGACTCACCCTCCGAGGTGTAACCGAACGCGTCACAGGGGCCGCCATCTTGTATCTGACTTCGTGGGGCCGCCATCTTGGATCTCACGCCTAGGGGGCCGCCATCTTGGACCGGACGTCGTGGGGGCCGCCATCTTGGATCTGACGTCATGGGGGCCGCCATCTTGGACCGGAAGCCATGGGGGCCGCCATCTTGGATCTGACGTCGTGACGTCATTGACCCTAAAGTGGCACCTATACTACTTATTTCATTTATTTCAACCCTTCGAAGTAATACATTTGTACCCTTGACGGATACAATACTCACACTGGTAAATGTATACGTCGATTTGCTGGTATTTACGCGTATTGCCGGTACTTCATAGACCGGAAGTGGTAGATATTTGTGTTAATACTATATAGAAAAACATGACATATGCCTAAAGGACTAAAGACTTCAATCATTTTTAAGTATTCAGTATGTGCATGGCGATTTATGTAAGCATTTAGGAATAGATTCGAGTACCGATCATCCAGATCGGTACTCGCATCTATTCCTAAATGCTTAAATAAATCGCCATGTGCATGTCAAATACTTAAACATGATCTAATTCTATAGTCCTTTAGGCATATGGCATGTTTTTCTATATAGTATTAACACCAATATCTACCACTTCCGGTCTATGAAGTACCGGCAATACGCGTAAATACCAGCAAATCGACGTATACATTTACCAGTGTGATACTCTTGAAGCTTTGATCGAAGGCAGAAAAGTATGAAAGATGTTTCTTGGCACATACTATACTCACTGATCATTGACATATGGGCCTCGACGCGACAAAACCTGTCTTCGGGGTTTTTGAAAAAGCGAGGCTTTAAAACCAGTCTCCTAAGCTACACAGACTATCTAGAAATTTGAAATATTGCTTGTAGCAAGCCTAGATATGATACTTTCCAAAACGCGAATAACAAAGGCGCTGATCAGACTGCGCGGATGCGCAGGCTGGTCTGTGCCTGTGTTATTCGCAGACCACCGAAGACAGGTTTTCTCGCGTCGAGGCCCATATTAGCTTTGGTAGCAGCAGTTTGGGGCTGACTAGGACGGGGGTTATCTTTTGACCTGTAATTGTAAAAAGGGCAGTTATTGGCTCAAAAGGTGGGTGGAAGATCAACACTATATTGTTAAAGCTGCATAGTCTATAACTTTTGATCTTTTAATTTTTGAAACAACGTTTCTATTTTTCAAGAACACAGTAAAAAACTAAAATTCGGGTATACATTATACCAATTTCGTAAATCGTTTTAAATTATCAGTATCATAACAACAGCAATTATGTTAAAAATTGACTGTCTATAATTATTGGAGGGACGCAAATAATTACCAACAAGAGAAAAAACACCTGTTTTTATAAGATAATTCACTTTTCCATGCAGTTTTCAGCTATAGTGAATAGATTTATTGTGAAAACTTAGCTTAATTCTGCTTTTACAAAGGATTTAAAAAGGAAAAAATTTTTTTCGAAAAATGTTCATAGTTGCAGACTTAGTCTCTTTAAGTTGTAAGGTGTTTCATGATTGGTCACTAATAAAACTACGGAAAAATATTGTATTTATTAGACGGGTATATCTTTGCTGTACTTTTTGAAACAACATATCATTGCATTTTTTGATTAAGTTTACTGGTGTGGCTTAGAAAAAAGGACCTTGCATTCTGTTCCTTTTAGTAGAATTTTCCTCTCATGTAGGGTGCCCACCTTCAGGGACCAAAAAGTGGTAAAACATGGTGGTCACCGGGGTATCTCATTCTTGTTTATTGATTAAGCTAGGTCGAATCTGTAACTCTATGGCAGCCACATTGTGACTGAAGAGTTGTGAGGACCACAGCCTACTTAAACGCCTTAAATGAGGTCTATGGAAAACAATTACAGGTCTGGGCCCTAAAATATCTTGTGCCTCATAGAAACTGACCTTTTTGGACATTTAGATATTCCATGGTAGAATACATTATATGTCTTTGAATTTGAAGTTTGATGGGCTGATAGTGGTCCGAGACCATTGCTGGCTGTGATCCTTTTTTTCAGGCCCAAACTGTGGAAAAGACGGCGTCATTATACCACTGGACCATTCCAAGATGATTGATGGGCAGAACTGTACCTGTGTACAGCCGTTCGACGTTGAATGTCATTAGCGATGTCGTCACCTTTAAGTGTCATCAACACTTTTAGACCAATGGAATATTCCTCCAAGTTTATTACATTAAAGGTTGGATGGTACATTGTATATATTGAGGTTATACGGGTTATATACAATCAGACATAAGTTAAGCATCACCCAAACATTATTTCAGAGACGTTTTTCGTGTACAAATTTCTTCAGAAGAACAACCAGTTTGTAACATGCCGTGAGATAGGGAAACGTTTATTAGGTTATGTTGAAACAATTCAGTTAATATTAGGGGTGACTGATAAACATGGAAGTACCGTCAGAAGAACAGAAACACTAACGTAAAACCCTGTGGAGCGAGACATATACTCAGAAACCTAAGCTCAGAACATGCCAACAGCCGGTGATCTGGCAAGACTGCGCTGATGTACACACTATTCTGAGCACTGGCTGCTCACCGAAGCAAATTCTACTTAAAATCGAATGTTCTGCCTCAAATACTGTAAATCCTGAAATTTCGCGAGGGTTTTTTTTTCACGAAAGTTCGCGAAGTTTCGTGAGAATAAAACTCTCACGATATGTCGAGATCACTCTGTACCAGGTAAACCACGCCCTAGTCGCGAATTTTTAACGTCACAAATGTCTTTTAACGCTATTTGCGAACATTTTCTGAATTTACAGTATAAATACCTATTTTTAACCTAACAGACATCATTAGGTAAAACATATCTATGCAACATGTTTCAGTCATGTCGGAACATTTCCTTGGTCGAACAAGTCCTAAGGATAAATTTCCAGCTCAAGGACACAGTGGCAACGCTGAATCTTGAATCAGCACGCCCTCGATCTCAAGTCTCAAGAGCTGATCAAGGATTGCTGGATAGGGGGTTCATATATAAAAAGGTATGAGGGTCCACTTTGCTGATTTGATCTAACTTTTCTTCAATATCAAATGAAAATAAAATAATTTGGTCTCAGTGAGAACAAATTATTTTATTTTCATAGTATATTTTAACACCCTGCTAGCTATGGGGAGGGGTTTGAGCGAACCCCCTGAACCCCCTCTGGATCCGCCAATAAGTCTAGCACTCTACCAATGAGCCACTGTGCTCTTTCTATAATGACTTAAGGGGATATATCTTTCAAAAGATAGAGTTACTTCCTGGTTTGATACCTGTTTACAATTGTGACACGCTGGGTGAACCATTAGCATGAACATAACTACAATAATCTGACTACAATATTTAGAAGTATTTTCGATCCAAATATATGTATTTCTGGACCAGGTATTATTTACAATTTTTCATTTTGATCTTTAAAAGTTCACAAGCAAAAATTGTAACTATATATTTTTCTACTAGAAATTTGTACATTTTGGGCGAAAATACTTCTAAATACTGTAGTCGGATAATTGTAGTCTGTTTTTCTAAAGTTCACCCAGTGTGTCACAATATTGCAAACGGTATCAAACCAGGATGTGACTCTAAAAAGACTGATAAGCATGCTGCGAATTGCTGAAAAGTTGTATGTTGGGGCGTAAAGTGATCTATGTGAGATGTATAAACTGTTCATACAACAATGTGGCCAAAGGTATCCGTCTCTTTGATAAAAAAGCAATTTTAGTTTATACAGGAAAATTTCATGCAAGTAAGAGCTTTAAAAAGATATATCCCCTTAAGCTTCAACAGAATCACAAGCTCGTTCTTTTAAGATTTTCTTAGGGGCTTTTGATCCTATTCACTGTCGTGAAGTAAAAACCACAATTACATTGAAAACTCACAGTTTATTGGAAAAATAGCAACTTTTCGTTTTGCAACTTATGAAATATAAATAGACATTGGTACATAAACTAGCAGTTATAATGAAAGACAGAAGGATATAGATTGAATCAAATACAGTAGAACCTGTCTTAAGCGGCCACTCAAAAATAGACAAAACAAAGATCTTAATGACAAACGGTAGCTTAATGAAAGTCAAAAGTATTGCAGAATGTTTCCCGTAAAGCATTCTGTAATACTTTTGACCTGCATTAAGCGATACTTGGTCTTAAAAAACAATTTTTGGTCTTTTTGAGAGAGGCAGTTTTAGACAGATTTTACTGAAGTTCAAGTCACTATGGATGATCCAAACAAATAATTTTTGCCTTACAAACTATGAAATGGGTCTCCACCTAAGAATGTGGATTTTTGATTGCAACAAAGTAACTTCTCAGCTACAAAGGCTAGCTATGTATACTTATCATGCTGCAGACAGATTGAAGTTATTTCAGAAAATGTGTTTTCATGTGCAGAAAGATGTCCCAAAATGTTTCCATGTGTAATGAGATGTAATTAAATGCGTTTACGTATGCAGATATGTCCTAAAATGTGTTTTCATGTGCAGAAATATTCCAAAATGTGTTTTTTTATGTGCAGATATATACCAAAATGTGTTTTCATGTGCTGAGAGATATCATTTAATGTATTTTCATTTGGAGAGAGATGTCCCAAAATGTGTTTTCATTTGTAGTGAGATTCCCCAAAATGTGTTTTTAGCTGTAGAGAGATGTTCTTAAATGTCTTTTAAGGTGTAGAGAAATGTCCCAAAATGTGTTTTACCGGTAGAAAGATGTAATTAAATGTGTGTTTTTTTTAGCTGTAAAGAGATGTTCCATAATATGTTTTCGGCTGTAGAGATGTCATAAAATGTGTTTTCAGCTGTAGAGATGTCCCAAAATCTGTTTTATGTGCAGAGAGATTTCACAAATTATGTTTCATGTGGAGAGATGTCATGAAGTGTGCTTCCATGTGGAGAGAGATGTCCCAAAATGTGTGTTTATGTTCAGATATGTCCCAAAATATGTTTCATGCGCAGGGAGATGTCATCAAATATTTTTTAATGTTGAGAGAGATGTAGGAAGATGTCCCAAAATGTATTTTAGCTGTAGGGAGATGTCATAAAATGTGTTTCCATGTGTAGAGATATCCCAAAATGTGCTTTCATGTTGGGGGAGATTTCCCAAATGGACTTTCAGCTGTAGTGAGATGTTCCAAAATGTTTTCTCACTTGTAAAAAGATGTCCAGAAATTTGTTTCATGTACAGTAGCGATTTGGGCTTTAAGTGAAGTCATAGAAAAATCACCGGGACATATTACATATACTACATGATCATAAAACATAGCATTACATTAGCATGTCTTTGTAATATATGCGCATTGATGCAACAAAACCTGTCGTCAGGGTTTCAGACAAAGGGAGACTCAAACCAGTCTCCCCCCAGCTTTAAAGACTAGCTAGAAAATTAAAATTGCACCTGTATCAAGTTTAGATATGATACTTTCCAAAAAAGCGAATAACAAGTGTATACGCACTTAAGTCTGATGAGATAGGATGTTTATTCATATAGACATTGTCTTTTTTTTTGTTAATTTTGATGTCTTTCAATTAAATTTATCATTCCTCTAAATACTTTTTTCTGCTATCTCATCTCAGATGTTTAAGACAGTATAAAAATTCTGAAATTCAAGACTTGGGTGATAGAATAAGGTAATACCTATGGTGGTAGTGGTTGGGATGGATTTGTATGGGCAATATCAACATCTACGACTGATATTTTTCTGAAGCTATTTTCTGAAGCTGAGTAGGCTAGCCTACCATCTTGCAAACCCGAAGACAACTTTTTCGCGCCAAGGCACACCATGATGCCCATAGACTTGTGTTTAAGATGAAAATTCTCAATGTATAGGCTATGAAGCGTGCACATTTTTTGTGCCTTTTGTAAGGAAAACTCATAAACTAAAGAAAAGTAGTGTGTTTTTGAATGAAGAGAAATGTCAGTTGTTCAGTCTGGACACAGTCTGTGCTGTCCACATAGCGACCCCACTGTCTTTAGCTATCAAGATAGGGTAATAGCAATGTTAAAGGCCCTGGGCAGATTTTCTTTATACCAAGTCCGATACTCTGATCAGACTGTGAATGCTCTGGCTGATCTGAGTCCATGGAAGCTTAGTATGAGTGTGATTCAGATAGCAGAAAAATTGTTATATCCGATGCCAATGTGCGTTGAGTGTAAGTGGGCTCTTCTACTTTTTGTGAACTCAAAACACATGTGCGGACCCAGAGGGGGGGGGGGGGGGCAGGGGGCTCGGACCTCCCCCCTGAAAAATCACAAAAATATAGGGTTTTCTAGTAAAACAGGTCGGGATCCCCTGAAAAATTGCAGCTACCAAGCCAGCATTCAATGGTAGGCCGATGGTGACCCGCTTATAGTGGTACTTGGATCCTCCCTCCCCTTATCAACTAAACAAAAACAAACCTTGTCAAAGTTGGAGCCCCTCTGTCAAATCTTTCTGGATCCGCACATGAAACAGTTTGGACCCAGATAGATCCCAACAAAGTGGTGGGTCTTAATCTAGATCCAACTTGTTAGGCACTCTGATTGTATTCTTGAACAGATTTTTCAAAAAACGTTAGTAATTGTAGAAAAAGAAATATCAGCAGACGACAAAAAGCATGCAAGCTTTCCCAAATGCACATCATAGATTTTGACATGTTTAAAAATAATTAAAAAGTTGTATGTGAACAAAGGCTACCATAATAAGAGGCATTTTCTGCAAGTTAAACCATGGTTGTACATTTTTACTCTTTTTTACTATATAATTGTGCATGCATTTGTAAAACTGATATCAAAGGTTTTCTCGGTGAGACAGTTCTTTTGAGTACCCACAACATATGATTTGGTTGAGAAATAATAACATATTTTTTAATTACGCATTCATGTCTTTAAAGTGTCCAAATATTTAGGTTCATTACATAGACTTGCTAATGCAATGAGACATATATGAAAGACTTAAGGCTAACATATAGATATTTATCACAGTAATGCTTTTAACAAAGTCATGCCCATAGAAACACAACATTGAAAAAATATCAAATCCATACATACAACAGCATAAATTAAAACATCAAGCTTTCATTCGATACATGGGCCTTGACACAAAAAAAACCCTGGCTTAGTTGCTTGCAAACAACAAAGCCGCAGATCAGCCTGCGCATCCGCGCAGTCTCATCAGCGCCTTTGTTTTTTGCTTCTAAAATTAATTATAGCTACACTTACTACTGCATGCAAAACCAAGATTCTAGCTTGTCTCTGTAGTTGATCAGGCTGGTTAACATTTGACATGGTCGCTAACCTCAAAGACAGGTTTTCTTGTGACAAGGCCAATATTAAACACCCTATCTACAATTACATTCGTACAGTTTACACCCATTTTACAATTACATTCCTACAGTTTACACCCATTCTACAATCATATTTTTATAGTTTACACCCATTATACAATGACATTCCTATAGATAACACCCATTCTGCAATTACATTCCTACAGTTTACATCCACTCTTCAATAACATTCCTAAAGTTTACACCCATCCTATGATTGCATCCAATAGTTTTCACCCATTCTACAATTTTATTTTTACAGTTACATCTATTCTACAATAACATTCTACAGCTTATGATGTTAATCCATTGTGGCGTTTAACTTGATTTACAAGATTCCTTTATGAATCCTGTAGTTCAAAGATAAAAAAAAAACATGTCAACATTTTTTAAAAATTATTGGTTTCAATAACCTTTTAAAACTCATATAATGTGTGTGTTTGTTTGGTTTGAGTTTTTATATCCCAGTCAACAGCTAAGGTCATGTTGAAATGGATCGTTCACCTAACCACACTTTTTTCCTGGCTGAGCAGTTAATCAGTAGTTCGTGCACATACTTTGGCTTGTAACTGACAACAATCCTTCTGGAATCAGCAGAAGGAGGAGAATGACCACAGACATTATTTCATGATCAAACTCCACAAAACTATGGGATCGGGGCTGGGATCAAACTCGCAACCCCTAGATCTGCAGTCCGACTGCGCTACGAGGCCCGGTAAACTAAATTATTAAAATGCCCTAAGATAATAGCCCAATTATCCCAAGATAGAGGATTTTACATGAGTGCTCATGTTTTATTGGATTTTTGACATGAGTTGGGAAAAATAGATAAAATGTGAGGCTTGCCAAGCATTTAACCGTTTTTTCGCAATGAGTTTACTTAATTCAATAATACAGGAGCACGAATGTTAGATTCTATTTATCACAGTATACTAAAGTAACTTAAAATCACATTTTGCCGTAAAACATCTAGATTTTGCCATCTTTTATCAAGGTATTATATATAATAGATGTCATTCCGTAACGTTACTAAATCTGTAAACCACTAGTGGATTAACAATTTTATTAAATGGCTTTATATCACTCACAGACGTGACGTCATGTAATAAAAAAAACTATTCTTATCAGTCAAATTCACTATGGAAAGTCAGGCGCAAAATGATGAACAGATTTTAAGCCATGGATTTAAATTAGGGAGCAATAGAAAACATACTTTGATAAAATGTTATTATAAACATAAACTGGTACAAAAGTATAAAAAAATATTTGAACTGTACAATGTTTATGAACACAATTTATGAATGTACTAAAATATAATTATTTTAACAAATTGGCACATATATTACAATATCATCTGGTGAGCCATATCTACCCTTGTCCTGCTGAACCCGGATGTATACCCTCTAGGACAAGAATGTAGATCCTGATCAGCTGGCGTGTGAACTCCAGCTGATTAGTATCCACTTTTTCCAAGCAGCCTAAGTTTGCATCTCAATAAATCAGGCCTCCATATATAAGATAGTGCAAATAAAAATGATTTTCTTATATCTCAAATAAAACATTTTGTGGGAACTGAAGGACCATCTCAATGAGAGTGATCTTTTGAGCACCTAAAACAAATGTTTAAACTGATCTGGATAAGAAAATTTTAAGCTCAGCTTTTGTTTTTCATTAGGACCTATGAATCATTCTACAGAACTGTTTGGATAACAGAATCTGATCTCATTGCAGGTGTACAACCCTATGAAATGTACAAAATATGAAACCTGTGCAATTTTGCACAGGTTTCATAATATATACATTTCAAGACAGAAGTTCATTTAATTTGAAATTCATAATCCGTGACCCCTTGAAACATACAATCAACCATCCAAAGTTTAATTATTGTATTTAACAAGATAGCAGAAAGGATTAATATACAGAGGGCTTATCTGTTCAACATGACAAGGGATAATCTTTCAAAATATTCATTATAAGCTCACATGAAATGTACAGGAGTGTTATACCCTCCATTTACGATGTGACATATAATAAACAGTATTATGCAATGTAATATTATCAATCATTAATGGAACAAAGTTTTCTTCTAAATAATCACTGGGTTTATTATATCACAAAACTTGTATCACATTTTTATCTGTTACTCAACGCTTCTTAAAGCTTTAAGCATCTTAACTCCTTCGTTGAACTCTGTTCTACTAGGTGAAGGATACTTTATCAAGTTCACCTCAGTCATAATATGGGCCGCCACGTGATTAAGTCTGTCTTTGGGGTCTTCGACAAAGCGCGACTCAAACTAGTCTCCTCAGCAACAGAGACTAGCTAGAAATTGAAATTTCGCTTTTAGCAAGCTCAGATATGGTGTTTTTTTTTAAAAAGCGAATAACAAAGGGGCTGATCAGACTGCGCGGATGCCCAGGCTGGTCTGCGCCTTTGTTGTTCGCAAATCTCCGAAGACAGGTTTTCTCGTGTTGACGCCCATATAATGTCTTCCCGCTACAGTGTCTTTAAAGCTTCAAATTTCGAACAATTTGAGGCCTGTCACTGTCAGGGGAACCCCCTCCCCTCCTAGCCCCCGTTTTCAAATATCCTATGAAAATGAAATAACTTGGTCTCAGTGATACCAAATTATATCATTTTCATGGAATATCTAAGAAAAATGAGACAGAGACAAAATCAGCAATGCGAACCCCCACACCTTTATACATATGAATCCCCTTTCCAGAAATCCTGGATCAGCCCCTGTCTGTTCTGCTAGGTATCTGGAGTTTTATCAAGTTCTTCTCGGCCATAAGCTAAACCTTTTATCACAAGATCATGGTTCCCTGTTAATATGTCTTCATGGTATTCTTTGTCTTTAACCCCTGAAAATATGGTCACATGAGGTGTTTATGAGTAATGATAAGAAAAACCTCGAAAATTCGAATTCTCATTGTTCGAAAACTCACTACTCTCGTGCCAACCAAGAGTGACAGTGACGTAATACGTTGTTTACATTTGCTATTTGTACACTTCACTTGAGCTAACGCAAATCGATAGATCACTTGTGTTTTGATCCTATTCTGAGGATAGGATTAATACACAAGTGATCTATTCCAGGATAGGATTAATACACAAGAGATCCATTGATTATAAGTCCATGACAACTTTGTAAACAAAATATGACGTATCTGTCTCTCTTGGCTGGCAGGACAGTAAGTAGAAATCAATTTCGACCACAGTGCATTTAAAGAATATGGCCTTCTTACGAACTTTTAATAACTATCTATAAAAGTATATGTTTTCTGTGCGTAAAAGAAACATCTAAGGTGTGTTTAATAAAATTCTTCATGTGTGTGTAAAAAAAAACGTCTTGGTTGCAAGAAAAAAGAAACGTCTCCCTTTTTTAAAAAAAAGTGTTAATTGGTTTAGTGTTAAGATACAGTACTTTTTAGGAGACAGACAGCTTACCTAAATATTTCCATATAAAACCAAGTGTTGCTTTGGTGGTAACGTACATTCCTTTCTTAAGAGACAGTTCATCCCTGACTTCCATGAGTTTACTTTAGTGGTAAGGTATATTGCTTTCATAGGAGACAGATAACTTACCTAAATATTTCCATATAAAACCAAGTGTTGCTTTGGTGGTAACGTACATTCCTTTCTTAGGAGACAGCTCATCCCTGATTTCCATGAGTTTACTTTAGTGGTAAGGTATGTTGCTTTCATAGGAGACAGATAACTTACCTAAATATTTCCATATAAAACCAAGTGTTGCTTTGGTGGTAACATACATTCCTTTCTTAGGAGACAGTTCATCCCTGACTTCCATGAGTTTACTTTAGTGGTAAGGTATATTGCTTTCATAGGAGACAGATAACTTACCTAAATATTTCCATATAAAACCAAGTGTTGCTTTGGTGGTAACATACATTCCTTTCTTAGGAGACAGCTCATCCCTGACTTCCATGAGTTTACTTTAGTGGTAAGGTATATTGCTTTCATAGGAGACAGATAACTTACCTAAATATTTCCATATAAAACCAAGTGTTGCTTTGGTGGTAACATACATTCCTTTCTTAGGAGACAGTTCATCCCTGACTTCCATGAGTTTACCTAATGGCTTATTAACGATAAACTGGAAATCACTGACAGCTTGGTGACAAGCACCTCTGAAAGAAAGAAAATAACTTGATAGGATAAAGTCAGGTAACTTCGGACACCAGGTTTATTCGGACAGCCACCGTGTTTCGTTCATATTTTAATTATTGGAATAAAAAAATAAATAAACTAGGCAAACAGTGGAATTCTGATGAGACGGCTCATCAGGATCCATATAAAAGGTCATAATAAACAGAATCTTACGCTTGTGATCATTTCATAATACATTTATTAAACTCGCCAAAGGCTCATTTAATCAATATCATATGAAATGATCACTCGTGTAAGATAGGTATTTTGCTCAGTGGGCAAAAAAGCCGAAAAAAATAGCCTAATAAGTTTTGGGTAGGGGATGGGGGGAATTGCTGTGTAGGTAGGATATGGCAAACAAAGATTTCTGTAATTTAGATCCTATGATATTTTATGGACTAGGGTTGAATGAACCACCTCTTTGACCTTTGAATGATCACAAGCTGATGTATAATTATATTCTCAGATTTGAGATGATTAGTTTATTATTTTTTTTTTCGTAGGTTGTTTGCCTTTAAGCTATGATGGCACTTTTCTCATTCTGTGGCTAATTTGTCTCACAGAAATTATTGTTTCTCAGAGAAATTACCATAGCGACCATGTTAATAACACTTATTTGTATACATGTATAAGAGAAATTAATTACAAGAACGGCCTTGTCACCTGGTATAGTGTCATCGTATCTATTCTACATATTCAGATATCTTTTACCGTGTACAGCTGCAAGAAGTTTACATAGAGGATCTTACATGAGTGCTCCCCTTGTTGCAGATATAGAGGCTCTTTTTGAGGTGAAAATGTTAGGGTTTTGCCATATGAATTACGTTATAAAGCGTAAGGACCTCGGACAGTTTCCTATTCAATCTGCCCAAATTTTGACAGCCTGTGGCTAGGATAATGCATAACTGATAACTATAGTTTTGTGCTTATATCAAACCCTTATATTTAGTGCACATAGCAAAATAAAAATATTTTGAAAATATTGCATAATTATGCCTTGGCTCTAGGGTTTAGGGAGTGGGGGTATTTTTTGTGACCAAATTTTATTTCACAGAAAGTCAAAGTTTTGTCGAGTATTCACCTAAATACATGTTTATATTATGTCTGCGGCATAAAACTTGAGACGAAAGTGATGCGTTTGCATAAAATTCGGGATGAGAAGATTTCATTGTTTCATCTAAAGAAGTGTGCTGTCAATTACTTTTGACTATTACCTGTAATGTTTCAAGTCAACCAGTTTGACTTGTGCACTGAGGTGTATCATAGCTGCATACTGTATACATCACAGTCTAGATAAACTCAGTTTTTGAGCGTAAAATCATCAATATTTTCTTACACATCAGATTTAACCTATAATTTGGTGCTTAAAAGAACCGTCTCATTGAGACGGTTCTTTTGAGTACCCAAAAGATAAGTTTTGGTTGAGAAATGAGACAATTAATTACTTTGTAAGCACTCATAACTAAAGCCCTGATACATGCCATTGCAAATTGATATTTACCTACAGGTTTTTACAAAATAAGTTTCTAATAAGTTTCTATAATACAGTGTTTTTGAGCATTTCAACAACGTCCCCCCCCCCGTGACCAATCATGCCGTCTTTATATGATGTGTGAAAAGTAAAACTACAAATGTATGCAAAAGGATTAGTTTGGTCTCGGGGGGGAAAGCACTTCAGTAAAACGTTTTATATTTTCTATATGTTGAATAGCAAAAACAATGTTTTCAACCCATATTTTTCAATTGGTACTTGTCCAATGAGAAAACTGCATTTGTGGATAAGTAGAGTGTTGAACCTACAATCTTTTTCATAGAAAAAATATCGTTTTCTTTGAAACTTTTCTCTGGTCATTTTTATGGGCATATCTTCATTAAAACTGTCCGAGGTCCTTTCATAACGTTTTCCGAAAATCTGTAAACCACTAGTGGTTTATTAATTTTAATATAATGGCATTATTTCACTCTCAGACGCGCGCGACGTCATATGATAAATAAAAAATAACTTGGATTTATGGTCTGTTCCTGGAATCATGAATACTTCGGGTTTCTTGCAAAGTAAGTGAAGCCCTTTGGCTTCAAGGCTTCATGTTAACTTTGCAAGAGACCCGAAGTATTCATGATTCCAGGAACAGACCAAAAATCAAAGTAATTGCTTATATTTACATTTTTATAATATAGATATTTATAATTTAGGAAACAGAACATTTGTAATTAATATGTAATCGTATTAATGTTTTTTTTTTTGGAGTGTAAAATGGAAAAGCTGTACAGCCCGTGTGAACACGGACAGCCAAAGAAGCAAACAAGACGCTTGTTTTGCACGTGCAACTCAGGTGTGGCTCACTGTCAATCACAACATCATTGTCACTTCTCGCGAATTAATTTGATGGTCGAAGCGTATTGCACGGGTAACTGAGCATGGCAGCTGTCAATCAAATCTATGTCTTTCATGGGGCGATGAACGTTGCAAAAATCTTAATATTCATTAAAGGATTGCTTTGAAAATGTAAATATAAGAAATTAAACAGGAACACTAATTGCAATTGTAAAACAAGTCACCAAATGACCCCAATAACGAACATTACTTTAAGAGATAGTTTATGCAGTAAGATGTCACTCAACAATTGGGTGCACTAAATATTGCCATTTTGATATTCCAGCATATTTCCTCATAAATTGCTCAATAAATTATTCTTCTACTTAATTGCTATGATTATAGACAGTAGTGTTATAAGCATGGCATGTCGATGGGATAAGCAGGTCCGTTGAGATGAGCACAGGTTTGTCTGAAGCAGCTTGTATTTGTCTGAAGCAGCTAGTCTTGAGCATAAGTGGGCGAAATATTCTGTCTAAACTTATAGGTCCCTATAACTAAAGATTAGACCAAGATCGAGCCCAATAAAACGTCAAACCAAATTGTTTGACACTGTGTTTGTATTCCTGAAATAACTTTTTGAAAAAGATGATTTAGAAAAACACCAGAGACGACCAACAAGCATAAACAATAACTATATAGTTGGCAATCA
Source organism: Loripinus fragilis (assembly GCA_964019695.1). Lineage (NCBI taxonomy): Eukaryota > Metazoa > Mollusca > Bivalvia > Lucinida > Lucinidae > Loripinus > Loripinus fragilis. The sequence goes on from OZ026528.1 coordinate 47,385,862, forward strand.
GTTAAAACTTACTTGACTGTTATTATAGCTCGGTCTGAGGTAGCCTGCTCTAACCATCTACAACTTACTTGACTGTTATTATAACTCGGTCTGAGGTAGCTTGCTCTAATCATCTACAACTTACTTGACTGTTATTATAACTCGGTCTGAGGTAGCCTGCTCTAACCATCTCATCTGCTCAACATTTTGACGCCACTGGAATTTTTCATAGTTTACTATTAACACTGGCTGTGACATGCGTTGACAGAGCTCTTGATCTAATGGATGCATCCATGCGTCTACCATGACACCGACTCTGTAATAAGTAATGGTTATACCATGGGTTGTCTGCCTGTACGAAGAGATAATCCACGAGCTTTAGCGAGTGGATTATCTTACGTACAGGTGGACAACATGGTATAACTATTTTATACTACCTACATATGTGTTGACCTTGCACATGACGAGATATTTGGTGCAGTTGGTAAGGGTGGTATAAGAATGCATACATACTAAAACCTTCAGAAAAAATTGGTGTTTAACTATTTCTAGATTTATCATTTTAGCCGTGACATGTGATTTCTAACAATATGGTATTATGACAAGCTCTTGATCTAAAGGATGCATCCATGCGTCTACCATGACCCCGACTCTGTAATAAATAGAGAATTCTAGGTGAGGATCTTTTGATATCAAGTTTACCAGGCAAGGCTTTGAGAACGTTTGTTGACATCGCGAGGCTTGCCGAGCGATTCAACATGCGTTCTCAAAGCCGATCCTGGTAAACTTGATATCAAAAGACGCGAACCTGGTATTCTATTTATTAAGGTGCACACATTTACAATGTGTGAGCAATCATAACATATTAAGTTTCAATATGAAGGAATGAAAACTGCTGGTCTGGTCCTGCTTTGAGACACACTTGTGACCTTGACCTTGAGAGTTAAAAGCAAAGTGTTTAGATATAAGGTCATGCATTTAAAGTGCTTTACATGTGTAATGACGGCCTAAAACCGTTGCTTATATATGACAAAAATATTGAATTTGCACCAAAAACGCGCTTTCAACATACATGTAATGCTTTATGATAAATAAAATATAACATTATCGCTCCCGTATTATTGATTTATTAAAGTCGTTGAGAAAAAAGCAAATCCTTGCATTTTATCTCTATACATAAACACTTTTAATAAATTCAAAATTCTAATGCACTTGCAAATGCAACGCGACATCTGATTGGATAACGTCATAAATTTGCGACAGTATATCCTGCGATATACTGTCGGAAACCCGACGTCATTACGTAACGTCGCTTTTCATTGGTTGACAAGTGAATATATGCAGCTGGCAAGCGGTTTTATGCAGCTAGCGTCGCTGGACGTATAGGCGCAAAAAGTACATTTTCACCGTCTTTTTGAAGAGAAAATGTTAGTAGTGCATTAGAATGGGGATAACCATATTCATAATTTTCATTTGGGGAGGTATATCGTCGGATATACGTTCGGAAATCACGTTTTACGGCTCTGCTTACGCGTCGCCATAAAACTAAATTTCCGACCGTATATCCGACGATATACCTCCCCAAATGAAAATTTTGAATACAGTTATCCCCTAAATGCATGAGAACTCTGTAACCTGTGACCTCTGTGATGATTAAGATAAGCATGCATTGGTCTTGTCACCAAAAGATCTTAACTGTTAGTGGGATATTAAACCTGAACATAAAAACATAATTAGTCCAGAAATTATTCATATGTTGATTTACAGACTGTAAATTTCCGGAAAGTAGAAAAAGATAAAACTTAATTTCTAAAATTATTATTTCATTTTATTTTATTTTTGATTTATCTGCCGACTCTAAATATTATTTGTTTTGTTGAAAAAAATATATATATATTTGAGGTTCTGTCTGTATATTTTTGAGAGAGACACTGTTAAAAATGTTTGCCCTATCCAGATATTTAGGAAAATGATGAAATATTAAATGTTTAGTACAGTTTAATGTTTTTTTCTGGAGACATTTAAAATAATAAAAAAGCATTGAAAATGACCAGCTCTGTAAATGACCAGCTTTTTATCGCCCCCCCCCCCCCCCTAGACCCTAAATCTGAAAAAAATGTAAATCAACCAATAAAAAATGTCTGGCCTTACTTACTTGAATCGCTCATCACTACCCAATGCTGCCACCAGAGTGGACCCACCAAAGGAGTGGCCCGCAAATGATACTCGTGACAGATCTAACCTATCCTGAAATCAGACAGTAGCAGTCAAAGTGAAACAAAATTGTCTAAGCACAGTAGATTTAAATTCTTATCGCATAACGGGTAGTCATTCTTTAAAGGTACATGCGCAGCTGATACCTTTTCAGCCTGAGCGTATTACGTAAACCACTAGTGGTGTATCGATTTAAAAATATGGAGATGTATCGCTCCCAGGTGTGTCATCATGTGATAAATCTACATAAAAGTGCAGTAGGAGTTGCGAACACAAGGTGGCATATAACTCTACACTTGGTTAGTATTCACTGCAAAAATTAAACCATTTTTTTAAATATTTATTCGATTATAGCAATTCTATTAAGGTCACAATATTACAACATGGGACCCCTGTTTTGGCAGTCTGAGCAGAGTAGGCCATATGTGACCCATTTTGCCTTGCATACTTTTAGCACTGATGCTGGTCCTAACTTATAAAGCTCAAATGTGATGAGGTTCACTAGTCAACATGCAGGCCAGTTTTCATATGAGAACAGCACCAAAAGCACATGACAAAAGCACATTAACCGTTTGAAATTGATCAGTTAGGGGATAACCTTATTCAAAATTTTTTATTTGGGGAGGTATATCGTCGTATATTTAGTTTCATGGCGATGGGCGAGCGTATAAAGTTCACATTCACATATTTAGGCCAAGACAAAGCACCTGTAAAGTCTCAAAAACAATCAGTATAAAACTGGACAATTTTTCGTAATGCTCCATACAAATCATGTTGGACTGAATCCAACAATAATTGTTAGGTGACTTGCAAACTTAAGTGGGATAGGCAAGAGAAAATTAATGCTTGTCCCTCCATTCCCTACCCAGCCCTGGGGGAGGGTCAATAGCCATCGATGCGTGGGGAAATGCTATGGCTGTGCGATATTCTGGTTTTTGTTTTGCTGTGTATGTTGGTTTCTAGTATGTGGAAAAATTGGTACATGTATAGTCTATAAGTTGTTATGCCTGTCCCCGTGTGGGACAAAGTCCAAAAAAAAAGTCCATGCTTTTCAAAGTGTGTCTAAAATTGCAAACAACAGCCGACCTATTGATCCAACAAGCTAAAGTTAGGCGGAATTCATTCATAACTATTAAGGGTCACTTTTACCACCAAAATTTCAACTATGTTCTTTGTACAATTATAATTACGAGATTAGCACCTATAGAGTGGTATACTAACGGAAACCTTTGTGTATTTTGGGGTTGACCGTATAAATATAACGTCACTCTCACGAGAGTGTGTAACTCACGCATTTAATATATGTTATATGACGATGAGTTGTATATGCTTAAGTCTAATGAAATTTATGTTATGTTATGTTATATTTACCTTAAACTGTTTGAGAGTAAAATGAAAGCCCAAGAAGTTTCTAACGCTAGTTCCTTTATCTATATCTGTTAGTATATCTAGTAATCTGGAACACTCAGCTGCCCGTTGTCGAACCTGTAAATGAGAAAATAGAGTGTTTAATATTGTATTGAAAAACAGATAATTTAAATGCGCAACAACCATTAAATGAGAATTTTGTCCATTACAATAATCAAATAAAAATGATATCATTAATTAAAATATGGAAGGTAAATAATAAATCAGTTTATCATGACAGTTTATAAATGACATTCAGCTGTATTCCGTTTAAATATGCTAGCTTATTTTAAAACTAGAGCAGCAGTCGATGGTACCCCATCGTAAATACCCGCATTTTTTACCTTTGACCTTTACCTTGGGGTCAAGGTTACACAAATCTTGCCCAGTACGTACCCTCTACATCAGGTCAAATATGCACCAGCAACGTTTGAAGTTGGTATGTCCAACGGTTAAGGCGATGCATTTACAAGAAAATACATTATATGTCAAGGTCAAGAACACATAAGATGTGTCCATTTCCCTCCACATCATATGGCCTATGTACCTGCTAAATTGTTAAAGCTGCTACGTCCAGCAGCTAAGGAGCAGATGCATTAACAAGAAAACACATTATTTGACCTTGACCTTCACATAAAACGTTGCCCAGTACCCTCTACATCATATGGCCTATGTACCTGCAAACTGCAAAGTTTACAGTTGCTACATCCAACAGTTTAGGAGGAGACACATTAACAAGAAAATACATTCTTTGACCTTGACCTTGGATTCAAGGTCATATGAAGTGTTACCCAGTACCATCACATCATGTGGCCTATACACCTGCATAGTTTGAATGTTCTATGTCCGAGGGTTAAGCGGGAGATATATTTACAAGAAAATACATTATTTGTCCTTTGACCTGAAAGGTCAAAGGAAATGTTGCCCAGTACCCTCTACATCATGTGACCTATGCACCTGTAAAGTTTGAAGTTAATAAATCCAATGGTAAAGGAGGATTATGCATTTACAAGAAAATGCATTCTTTGACCTTGACTTTTGGGTCAAGGTCACAGGAAATGTTACCCAGTACCCTCATCATCAAGTGACCAAAGAACCTGTAAAGTTAGAAGTTAATACATACAATGGTTAAGGAGGAGATGCATTTACAAGAAATACATTATTTGACCTTTGACCTCAAAGGTCACACGAAATGTTGCTAAGTTCCCTCTACATCATGTGATCTATGCACCTGCAAAGATTACAGTTGCTATGTCTAAAGATCTAGTGGAAACAGTTACAAGAAACAAAAACAGCCGTACGTACGCACGCACGCACGCGCGGACAGACGGCCTTCGGACGGCGGACCCTTTTTTAAAGAAAAAAGCGGGTATAATAATAAATAAAAACGGCACGTTTTTCATTTGTATTTCCGAAATTTCAGCAATAAACGTATTACCTTTTTTCTTTTTGATAAAATAGCCCTCATGACTCGGTTCAAGAAATATTGAGTAAATTCTTATCTTTTTCTGCGCAGAAAAATTGGTGCATCACCATTTACAATCACGTTATCGCAAAAACATAAAGACATCAAAGCTAGCTTCAGAAGGAGTGTGAATTTCGGTAAGCGATATGAACATTTGAAAGGATTTGCAAAATATGAAACCATTGTATTTTGCAGAGCTTTCATGTTTGTACATCTCCAGAAATAAAAATCACCACAAACAATTTACTTAATTCACTGTTCAAAATGTTGACGGCACATTCTTTGAAATATTGGAAAAGTCTAACACAACTTATGTTTCGCGAGGAAATATAAAGAATATGTAAACTTTTCATATCTAAAAAAAACATTGTGTGTGTGTGTGTGTGTGTGCGCGCGCGTGCGTGCGTGCGTGTGTGTGTTTTGTGTTTTGTTTTGTTGCTTTTATGGCTTTATTTGAAATAATCGACTGATAAATATATTCTGATCTTATTTATGCAACAGTCATTTGTAACCACGGCACTTAGCCCCAGAGCAGGGCCGAGGACAGCCGGGCAAATAAACTATGTTTTTACTTTTGCACTATCTCCATGCCTTGGGGAAAATGTCAGGGATTTGATTTACCTTGGCAAACGTATCACCACAATGTAAAAATAAAACATGACAGGCGGTGGGAGAGAACTGCCATGGTTTTCCAACTTGCTTTACCTACAGTGTGGAGGTTATAGCAGGATATTGCTAGACAAAAAGTCAAAGTCCCCGATGTTCCGCGGGGTTGGGGACGTGTTTACTAATGACTAGTGCATAATCGATTAATCGGCACATCATCAATAGATTCTCCAAACGTTTATCAATATCGACCTCCTGTCAGGTGAAGTTATATATACATTACCTGCTTATTTCTATAATCGAAATCGTCCCAGGCGAGCCCAAGAGGACTCGTGTGTTCAAACCATTGCCAGTCCTCACTGAAAGTATGAGATTTGTGCATGGTGTGTCTTTTGTGCTTTCCACTCGATGCGTCACGGATCAATTCAGCTGTACATTGCGTGCTTAAAGTGTCTTTGAGATTATAAGTCATTGAAGCGGAACCATCACGGTGCTCGATAGCAGCCACGAGAAACCCGTGCGATGCGAGTTCAAGACAGAATGTGGAGTAAGTTGTTCTGTTTCCTCCTATACCGTGGGAGAGAATTATCACCGGAAGTCTTTCGTTTGATTCTAGAAGTGGAGCCTGCCATAGCGCGGGCACATACACATTCCCTGAAAAGAGAAACAAAATGGTTAAATTAACTGGTTTAGATAAACAAAAAAATCAGCGTAAAAGTGTAAATATTCTCTTATCCATCAATTTTAACATATGTTTTGGGTGCTCAAAAGAACCGTCTCATTGAGACGGTTCTTTTGAGTACCCACAACATGTGTTTTGGTTGAGAAATAAGAAAAAAAAATTCGTTACACATTCCCTGAAAAGAAAATAGTTAAATATTACACTGGTTTAGATAGACAAAAAATTTTCAGCGTAAAATTGTAAATTTTTTCTTACCCATCAATTTTAACATATGTTTTGGGTGCTAAAAAGAACCGTCTCATTGGGACGGTTCTTTTGAGTACCCACAACATATGTTTCTTGTTGAGAAATAAGAAAATTAAATTTTCGTTATGCACTCTTAACTAAGGTCCTGGGTTAAAAGTTGAATACTTTTAAATCAAAAATTAAATTCATGTGAATTTTAAACAAACAATTCCATATCTCCCAACAGCAAAGACATGCGCTGTAAATCTTTTAAAACAGTTAAGACAGAGATCTGCAGCTAGTTCTATGACAACGTGGACATGAGCTCAAATTCTGTCCAGTGCATGGTAGACCACAGCCAGTTCTAAGGTTAGATTAATACATTTAAACAATTGGCGACTAGTGTGTTTGAGAAATAAAAACCGTGTCATCTGGAGCGATCGGTGACATAGCTACTGTCGTGCCAACCAAAAGTGACAGTGACGTAACATTGTGTTTACATTACAATATTGTACACTCCACTTGATCTATCGGGCATCGATAGATCACTTGTGTATTAATCATATCCAGAGGATAGGTTAATACACAAGTGATCTATAGATTTTAAATCCATGATAATGTTGTAAACAAAACATGACGTCACTGTCACTCTTGGCTGGCAGGACAGTAAACCTAATACCATGTTCAAACACATTCGCCCACTAAACTAAACAGATCAGACTGTCATCTACATTCATTTTTGCTTGACAGGACCGAAGATCGATAACCGATCGAATTTTAACTGTCAAGATAAATCAACATCCAAGGTGAAAGCTGGCATCTTCAGTATTTTGAGCGACTTGGTCATGGATCAAACTTTAAAGAGGACATCCAGAGGTTGTACTTTTTATTATCAGCAGCAATTCATGGAAGCTAAAAACCGCATCACATTATCTTGTATAGTTCCAGAGATGAGAACACGAGATTTTGATGCTATTTACAATCTCGAGCGACGAAGGCTCAGGCGAGTCTGCGCAAAACGCGCAGACTCGCCAGAGCCTTCGCTGCTCACACTCACAAAGTAGTCTCATTCCAAACGTTTGACCTCCAACCAAGCTTGCTTCGTCTGTGTCGGCGTTTAAAGAGTGCGTTTTACCCAGATCTCAAGTACTCAGACTGGTAAATGTATACGTCGATTTGCTGGTATTTACGCGTATTGCCGGTACTTCATAGACCGGAAGTGGTAGATATTGGTGTTAATACTATATAGACAAGGTTAGCTTTTAAAAAAGCTTAGAACCATCGCATGGCGTTTTACAGTTATTAAAGAAGAACTTTTATAGTGTTTTATTATTGCATTTGCTGAAGCCACTCTTGTCAGTGTTTCATGGGCTTCAAGCTCTGAGTAATTTTTTGTTTTAGTTAACGATTTGTACATAAGTGATTCATGGGAAGCAAATAAGACAGGAAATATGCATATTCCAGTAAGACTCTGCTCATGAATACACTGAATAATTGTAGAGTTTATCCCCTCCCCAGCAGTATGTATTAGGTCAGTCAACCGTATTCCTCAATCGAAGTCAATGCACATAATGCCATAGGGGGCATATTGAAACTGACCCATCTACATCTAGATATTTTGTCACATTTAGTCTAGAATATCCGAAGGGCCCATATTTTATCGTGATTCTCGCTAAGTGGTAAGGTCTCTAATAGGCCTTTTCGCTTTTAGAAGCAATCCAGTATCCAAAGTATATCAACATCGCTCACGCAATGATGGAATTTTGGAAGTAACTTGGTCGACGGGGAGTCTGAGAAAGTACTGTAAAAGACACTGCTGTTGGGGAGTTAACACCTGATCCATTTTTGCAACCTGCTAATGGAAGAGGCCCGAATCGAACACGCGCCCAATGGAAGTTTACTTACGTATATCACCAAAGCTGACGCGCTGGTGAAAAAACATTCCATATACCTAAAGTACTATAGAATTAGATCATTTTTAAATATTAGGCATGCACATGGCGATTTATGTAAGCATGTTTTGCAATATAGTATTGACACCAATATCTACCACTTCCGGTCTATGAAGCACCGGCAATACGCGTACATACCACCAAATCGACGTATACATTTACCAGTGTGGTACTGGTCCATTGTAATCAGCTGTGGAGGACGAAATCAGAATATTCATCATAATATAGATGTATTATATTATTGTAAATGTCAACTGATAATCTTAAACCATTCGGGATTATTAGATGATGCGATATTCGATTTCACGTCCTAAGCATTAAAATCACGTTTACAAGTTACGAGCTCCCAAGAGCAGATAAGACAAAACCGCGACATTGGGATCTTCACAGTGCATGTGAACAGAGCAGGCCGAACAAAGAGTCTGTAAGGTACATGTAAGTTTATATTTTCGTCTGAGTCTCCCTTACTAGTCATGTAAGCGTGCAGACATGTCCTGTTCAGCCCTGCTTGCCTATTCGATGAATTTTGCCGGAATGCTCTTTTTCGCGTTGTTCATTTAATGCGGTATCAATGACCGAGATGGCGGATTCAGCTATATCAATAGGGCTTGTTCTTTGATATGTTTTTTTTTCAGTCTGCTACGAAACAAATGCATCTGAAAAACTTGTCTGCTGATATGTTGCCTGGTGCATGCATTGTAAGTGCTTACGTCAAGTACAGGCAAACAGTGTGGACCTAGATCAGACTGCTCCTAGAGGAGCAGCCTGATCTGGGTCCATATTGTTTGCTACGGAGTGTTTAATGGGCCAACTGATGGTACATCAGATGACATTTAGAACAATTAGCAGCCGAAGAAACGATAAATTATTAATGGTGGCTATCTGCAATCTTTTGCGACAGGGCAGCAAAACAGAATGGCTAATGTGCTCGTTTTGTTTCAAGTCGCTAATCACAGTTCTTTGATCAAATACTTCCAAGTTTTATTCACGTGCGTTTCAAGAATAGAGCAGAATAAAGGTTTTTAAGGTACATGATCGCAAGCTCCTGCTCCAGGTTGTAGCTAGTTGTTTTTCCTTTGTGGTGTTGTATTATTTAATTCTAAGATATCACCTGGGACCAAAATTTTACATTCCGGTAGACATTAACAGCTTCAAGCAGCACATATAATTCTATTTATTGCGTTTCAGTGGGTTTGTTTCAATGTTACAACAATGCACCCGTATATGCAAAATAATACAAATTGCGCCTGTCCATGATAAAAGAGAACCTATTATATTTTAACTCTTTGCATGTTGGGCAATATTTTATGATTTTGTTGTCTTGTGTTAACTTCTTTACAAATAAACTTTTAAAAAAAGAAAAAAGAACGCACCGTTATGTTGGGCCTGATCTGCGTCCAAACTGTTTGCAAATGTTATCAACAGACGACAAAAGTCCCAGTTAGCAGGGTCAGAGTTTCGTCGTATAATGTTCCTGACTTCCGTGTCGAAGTCAAAAGCCACTAGGTTACTGGTATGAAATGAATCCTTCATCCATATCATATGCCAAAAACCGGTTTGCACATAACATGAGCATGCAGATTTTTTTGAAAAATCATTAAACCCCTTCCCCGTTAATGGCGACAATATTTTTTACCTTTGCAAACAGTTTGGATCGTCATACCTACCTTATGAGTGTCATACAAGTGTACATGTATGTAGGGCCTGGAGTGGGTCTTAACTGTTTGCAAAGGCGCTAGTATGCAATGCGTCAGGAATATGAACCCTTAAAGCGCCAGTAAAAAAACATCTGAGTGTATATGTATACTTTAGTCGCCTTCTGCGTACAATTTGAAAACGTTACTGTTTAAGTAAATATATATAGGCAACAGTATGGACAAGATAAGACTGCTCCTACAGGAACATCTACACTGAATGTAGAAGAGGTTTCTAAAACGGGCGACAAAAGCAGATAGCTTTTACTTTGATTGGCGCTTTAAGGGTTAATCTAAAACATGTAAAACCGGTCTGCAATCTCACTCATTTATATGAGAAAAATGAAAAAAAGACTGCATGTGCACTTTCGATTATTATTTTAAACAAGAATACAGTGCAAGTGCATCGAGTGCAAAAACACAATGCACGATGTAAAAGCCTTTACATAATCGAGCGTATGTGCATGTTAAAGATCACTTTGATGCGGTAGGAAATTTAAAAAAAAAACATGTGTCTTGCACAACGGACACGAACATATAGGATATTGCCCGTGTTATGCGTCGCCAGAGATTTAGAGATATTTACTTTTTAGGCGCTAATCGGACTGCGCGGATGCGCAGGCCTGTCTTCGCCTTTGTTGTTTGCAAGCAACAAAGAGTTTATCGCGTCGAGGCCCATATGATGTTGAAGCCCAGGCCCTGGTTTACGCGCCTGCCCAGTCTGTCTTATCTTGTTATCTTATATGTTATATCCCAGCGTATTCAGGAACTTCTGGGTGCATTTTTAATATATAACGAGCAAGAAAAGGTATCCATCATATGTATGATGATTGGATAGAAAAATCAATCCCTCGGGATCACAGGATGTCCTTTGATTCTCGGGACGGAGTTTTATCTATCCGTGATAGGGAGACTCGTAACCGAGGGGCCGCGGGTTCGAGCCTCATCGGTGTCGCTACGTTGTGGTCCTTGAGCAAGACACATTTATCCTAGCTTAGTACTGGTTCGACCCAGGAATACCCGTCCCTGTTTATCTGAAAGATTGTTGATGGGACGTAAAGAATCAAGCAAACTAACAAACAAACAAACTATCCGTGATAGATACACTATATATATAGCCTACTATATTGTATTCTTGCCAAAATGGTTCGAGTCTTAACCGGTCGCAAAGCCTGCGTATCTTACTTATCTATATACATGATCCAAAGCATGAATAATGCGTGGTTTGGACATGAATGTCACATGGGTATTTGACATAGGTTAAATAAAATTTCGATGACGTTTTAAGATAACTCGCCCACCTTGGACAAATTGTGAAATATTCAAAACTATCCTTTCACTGTTGATAAAACACCCGAAATTATTAGTTTGCTTGTGAAAGGGATCCTAATAACAAAAGCCCAGATCGCCTGACCATTTTCCCATGTCCGTGGCAGATGTTTGAGTCTTTTTCTAATGTGAAAATATAAATGAGCCAGTTTACGAGCAGCACACACAAACCAGTGTCACTAGACATCTGTTCACATGACGTAGCTACCATATGCGCAAAAAACGCATTTGCGTACACATTTTGCCATATAGGATTATTCTACCCCAGCTTTAAAGGTTTCTTGATGGTACGCATACAACATGTACAAAATGTGAAAGCAATTCTGATGTGTCAAGTGACAAAAAATACATCATCACACGAAGTGAAAGAGGTCCTGATTCATTGTGACAAACAGCGCAGACCATGGTGAGACGTCGCGTTCTGCGGCGTCTCATCTGGGTCTACGCTTTTTGTAAATGCGCCCTCATTCAGGTTTTGGAGAAGAAAAAAATAAATGCATTAACCACGTCCCCACAATTGCGTATATTGAATTTTAGGCAAGCTACGCCCCTATAAGTAGAAGTTATACCATGCTTTGTCTGCCTGTACGTGGAGATAATCCACGAGCTTTAGCGACTGGATTATCTCCTGTACAGTTTGGCAATCAATGGTATAACTAGTTCAGTGTCAACCCGACAAATTACGAGGTTGGTTAGGGCGGTATAGTATTTCTGTGACGTTTCTTTTGCCCGTCAGTATATATATATATATATATATATATATATATATATAGTATTAAACTTTCTAGTTGGTCTCTGTAGCTAGGGCGGCTCATTTAAGTGTCGTCCTGAGGTAAATCCGCGAGACAGTTGTGTGGCCCACCCAATACATATTGACAGTGACCTAAGTGACTGGTAACTCCATTTTTCTAATATTCGTCTCTGATATTAATAAGTAATAATGGCAATGGTATCCAGACATTTTCTTCAAATTATATAATATCTATAAATAGGGATGCTTTGTGAACTTGGATACTTTTAAGATTTGCAATCCATATAATAATAAATTAAATTTGAGACGCGACATAAAAAACAGCGATGAGTCTATGCGCCAGGAGTAGAACTTTTTGTGGCTATTCCGCGGGTTCAGGGGTTTTGGTGGTTTTATGTCCGGGAACACCGGAAGGTTCAACCGGCAGTATTCTGGTTTAAAACGTCTCAGAACTTGAAGTCTCATTCGACAGACTGGGAGAGCCGGCGATCGAATTTTGGACCCCTGGATACAAGGCGAGAGACTTATCCATTACACCACGGCGGCTCACACTCAGATCAGCCTAGGCACCAGATCAGTCTGATTAGAGTCTTCACTATCAGCACGTAGAAAGCTTGGGTCGGAACTGCCGTGACTAGAATTGTGTCGGACTTTCCCGATTGGGCCATGGCCCGTAAATACCCTGTGAGCACACTGTGAAGAATCTGATCGGACTTAACGAATACCCAGGCTGATCTGAGTCTTCGCTCAGGGAACACTCATTGTGTTGGTTTTGTTATGCCATGGGTCGTATACAGATAGGGGTAAATCTTTTATGCATAGCTCCTATGATTTCAATGTTGTATGTGGATCCAGACAGGGGAGACAGGGGGTCCGGACACTCCCCCCCCCCGGAAAATGACGTTGCTATATTTTTCTTTAGAAGTGCTGCCACGGACCCCCTCGAGAAGCAGATACGAAATTTTTTAGGGCATGATCTGGGTCCAAAACTGTTTGCAACGGTTACCAACAGACGACGCTAGCAGGTTAAGTGTTTAAAACGCCCGACACTTACATATCAAAATCAAATTGATTGTTTGTCATCTCTTTGCCTACGCACAAAATATTTACTAAAATATTGCAAAAAAGATTTAGAAAATAAACATTGCCCTTAAGTACTTAAAACCCTTCCTCTTCAAATAATATATTTAATCATACGACGTCGCGTCTGGGAGTGAAATAACGCAATGCAATAAAATCGTTAAACCACTAGTACTTTAACTATGTGAACTTTAACGATATTCTGGAAACGTTACATGACGTCCATAACTGCGGTCATGGTTTCAATATATGGCTTCTTGGTAAGAACCTATAAGCAGTTAATAATACAGATTGCCTATCATGCGCGGGACCAGAGGGGGGGGGGGCTTGGGGTCCGGATCCCACCCACCCCTGAAAAATATAAGGTTTCTTAGCGATGTTGTAAAAGTAAGACCCCCCTTACAAAGTTTCCTGGATCAAGCGCGTGCTTACATATAATAGACCCTTGCGGAGCGCAGTGGCTCAATAGTAGAGTGCTCGACTTGAGACCGAGGAATCCCTCTGGAGGCGCACTGCTCTGTGCCCTTGAGCAAGACGCCTCATTTTCACTGTTTAGTAACTAGTGGTAAAACCTAGGCAATCCTTCTAAATAAATGAAAATAATTGTTGAAGGGGATGTAAGCATCAAATCAAACAAATCAACATTATGCACTTGCCCACATATATCAATCAGGGGCGTACCTACGTGTACGCAAATACGCATGTGCGTACAACTTAATGCTGCAAGTATAGGGGTTTTAGTTACAGTAAATCCTGTCTTAAGTGAACACTCAAAAAGGGAAAAAAATCTTAATGACAAATGGTAGCTTAATGAAGGTCGAAAGTACTGCAGAATGCTCCCCTTGAGCATTGTGCAATACTTTTCACCTGCATTAAGCGATAATCTGTCTTGAAAACCAATTTTGGTATTCTTTTTGAGTGGCAGCTTAAGACAGGTTTTGCTATTAATTTGATTTTTGGAAGAAAAGTGCAACTAACCGTGTTGAGCGTGTGTCTTGAGGGCGTATTTTAGCCCTTTGAAATGCCCTAAAACTACAGTGCTTCACCCCTAGCCCCATACAGGGGGGTTCCCATACCCCTCAAGAGTGCGCTCTCTATAAAATGCCACAGGAACGCGCCTGTCAATACCCAAGTTAAACTATTTTTAAAATTCTACAACCGCTGATCTTACTGCCGATGGCAAATTCGGACTGACCCCTCGATTCTTAGTAAACCTACCTCCAATCCAGTTAAATAGTTTTCCCACTAATTTGGTGTGACTTCTCTTGATAAAGTGGGCGTAACCCATGCCATATTGTTTCCTAGGTAACCAGGGTGGCCATTGTGTGTTTCTTTTCTGAAAATGATATAGAGAGGAATATCAATAAAAAAAATCCCATATGTACAATAAAACCTCGAAAATAATTCCAAGTTCGGTTTTAGACTGAATATTCCAAATGAATTTCCAGAGAATATTCTTGATTTGTTTTGGGTGCATAAACATGATAAAGGAAACGCGCCCAACACATATGTTTGATTGGAAAAATTCGCACTATTCATGTTGGGGGTTACTGACGGGCAAAAGAAACGCTACAATAGATTTTTGTCAGGTTAATATACATGTGGTTCGCAAACACGAGCTGCACGAGCTTACCATGACCACAACCACAAATTTTTGAATTTATCGATTTTTTTTTGTTTATCAGGCATTTTGACTAATATACATGAATATTTTAACTGCTGTCACTAATTTTAATTCCTTCTGAGTAATGTATCGAACATTTTGCATGTACCGTTTCTTTTGTGCGTCAGTATATATATTTTATGTCTACCTCTTGTACCAAAATCAGGTTTTCTTGTGGCGAGGCCCAATTATGCAGTGCAGAAAGATTAAAGGAATGTTATGGTTCTTCGGAGTTTTTTTTATTCTCAACTGATTTTAATCTACCCTTCACTTTCAAAGGTAAAAATACTGGCACGGTTTCAATCTAAAAAAGATGATTATTTCAAATCAATTATTTCTTTATTATTATGGAACTGAACTTGGTTATAAAGTTTTGATTGAATCGATAATCAATTTCACTTTTTCATGTACGGTCTGTTGTAAAACCTGTGTAAAACGGCCACTCTCAATAAGACCAAAACTTGGTTTTCAAGACCGCTGGTCAAAAGTAATGCAGCATGTTCCAAGGGGAACATTCTGCAATACTTTCGACCTTCATTAAAGCTACCATTTGTCATTAAGATCTTTGTTTGGTCTATTTTTGAGTGGCCGTATAATAAATTCAAAGACCACAATGATAAGAGATGTATTGTTCGTTACTGACGTAAGTGTGTATACACCAAACAGAGTGGCTTGAAATATTAAGCTTATCTACTGTCCGTTACTGACGATAGAATGCCTACACTCAGCAGGACGACTTCATTTACTGAGGGGCTGGATGGGGGGGGGGGGGCTGGTATTCACTATGCATTAAAAATTTAGCCCATTATTCACCTCATTAAAATTTTGGGCTATTCATTAAAAGTAAGAAAGGTGGCAAAAATCTGATTATTCACTATTCATTAATTTTTGCTTCAATTCATTATAAAAATAGGATTATTCATTAATTTTTAGGCCCTCATTATTCACTATTCATTATTTTTTGGGCTCATTACTCACTTTTCATTATAAAAAATGGCCATTATTCACTAATCATTTTACCCCATCCAGACCCTCGTTACTGGCTAGAATAAGTACATTTTGTATAGCTTTAGCAGGGTGGCTGTCATTTACTGACGAGAATAAGTATAAAATAAGCAAGGCGACAACCATTCATGCCAGTACGTGCTGATAAACTGCTTTATGAACAGTGTGCAGTGGGCGAACGTTCGAAATTTCAATAATCCTGAACTTTCGAAAATCAATTCTGAAACCTACAAAATATATACAATTTCAAGCGTGGACTTTCGAAATTCAAATCTGAAAACTTGTAATATACCTACAAAATAGATACAATTTCAAGCCGAAATAATCATTGTGGACAAGTGGATAAACTGAAAATAAACAAGAAAAGCCTAATTCAGTATTTTGATGCTGAGTCAACGTCGGAATCCATAACACCGTTCGCGATTGCCGTCGCAGGCAAGTCGATGTGGGCTATCTTGCTTCAAGATCTGCAATATATTTATAGGTCACTGGATCGCATTTATACACACGCATGCTTGTAGGATTCGTGACATTAATTTGCATACCGTCTGGAATTGCATACCGTCCGTCAATGTCACGACGTAAAAATCATATGGTAACAACAAAGACGCAGACCAGACTGCACAAACAGTCTGATCTGCGCCTCTGTTGTTTTCTGCCTAGATTATATTATAACTCCACAAAAAATCAACATTCTCGCTAGTCTCTGTAGCAGAGTATGCTCGTATTTTAGTATTACCTGGTCGGAAAATCGGAAGCCCTATTTTCTTGAGAAATTTCTCATCACATAGTAGCAATATACAGACTGCATTGCAGTCGACATATTGTATTAATCGACATTATCAAGATAGCGACTTCGAAACTATACTGACGGACTTTAAAAACGCAACACTTGGATATCTGCTTTAATTTACGTCTCAAAAAAAGAAGGCAAAACGATCATTTTGTTTGTATGTTGAAGAGAGTTCATTTGTAAGTAACACATAAAAATTGTCCAATTAAAATGGATTTAACGCATTGAAAATGTAACAGTTTTGAGATAGGGGTCAATTGTTTCATGTGGCAAAATTTTATCAGTGAACAATTCCATACTTCTTTAAATTAAGAAACACAAGAAGTATCATGGACTTCATTAGTCATTTAGGAATCACTCTCATGTGCTCATATTGTTTAGCAAGTCTGCGATATAACCCGTTTGCTTATTTGACGTTTATCTGTTTGTACCCTTTCATCAGATGGCTTAAAATCTCTTCTACTTAAGAAATGTTTTAGTGACCTAAATTTATACGAAGCAGTAAAGTCATCAGGTTTAGTTGAACAATTAAAACTTAAAGCTGCATACTCTGTAACTATGAACATTTTTCGATTTTTTTTATTTTCTTTTTAAATCATTTGTAAAAGTAGAATTAAGCTTTTTTTCACAATAAAAATGTTCAGTACAGCTGAAACTGCATGGAAAAGTGAATTATCTTATCAAATAGGTGTATTTTTGTCTTGTTGGTAATTATTTGCGTCCCTCCAATAATTAAAGACCGTTGAATTTTAACATAAATGCAGTTGTTTTGATAGTGGTAACTTGTTAAGATTTGCGAAAATGGTAAAATGTTTACCTGAATTTGAGTATTTTTGCTGTGTTCTTGAAAAATAAAAACATTATTTTTAAAATTAGAAGATCAAAAGTTACAGACTATGCAGCTTTAAGTGTTCGATGATGAATCGAACTCATGATGACATTATCGAAGCAAAGGAAATTTACATTCATCAGTCTTTTGAAAGATATAATGGGAAGTTAGTGCTGCGTAATTAAAGCCCGTCAGTATATCAATAATGTAACAACAGATCAATGCTTGACTAATTTCCTTTGCAGGTCTCGGTTGTAGACGCTTGAAATTCCTAAAAAACTGAATTTCACTTTTTCGGTGGTGTGTTTGAAAACAAGCATGATTACTTGATTACTCTTTCGATAATGCACACACGTCGCGCCATGGAAAAGTGATTCGCAAAGCCAAGCATGCGCGGATCCAGAAAGTTTTGTCAGAGGGGGTCCAACTTTGACAACGTTTTTGTCCCTGTGGGGAGAGAGGATCCAAACAAATGCCACTATAAGAGGGCCATCATCGGTCCGCCAGCGAAACGCCATTAAATGGCGTTTCGCTGGCGTGCCGATGATGGCCCAACATTGAATGCTGGCTTGGTAGCTGTGATTTTTCAGGGGGATCCGGACCTGCATTGCTAGAAAACCCTATATTTTTGTGATTTTTCAGGGGAGAGGGGGGTTCGGACCCCCTGTCCCCCCACCCCCTCTGGATCCGCGCATGGCCAAGGATGTTTAGTCAGCTCTCATCTCCGTGGAACTGGAATGGCAAAAAAACGCTAACTGCTATGCACTAAGAATGTCTTATATTTTAACCCAATTCCACTACGAATGGCGTAAAATCTGCCTCTCTAATACCAATTACCCAGCCAACATAATATAGTCTCGGGCCATTATCGGCCCACCAGGGAAACGCCATTTAAATGGCGTTTCCCTAGTGGGCCGATAGTGGTCCGCTGTTGTATGCTTACTGCGTAACCTTAATTTGTTCTCTGTGTGTGTGCGTGCGTGCGTGCGTGCGTGCGTGCGAGCGAACGAGCGAGCGTGCGTGCGTGTGTGTGTGTGTGTGCAGAATGTCGAAAACTCTCATTCTGTCGTACTAACGCCCATTCGTTTGCAGATAGACTGTCCAAATGACAACCATATTATCCATATAATGTCCAAACTTGCCGCACCCTTATTACATTCAAACTGTCCAAACCTAACCCAAGATAGGTTATTCTTAGATGTACAAAGCTCTCACCCTATTTCACTTAAATGTCTTCGATCCTAACCCTATTTCGCACAATATACAAAACCTAACTCTACTACATGTAAAATGTTCAAAGCCATAATCCTAGAATACTTGTACAAACTTAACTTAGTATACAGAGTACAAACCCTAACCCTAGTGCATGTAGTATGTTCAAAACCATAATCCTAGAACACGTGTACAAACTTAACTTAGTATACATAGTACAAAACTCTAATCCTAGTACATGCAGTATGTTCAAACCCATAATCCTAGATCCCTTTTACAAACTTAACTTTATATACATAGTACAAACCCTAACCCTAGTACGTGTAGTATGTTCAAAACAATAACCCTAGAGCACTTGTACAGACTTAACTTAGTATACATATATTGTACAAAACCATAACCCTAGTACATTAAAATGTACAAACATGTCAACAATCCTAATCCCATTTCACTTAGATGCACAGCCTAACTTAGTATACATATATTGTACAAAACCATAACCATAATCAAAACCATAAACCTAGTACATTATACAAACCTAACTTACTATGCATATATTGTACAAACTCCTAGCCATACCTACATTAAAAATGTACAAACATTACCCTAGTACACATAGATGTCCACAAACTCTGGCTGGGCCAATTTCACTTAAATGTGCACACCTAACTTAGTATACATATTGTCTAGTCGTTAGGAATGTACAAACATTAATTACCCTAGTACACATAGATATACTTAAAGCCATTAAAAACGCAACCGGTACAAGTGTTATTTTTCATATAAATAGCAGCTTGTTTCACTTTGTCTTTGTACTAACAAGCGTCCCTAACGTAGGAGAACGTTTTACCAAAACTTGAGCTCAATTGCACACTTCTGCCAAAAATTTTGGTGAAAAATGACAAATTCATCAAATTTTTTGGTAACCATATTAAATCTTAAAATTGTGTTCAATTTCAGCGTGCAAGTACTGCGTTGCACTCAAACAAACAAGAAAACGGTTTAAATCACAATATTCACTTTGCTGGAAGGACCTAAAATTTATGTTTTAAATTTCATTTTTGGTGAAATTTCCCCAAAATTTGAGAAATCACTAAAACTTCAATTAAACTGAATCAATTAAAACTTGACATACGTAAGTTGTAAGGTAATAACCTATAGATATCATTTATCGCAATATTTACCGTCGAAAGTGTCGCATTTTCGTTAACTTCCGGTTTTCATGCTGAAACTTTGATGACCATTTAGAAGGTCAAAACTTCAAGACAAAAAAAAAATCTGTCGCGTGTGCATAGAAAGTAGAGCAATGTTGAAGTTTTCCCAAAGTTTGAATCCAAAAGAGCCATTCATAATGAAGATCTGATATCCAGATTAATAAGATGATTTTGCAGTTTTCGTGTCGAGGTTTGGGTTGTGTCCCTTTATCAAAAAATACAGCCTGGCTTATCTGGACTGCTTATCTGCACCAAAAGAGTATTGGCTTGATATCGCGACCATAGGTTTATGCTTTTATTTTAACAGAATGATAAAATAGCATTAAATCTCGAGTAAGGTTATACTGTAAAAGTTGCGTTTTTACTGGCGTTAAGTATATGTACAACCCTTACCCCATTTCACTTAAATGTGCAATTTAAGCCTAACTTAGTATACATATATATTGTGCAAAAACATAAACCTAGTCGTTAAGTATGTACAAACATAACACTAGTACACTTAGATGTCCACAAATCCAACCCCATTTTATTTAAATGTATACAACCTAACTTAGTATACATATAATGTACAAACCCCTTATTCTAGTACATTTAAAATGTACAAAACATAACCCTAGTAAACTTAGATGTCCACACGTAAATGTACAGAACCTAAATTAGTATACTTCGAATGTACAAAACATGACCATAGTAAGCTTAGAATGTACAAAACTGTGCCCCTAGTAAACATAAACTTTACAAAAACTTAGAATGTACAAAACCACAACCCTAACACACTTAGAATGTACAAAACCCTAATCCCGATACACTAAAACCGTACAAAACTCTTACAATACCAATATCGCTTAGCCTAAGATAGGATGTAATTGCCAACCTGAATGGCATTGTCGCAAACAGGAAGCTCGCTAGCACGAACAAACCTGTCGCCTTTCGCTCGGTGCACACTGGGATTGAGCCGCCATTTTTATTAAAAATATATTATGAGATCACTGCTTGCATGACTCGGAGCTTTATATCCAGAAAATATTGACTAAAAGAGAAATGATAAACTGTTAAAAATGTAACTTTTTGCTACTTTTAACAATAAATTCTGTCACTACAGCAGTGCGAGAATTGAACGGGACTAGCCAAAATATCGCTAGCTACCCATAATGCAAAGGGCGAAACGCGAGAGATCTAGATGAGGTATCGTCAGGTCTCGCGAGAATGACCTGAATGGTAGCACCGGCTATGTGGTGTAGCATGAGATAGCCCTTTCTGTGAAAACCACCTATATGTATTGTCTCATTTTTAATGGATCATCACTTTAGTTTGAAACAGCTTTTAAATGGCTTATATACTTTCATTTAGTAGACGAATGGTGCTGAAAGATGGCAAGCTTTTTTGAAAAGCTTATACTTGTAACCCTAAGATATAGGCACAAAATGACCAAAACGCATACTAGTTTTGGTCACCCAAAGCGCAGTAGAGTTAGGTGTAAGGGACTTTATGCATTTATATTCTTGTGGTACTGTTTCGAAAAAAGAGTACAGAAAATATATTTGACCTTCTGTGGTCTGCATCTGAAATGTCATTGGAGCAGAGACAGACACTAATTGCCTTTAAAACACATAAAATATATAATTGTCCGAGAAGCCGACAGTCAGCTGTAGACTACCAATTGAATACGCTTTGAATTTCACACACTCCCAAAGTACGGGCAGATGGGAAAATAAGGTAAATCGAAAACAAATCAATCAATCAATCAAACTTTATTCTCTCAATTACATGAAACATGTAAAGTACATATAAATAAGCATATAATTTTCGTTACTTTTTATCTAATTAGGGATATGCAAATATTCACAGCAAGCCAACCAATACGTCTCATTTATCGCATATATCAATTGGTTTAAACTTTCTGTTTTCTGTTCAAATTTTTAGAGAGCAAAATATAGAAATCGTGCAATGTTAATCCATGAGACCCTCATCATGCTCATTGAAGTTTTGGACACCGATGTCGTTTTTAAAAGGGTATTCTGCTTGGCAGTTTAAGATGAAGAAATTTCAACTTCTGTAAGTGCAACCCAGTCTATGTTCTATGGGATAATATTTGAGATTGGTCGAAGGTTATTATCAAGGCCATTGAATAGCCTTTTCGGCATTCTCAAATTAAGAAATAACGATTTGTCGAATTTTTATATAGGTCCATCTCATTCGTAAGAAACATGGCTCTCTTCTTCACAGCACAGCTTTAATTTTATGCTATGAATGGAACGGATTGGTAGGTGTGACTCCGCGATTAGGAAATACAGGTGTATTAAACCATGTCCCACCATGGTAAGGTACCGCCTACGAAATGTTCGATTTGTTCATCTATACTCGTAATGACTAACCATCACAAGCACAGAAATGGATTTGTTAACTATGTTGGCCTAGAGTGAAATATAGAATAGAATAGATTTTCGATATGCAGATGTTGCCCTTTTCATGAAATGCAGCATAATGCTGCATTTCATCGGCGTCTACACTGTTTGTAAAGGTAAAAAAGATTTTCAGCCAAAAGAATACACAATGTTTAAGGTTATAAGCTGACATCCCTAGGTATGTATAATGGACTGTTCCAAGTTAATTGTATCGAACCAGAATCGATCCTGTTGTTGTTGTTGTTGTTGTTGTTGTTGTTGTTGTTGTTGTTGTTGTTGTTGTTGTTGTTGTTGTTGTTGCTGCTGCTGCTGCTGCTGCTGCTGTTGTTGTTAACTTTGTTTTTTCTGTCCAGGGGTTTGCGACCAATTTAGACTCAAAATAACAAGGCTTAGCTTCAGAGACCAGCAAGAGTATTGGATGTTTGGACGTTGCATGCAGAGCCAATATTAAATTCTTTCTGGACAACGGAAGACAGAGGAGCTGATCTGCGCATTGCTGTTCTTTTTTATTATGGTTTCATACTAATATTTAAGTCAGTGTGAAGTCAAATTGCCTGGGTAGAACGTAATTGCTTTTTTGTTATATTAAAAATATCAATAAAAATATCTCGCTGTGACCTGCAAGGTAATAAACCGAATCTTGAGAAATCGAACCAGGACCGGACCGTGAATTGTTTTATCTGATCCGTGTATTCGATCCTCTTTCAAATAAATGAATACATAGCTAGTATAGCTACATTGTACGTTCCTTCAAAGTGAAATTTCAATGACTTTCAGTAAAGTTTCACTGAAATGTTGGAGAATTTTTTCACTGAAATTTCAGTAAAATGTCAATGAAATTTCCTCGGGGTTTCCGACAAAGTGAGATTCAAACCAGCCTGTTCAGCTAAAGAGACTAGCTTAAAGCCAAAAGTAAGAGTAAAAACAAAAATAAATGACAAAATCTTTCCTGAGTGCCAAATGCCAGGTGCATGTGTAGAGCAAGGTTTGTCGCGAATAAGGGTCATTTACATAAAACTTGGAGAAAATAAATATTTTGTGGTATATGTGTGGGTGATGGTACGAAAGTTACCTTACAAAGTATGTATTTATGATAAGAAAAATAAGTAAGTTTATATAGACATTACGCCTTCGCGCGTTTCATGATGAAAAGACCACAGGACAAAAAAAATGTTATGGTTACCATGCTCTTTCATAAACATACATAATGACCATACAAGGAGCCAAGCTGTTTGTCATATACTACCCCATGAGCCTCCTATTGATGTTATATCGCGGCATTATAACTATCTGTTATTACATAAGGGGTCGCTGGTAGAAATTTCCAATTAATGAATTTGCTATGAATATGGCATTGATGATAGCCCTCTGTCGCATCATGCATAGGTCCGGTTAAGTAAAACTGATTTTTGCGCTTTTCTTACCCGTCAATTTAAACATATGTTTTGGATACTCAAAAGAACCACCTCACTGGATCCGTACATCTAGACACCAGTGGCGGACCCAGAGGGGTTCAGGGGTTTCGCTCGAACTCCCCGCCCCTCATTTTTAAATATCCTATGAAAATGTATTAATACCAAATTATTTCATTTTCATGGGATATTTAGGAAAAGTGAGATAAAATCAGCAAAGCGAACACCCACACTTTTATACATATGAACCCACTTTTCAGAAATCCCGGATCAGCCCCTGCTAGACGATACCTTTGACCCAGTATAGGACCCGAACATATACGTACATTGGTCGTCCCGTTTGATGATACAGGCCGTTATTAGTTAAGAGGGCGTACCAAAAAATTAATCATCTTATTTTTCAACCAAAACATATGTTGTGGGTACTCAAAAGAACCGTCTCAATGAGACGGTTCTTTTGAGCACCCAAACATATGTTAAAACTGATGGGTATAATCCGTGCTCGATAAGAGTAGGGTGACTAAACAGATTTACACTTAGAAGTATGAAAGAAAAACCTATATTTGTCCTATCAGGGCCCGGAATTATAATGCCTCCTTAGAGTTAAGGAAGACTTAAGTATTGATTTTTCAGGGTGCGAAAAATAACGTTTTAAACTGATTAAAATCAAAATAGTTTTAATTTTTTATAAGATCACAATGATATCTTTGACCACAAATACCAGAACGATCCAGGCAATTTATTTAGCACTTAATATAGCATGTTGAAATATCAATACTTAACTTAAGTCTTGCTTAACTTTAAGGAGGCATTGTAATTCCGGGCCCAGGTGTCAGAATAAAGTACCATAACTTGACCAACTACGTAACTCTACTCTTATCGAGCTGGGACTCTACCTTTGATGATAGTGGTGGTGCACGCAGTTTATTATTTGCCAATATTTGGTATTACTGGGGAGCTAGGACACTAACAAATCGACCACTCACAAACAGCAGGGACCTTTAATACAAACTCGGCCTCTACAAATTCGGTATTTTGAATATTAACAAAAAGTCGTTAATTTCTTACCTGCTGCTAGCCTTTACAAACAGTTTGTAACCAGATCACGCCCGACAACACGTCGGACCAAATCTGGACCCAAACCCTGTGACACTTTGATGGTATTCCTGCATTTTTTCGTGTGTGTGTGTGTGTGTGTGTGTGTGCGTGTGCGTTCTGGGTATCTTGTTGACTTTATAATATGGGTGTCGACGTGAGAAACCCTGTCTTCGGGGGTTTGCGAACAACAAAGGCGCAGACCAGCCTGCACATTCCCGCAGTCTGATCAGCGCCGTTGTTATTCGCTTATTGAAAAGTTTTATATCTAGACTTGCTACAGGTGAAATTTCAATTTTCTAGCTAGTCTCTGTAGCGGAGGACACCGATTTGAATATCGCTTTGTCGGAAACCCCCAGGACAGGTTTTGTTGCATCGAGGCCCATATGACGGTGGATGTGCAAGTACATTGCTTATACTTACATATATATCTGTCTTTTCTATGGGGTAGAATAACCTGAAGAACACCCCCGTGTCACTGTTATCGCTCATGATATCGACACAACCGACGGAGAACTCTCCAGTACCAGGGGGTAGGTGGCGCCGAACTTTGGCAGGTTTTTCATCTTCAGGTTCCACAGTTTGTACGTTAGTGTACAGAAGAGATTTGATAAAAAGTGAATCCGACATTTTCACTAACTTTTCCATATATTCCTATGTGTTGTTATGTTTCATTCCTTTTGAGCATATCCAGTTTATCATTGCTGCA
This sequence comes from Loripinus fragilis, assembly GCA_964019695.1. Taxonomy (NCBI): domain Eukaryota; kingdom Metazoa; phylum Mollusca; class Bivalvia; order Lucinida; family Lucinidae; genus Loripinus; species Loripinus fragilis. Next base: position 47,411,583 of record OZ026528.1, read on the forward strand.
CGACACACATAAAAGCGGGTATAAATTTTAAAGCAAGTTTCAAACAAAATGTGTTCAATTTCACATCTTTATAAGTGCTATTCATATGCCTGTAAAATGCAATATCGTATGAAAAGGAACCGTCCCCAAGCAGTAGCAGCGTTATCACACGTAAGGCTGCCCTTGTATGTTTTGATAATATCCTGCTGTCCGCTTGGTTGTCATAAATGTTCCATTGACAGAAGAGCGAAGATTGCGATCCGAACCTGATCAGAATCTTCACTGAGCAGACATGCAATACTGTACGTTTTTCCTGCCCTCGTCCAGTGTTGCCACAATGTCACCAATAACAAACCGAGGTGTGTAGTAAAATATAGCCCATTAATACCCTTGTACCGTAGATACACCTACGCAATTTTAAGTAGATTTCCCATAGATGTGCACATATTTCAATAACTCCTGTCACTTATTGAATCTTAACTGTCAATATCCAGTTATAAATAGAGAAAATTATTTTATGCCCAGCTGATCAATGTTTGGTCTACATTAATACACAAATGAGCTTTGACATGACAGACCCGACAAATGAGTGAGCGCAAAGCGTAGACTCAAATCAGCCTGGGCATCCGCCCAGTCTGATCAGAGCATCCGCTCTGCGCTAGTTGGTCGCGTAGGATCCAAATTTTCCTTGTGCGGGCGGCGAAGACTCTGATCAAACTAAGTTCATGCCTAAGTTGGCACGCGTCTTCTCGTGGAGCAGGCACATTGGTGTCACATTATAGTGTAATTAAACAACCTGATTGTAGCAAACGCTCAGCGCCGCCTCGCCCGGTACCACATAAAGTTAATGTTATAAAGAAAATAGAAAATAGAACCATTTTGCCTTTTCGATTGAAAAAGCTCAGGAAGGTGTATCGGGCTAAAAAGGTCAGAACTCGGAACCCCCTGTGCTTATCAAATAAGCCAAAGCGTTCGACTTTTAAATCGTCTTAAATCATTGTCAACGAGCTTGCACGACGTCGTATGCCCGGCAGGTATGCCTATACGTCGAAAAACGTCGTATTAACGTCGTTGCTACGTTGACGTCGCATCAACGTTGATACACGTTGTTTTAAGGTTGTGTGGCAGTTGGGTAGGCGTTGACGTACGACGTTATCCAGCGTTTAAATCAGTGAATTGTTGCTTACCAAGATAATTAATGAGGGAAAAGACAAATAAACAGCTTAATCATGTCAGATATTTTTTCCGTTAAAGATATAGACAGTATAGAGACACACCCTCCTTCATAATCCAAGATCGATAGCTATGTACACAAACTTTATCGCAATTTCACAACAGTCGTTTAGGGTCAAAACTTTAAAACGCAAGCAATGCACTTTTCATATCTACAAAGGTAGCTATAATATTTAGATTTTTGGCAACCAGAAGAGAAATCTATTTATACTTAAACGCAATGTACTTTATTCCGCTATACAACAAACATAAGTCATCTCGAATAAATCCTATATGCAAAACAATCATGTGATTACAAAAATAACCTTAAGGTTTCTTTCTCGTATCCATTGTAAAAAGTACACTTAAAAAGTTTTCAATCACCAAATCGTGTAAATACCACATTTTACTTTAATCTTTTCAAGGTTCATGCGAGATACCTCTGATTTTTACCTGGGCAACGCAACGATAAACACTGTCTTTTCGGTTTAAATGAACATGTGAGACAAAAAGCAGCCTATTCAGCCACGTAGACTAGTTGGAAAATTCAAACCATAGATGAAACAAAAATCCTTATTAAGCTATCAAAGAAACGAACATTAGTGGCGCTGATTAGACTGCGCAATTGTTAGTCGAAACGTTTTCTTTTGGCGCGTCGCTCTATATAATGACTCAAGTACAGTAGCTACTGAGCATTTTTCACCCACGCGTTTGAAGGTTATAACCAGTTAATACTTTAGAAACACTGCAAAAGTGATAAAAATGTGAAGAGCCCGATCAGAATTCGTCTACAAATGAGTGGCTGAGTGGTTTAATACCAGTTAAGAGTCAATAAACGTAATATTTCCTGCCGTCGGCGGGAAAATGGCCACGAGTACGCATGAATGCACGCCAAATAATATTGGGGACGTATCTAGTTGTGAAAATTCCGGGTATCCTTGAATTTTGTTAAGTAGTCCGATATGCAGCACGCATCTCAGCAAACCAACACACAACGTTAAAAACAGCGTCATATCAGCGACGAGAAGGCGTAGCATCGACGCTATTCCTCGACGTTGGGAAACCCCAGCAAACCGCCGACACACAATTGAAGCTGATGCGTGGTGGACATCTTATTGACGTTGATTAAGCGTTGATTGGAAGCTTAACAGACGATGGGCGCTTGCTACATGCTACAAATGCTAAGGTGCACATCCTATACTCTTTACTTGTTGATTTGATTCTTACGTCCCATCAACAATCTTTCAGTTATATAGGGACGGTTTTCCTGGGTTGAACCAGTACTAGGCTAGGATTAATGTTCTTGCTCAAGGACACAACACAGTGACGCCGTTGAGGCTTGAACCAGTGGCCCTTCGGTCTCGAGTCAAGCACTCTACCACTGAGCCACTGCGCTCCCTCCTACTCTTTAACTCATAATTGAAAGGCCTGTGGTTCACGTTAATAAATTACATTACAACCGATTTTGCGATATAATAAAGAAAAAAAAGTGAAATAGGTTGTGTGTGTGCGCGTGCGTGCGTGCGTTTGGGAGAGGGGTGCGGAGAAGAGGGAAAGGGACATCAGGGTATTTTCAGTTTGTCCCCGTCGGCTAGCATTCTACAGTTTGTTCCAATTCGACGGTTAACCTGGTTCCAGTCCTTAAAACACTTTTTCATCAATGTGTCATGTCATATGCTTGTCTAATTCTGATGGCTGGCTCTGTCTTAAAACATGCGGTTCCCATTTATATAGTTGTATATATCGAGGGGTCACATGTTAGAATGACCAAATAAAGAACCATCTAAAGATTGGTTTTATCTTAACAAACAGTGCACAATCTGTTGAAAAAGTTCATCCGTCACAGTCTCCTATGTTCATGATGTTGGACAAAGTAGCAGTTTAGGGGTGGAATCGCCAACGTTTTGGCGTTTGTTTGTTTTGATGCTTTACATCCTAGACAACAATTTTATGCTAAGCACTCAACGCTTGGCGTAACCGTACATCCTGATCTATGTTTAAAATGAGCCAGTGCATGAGATTTCCAAAAATGTGGTATGTGCGACCAGCAAAGGCTCAGACCAGCCTGCGCATACGCGCATTCTGATCAGAGCCTTTGATAGCCCCTTAAATATTTTATGATTGTTAAGCTACTGACCGAACATCATTTGGAGTTTCCAAGCTTAAAAGGAGGCTGCATAGGCTCGTCTGAGTCTACACTTATCAAAATGTCACATTGTTGGAAATCACATGTCGCTGCTTAAATCATTATTCCAGCAGTCTCTGTAAGTGAGGAGGCTGGTTTGAGGTGTCAGTCTGTCAATATTATAGCTTACAACTGACTAAAAAAATTTTCAACTTCAAATCATACTGTTGAGCTGGTGTCTAGAAAAGGTACAAGTTGGCATGTGCGCACATCAAAGACTGGGATCAGCCTGGGAAACCGCGCAGTCTGATCAGAGTATAATGGGTGCTCTATGGATATCCAAGAGCCCAAGACTGCTTCAGGCGTAAACTTAGACTCTTATCAGACTGAGTGGGCGAATTTTTGCTGAACGCACATGCCATCTATTACCTTATGCTGAATACCGGTTCAGTTACGGAAATGACAACTTGTACCTTATGCTGGATACCGGCTCAGTTACAGAAATGGCAACTTGAACCATATGTTGTATACCGGCTCAGTTACGGAAATGCCATCTTGTACCTTATGCTGGATACCGGCTCAATTACGGAAATGCCAACTTGTACCTTATGCTGGATACTGGCTCAGTTACGGAAATGCCAACTTGTACCTTATACTGGATACCGGCTCAGTTACGAAAATGCCAACTTGTACCTTATGCTGGACACCGGCTCAGTCACGGAAATGCCAACTTGTACCTTATACTGGATACCGGCTCAGTTACGAAAATGCCAACTTAATATTATGCTGGATACAGGCTCAGTTAATGAAATGCCAACTTTACCTAATGCTGGATACTGGCTCAGTTACGGAAATGCAAACTTTACCTAATGCTGGATACTGGCACAGTAACGGAAATGCAAACCTGTACCTTATGCTGGATACCAGCTCCGTTATGGGCCAGGAACGAGTGTTTGTAAAAAATATCCGTTTTTCCGCTGCACCAGTACCACTGTATGTAGGAATGCAAATCGGCGCAGATAACAGATAAATACGATTATACAATTTCCAAGATCGTATCAAGTTTTATTGCAGATAAAATCGCCGATTTGGTCAGGGAAAATGGCTTAGAGGTGCAGATTTTGTTTATGTTGATGATTAAAACGTCGTAGTCAACAGTTTTTCAGTCATGTCGGGACATTACCCTGCATTTGAATCAGTTTGTAACAGAGGGTTGTGTCTTCCAGTGCCCCCGCACGCCAACCAAACTAACCCCTTATCGGACAAAACGTTGTTTCTTGTTTCTGAGAGGGAAAAATCGGCAAATGCTATTCGACGAGACACCCATTTAACATTTACATACTGATGTCGTTTTATCATTATTATGTTTGGCAATTTAAAATCTTTAAAATGGGCCTTTTTTTTTCAACTTCATAACACAACATTGATTACATGCTATGAAGGAGTTGAAGTTGTGGGCGTGCTATGATCACACCGTTAACCCAGATACCTCCAACGCGGGTATGTTACACTAACGCGGGTAACAACAATACTTGTATGCAAGGGGATGTAAGTATCTATTTTCTCTTATTTTGATGAAATTTGCCAGAGTTGATTTTTTAAATCATTATTGGAAACTGTCTATTGGGTTTCTGTAGTATTCTCAAAATCTTATTTCATAAAATCGCCAGAAACGAGAATTGGATGCGGCGAAATCCTGATTTCAATGCACGAAAATCGAAAACCCTGTTTATTGATTTGTAAATCTTTTACAAAACAAAATAAAGAGATGTTTCGATTTTTCAGGTCAGTTGGGACCGATACGAATGTGCCCTTTACAAGCAATCGAGTACTATTATGAAAATCGAATAAAATCCATTTTAACTTGAGCACTATCCTTTGATAAGGTACAACATACCACGGGTTAAATTCCTAAGAAGGTACAATAAACACGGGTATATCGGAAAACAAACCAAGGGTTGTAAGATGCAAATTTTCCTCTTTTTCAAAGAAAACTTTCATAAATGTAGGGTAAGTACTCTGTAAGACCGATTTACCGTTTGGTGACTAACCCAACGTTGTTTTAATAAATAATGATAATAATCGAAGTCAAGGATAGACTTATAAATAAGAAATTGATAGTCTGAGCTTTATGCCAAGAGATAATTGATCTCGTACGTCACATACACCAAAATCTACACCACTCTATTTCTGATCAAATGTACAATGCGGGGAACATTCATGAAAATAAGGAGCCGCACTGTAAGGAAACCATCAATATGGTTTGTATTCCCACTCCAAGTGAAGACTCATATCAGCTTAAGTCTCCACTAAATGGGACCAGAGCCGTTGCTGTCCACAAGAAAACGTACTAAGTCCTTGGGTATCCACCGAGTCGAAACCGATGGTTTTGATCATATTGAAGGGAGGATGCCCAAGCTGATCTGAGTCATAGGTACATGTATGCACAAATGGCGCATTGCTTGTTTTGTTAATGTGTGTCAAATAGTTTTCATGTACACTTTTAAAATCTGGAGTTACGTGACTTAATGCATAAAACATATAGAAAATAAAACGTGGATGAAATTGCTGCTACACTGGTAGAACTGGTAAATGTAAAAACACCGGAGGCTACTACAACCAACTGGTGCTGCTTTAATTCCGCACTGGAGCTGGCGTAAAATTTATACCTATTACTTTATTATTTCTTTATAAGCTTGCGTTTATTCTTTTTGTGATGACACGGGGCGCACAGACTGTATATAAGTCTCCATGTTTTACTGAATTTATTAAATTCATTAGACGAGTTGAGGGAAGGTGATAAAATACGTGAATTGCAGAGCCTTTTATCCAATTTTTGGTAAAGAATTTGATAAATAAAAGACAATAAACGAGTGCTCCTATATTATCAATTTAATAATCGATTTGGGAAAATTTAAACAAGAGGCTACAAGGGCCCTAGATTGCACACCTGAATCCTCCTAATACATGATGATGTATTGGCGTGTGGCTAAAGAGATATCATTTAAAAGATATTTATTTTTTTTCTTTAAACTCTGGTGGCCATGTTGTTCAGCCGAGCTGAACTTTCGAATTAATTATGGTAAAGGGCATCATGATGAATAATTCTGTAAAATTATATTAAATGGACCAAAAATTCAGGAGGAATGTCACTTAAAAATATTTTTTATCTAGAGCTATGTCGGCCCCTTTGTTCAGAGAAGTGAAACCATTTGTGCATTTTTGATACAGTCTTATGAGGAACAATTCTGTGAATGTAATTTGTATTTGGACCAGTGGATGTTGTTTAAAGAAATTTATCATCTTGAACTCAGGAGGCGCCTTTGTGCAATTTTGTTAGAGGGCATTATGAGGAGCAATTATATGAAGTCATTGTGAATTTGGACCAGTGGTTCAGGCAATATCGCTTTAAGACAGTTCAATCTAGAGCTCTGGCTGCCCCTTTGCTCAGCCCATCTGTGCAAATTTGGTAGAAGGTATCATAAGTAACAATATCGTGGGCCCATGGTTTAGCGGAGCGGAACCATTTGTGCTATTTTGGTAGAAGGCATCATGAGGAACAATTCTGTGAAATTATTTAGAATTTTGACTAGTGTTTAATAGTAGGAGGTGTTGTTTAAATACATTTCGTATATACTAATCTGGTGGCCCCTTCGTTTAGCGGAACAGAACCATTTATGTAATTTTGGTCCAAAGCATCATGAGAAACAATTCTAGGCATCATGAGAACAATACTACATAACATTTTGAATTTGGACCAGTGGTTCAATCTCGAGCTCTGGTCGCCCCTTTGTTTGGCGGAGCAGAGCCATTTATGCAATTTTGGTCCATGGCATCGTGAGGAACAATTCTGTGAAATTATTTCAATTTGGTTCAGAGGTTCAGCAGATAACGTTTAAAGCCTTTTCTTAGCTAGAGCTCTAGAGGCCCTTTGTTCAGCGGAGCAGAACCTTTGTGCAATTATGGTAGAGTGTATTATAAGGAACAATTCTGTGAAATCGTTTTGAAATTGGACCAGTCGTTCAGGAAGAGATATCATTTAAAAGATTTCTTATCTAGAGCTCTGGTGACCCTCATGTTCGGAGTAGTGGAATCATTAATGCAACTTTGTTTAAGGGCATTATGGGGAAACGTCATGCGATTTAAAAATAATGGACCAGTGGTTCAGACGAAGATGTTTAAAGAACAAGCAAGTTCGAAAATGAATTGATATCTCCACCGAAATTATGTGATATTTTCATTGCAATTAACTCCTATGTTTATCTGAGGACATTCTATAAATATTCATGTGCATCCGAATTAATATTCATGTGCATCGCCCCAAATTCATTTATATTTAGGCAATCAAAGGGCAATAACTTCTCTACACCCGATAACATCCTATGCAGCATTACACTATTGTCATATATAAATTTCATGAAACTACTTCTATTGCTTGCTAATTGATGGCTGAGAACAGGATAACTCATTGACATTCTGAAATCCAAAGGGCAATAACTCTTCTTTTGCCTAGGAAATCCAGACAAAACTTCATGTGCATTATCATATTATGGTCACATATGCTCAAAACAAAATTATGTCTAGTTATGGCTGAGGAAGGAAAAATCTTTGAAATTCAGGCAATCAAAGGGCGATAACTCCTCTATAACTCATGCCACTTAGATGAAACGATGGATGACACGGCGGACAAAGAACAATCACAATAGCTCACCATGTACTCAGTTGGGCTAAAATGTGAGGTTTGCAGAGCCTTTTTATTACTTTTTAGCAGCAAGTTTAATAAATTTGAGGATCTTACATCAGTATTCGTTTATTATTGAATTAATTAAACGAGTTGGGAAAAAGTGATAAAATGCGAGGCTTGAATTCTACTATTTTCTGTAGGACTGCAAATTTTGATAATGTATTTTATTCTCTACGGAGAGTGACATATGAAAATGAGTCACCTTGTGATAAGTATGTGCATTCGCGTAGTCTGATATCAAGACTACACATTTGGCAGATTATCTTCCACCTGTTGGATGCAGGGTTTTCATACAGGCACATACGAGTAAAATTCAAGTACTTTTCAAGGACTTCTATAAGCCTCTCCAACAGTTTTCATGGACATAAAGTTATTCAAAAATGCTGATTTAAGTGTTCAAATTCTACTTCAGAAATGCTAGACTGAGATAATGAAGACATTAGTACTGGTAATTACTGGTAAATTAGTATAAAATTGTTGTGCCTATATTTGGTGCAGCATATGCTGCACCAAATAAAGGCACAACAATTTTATACTGATTTATGTCTCTTACCAACAGTGCTTAGTCCTACAGAAAATAGTAGAATTCAAGGACTTTTCAAGGCTTTTGAGTGATTTTCCAGTACTTTTCAAGGCAGATTTAAAGTTTCAAGGACTTTTCAAGAAAGCCTTCTAAATTCAAGTACTCTTCAAGCCTGTGTGAACTCTGGAATGGTATCATTCAAAGCTTTTATGACTGTGTATTTCTGAATTCCAATCGTGGCACGAATCATGATACTGGGATCCAGCATTACAGATAACTAACATCTGCACTGAATAAAATTTCTCGTTGGTCATAAATAGTGAGTATGACCAGGAAATACTACAATCACAAACTGCAGACAAACCAATGGCTCCGCGAGGAAGAGCCACACAACAAACACGAGACACCAGGAAGACAAACTAAGCAAAGCAACCAGCTCTCTCTTCCCCATCAAGATGATTGCAAAACTAGAATGGACATTATTATGCAATTATTCACCAAGAAAGCCAAACTTCAAAAATAATACCTTACTTTTTGTATGGTAAATGAATTACCAGGGCCTAAGTATAACAAATACATTTCAATGTTATATCTTTCATACTTTTTTAATTTTTGCAAAAATCAAATATTAAGGATGACCATGCGCGGATCCAGAAAGTTAAGTCTGAGGAGGTCCAAATTTGATAACTTTTTTTTGATGAGGGCATAGAGGATCCAAATATCACTATAAATGGGCCATCAACGACCGCCAGCGAAACACCATTTCGCTGACGGGCCAATGATGACCCAACATTGAATGCTGGCTTGTTAGCTTTGTCCCCACGCTGGATCCGCCCATCTTTATTGTGTCACAATGATACACTGCCAGGCTGAAATCCATCAATTATTTTAAGAGAGAGCAAGCACAAACACAATTTTGGTCAAGTTTTGAAATAACAAGGTGCTGGTGTTGCATATAAGGTCAAGGTCATCAAAACCTAATTAAATCTTTTCTGTCTCAAAACAATGTATCCATGCAAGTTTGGTGGAAATCCACCCATAGGTTCAGAGGAAAAAGCTCAAAAAATGATCATTTTACAGTTTTCATAGGAAGGTAACCTTGAAAATAAGGTCAAGGTCACCAAAATCTAACCAACTCTTATTTGTGCCGCAAGAAAACAATATATAAATATTGGCAAGAATCCAATGTTTGGTTCAAGAGATAACGTGTGGCAACCCTATTTTGGTCGAAAGTACTGGTGAGGTCAAGGTCACCAAAGTCTGCTCAACTCTTAATCTTCTCCTAACAATGCAAGTTTGGTTAAAGTTGAACCACTGATCCGGAAGATAGTGGCTGATTTATAGGATGGTGACCTTGAAAATTATGTCATGGCCACCAAACTCTAATCAGTTCTTCCAAACCTTCCAACAATGGATCTATGCAAATATGGTCAAAATCTATCCACTGGTTCAGAATATAACGCATGGAGACACTATTTTGGACTTTCAGGCCATTCTGACATGACATAGTGGTTCCAACCTACAAACCATTCTCCTTGTGTTCAAATTAGCTAACCCCCTAGGGGTCATTTGCTCCCAGACTCGTAAAAATGCTTTGTCACATACTAAATATAGAAGCTGGGGGCCTCAGAGACTTTTTTTTAGTTTTCCCTTGTCTATGGAATCTAATGACCCCTGGGGCATGGTCAATTTGAATCCAAGGAAAACATTGGCAGGATTTATGTAGGAGACCACTAGATATTGCTATTATACTTAAAGGTGTACATTTCTATCCAATAGAGTTTATCAGCAGATTAACTAATAAAGAACAGTTTTAGAATCTCACTGGATTAAAGGGGCCCCAAGAAAAGACTTACCTGTATAAAATAAAATTTCATTCACTAAGATAAAAATGAGCGGCAAGTATGTGCGACTAACAAAGGCTCAGACCTGCACATAGGCGTAGTTAGATCAGAGCCTTTGCTAGTCACTTGCATATTCTATGAGTGTTAAGCTACTGACTGAACATTATTTGGAGTTTCTAAGCTTAAAAGGAGGCTGCACTTGTGAAAATACCACATTGTTAGAAATCACATGTCGTGGCTCAAATAACAATATTTAATCAAAAGTACCTACATCCTTTATTGCCCTGTGAGGAATTCATAATCACCTCATAAAGATTAGCCATTGACCTGTCTGAAAAAGTCCTCAGGCAGTGGTATCACTTTTATTGTCTAAATATTTAGGTCTTTAGTATAAAAGCTGCTGGACTCATGGTTTCAGGAGATTTTCTTTTCCCAATTTAAGTCAATGTGAGGTATTCCTCTCCAGGGCTTGGCCAATTTGGTGGACCCGAAGGGCTTGCTTGGCATAATTTATGTGGGGGGGGGGGGGGGGGGGGGGGGGCACTAGACATGATTATATAGTAAATATTTAAGCTTTGGGCCTCATAGTTGCAGAGGTACAGTTTTTTTCTTCACAATATAAGTTTATAGATGCTATTTATCCCTGGGGCCTAGCCAGTTCGGATCCCATGGGCATGATTTTTTTGTTTATTTGATTTGATTCTTTATGCACCATCAACAATCTTTCAGTTTCATAGAGGGGGGTTTTCCTGGGTTGAACCAGTACTAAGCTAGGATAATGTATATGGGGCAAGATTGGGACTATTTTTCGTTGCACTAGATTTCTACATAATAAATATATAAGGTGTTGGACTCATGGTTTCAAAGTATATTTTTAGAGTTTTTCCCCATTGTAATTCTATATGAGTTTTATGTTGCCTTGGCAACCAGAATTCGGATCCAAAATCCCTTTGATGTTTTTATGAAAAATGATAAAAAATCATTGACTGACATTGTTTAAAGATATATAGAAAACCTGTGTAAAACGGCCACTCAAAAATAGACAAAACAAATATCTTAATGACAAATGGTAGCTTATTGAAGGTCGAAAGTGGAGCATTCTGCAATACTTTGACCTGCATTAAGCGATAGTTGGTCTTGAAAACCAATTTGTGGTATTTTTAGAGTGGCGGTTTTACACAGGTTTAATGTAGTTCTTTGAAACTGTGAACTGATGATAATGACCACAACCAAGGTCCATTGCCATACTAAAATTTGGCTTAGGTGAGCTAAAAACAAAGGTCAATAACAAATAGAGTTATGGTTCTTGTGCAATGCACTTTATTGACTTCAAATACATTTGAAAACATTGTTCCAGCAGCCATTAAGAAGTCTTTCAAACTTTTCAAAAGAAATTTGAATTTTTAGCAGCCTCAATTGGTCACATCACAAGTTGTCTGAAAATAGAAATTAAACATTTTTACTTTTTGTTTGCTGGGTAATTCTTCATGCTTTTGTTTTGTCATATCAGGGTTCCCACAGAAATTCAAAAGCACAATTCCATGACTTTTCCATGATTTTCCATGATCAACAATGTAATTTCCATGACTATTTAATGCATGGACGCCAACCTTTCAGCAGCATTTTCACCATGCTTATAGATCATGCATGCATTTTGAAATAATTAAAACTCGAAACCACCAGTAGCCAGAAAACTAGCTGTCGGACACAAAAGTGTCCGACAGCTAGTTTTATGTCTACTGGTGGTTTCATCAAATTATTTCACAAAATTCCATGATTTTTCCAGGATTATTCAGGTTTTTCAAATTCCATGATTATTCCATGCATGGAACTTTTTTTAGTGATTTTCCAGGTTTTCCATGATTTCCAGAGCTTGTGGGAACCCTGTCACATACTCGACGCGAACTTTAAAAAAGACAGAAAGAAAAAATATTTGTGTGAAATAATTGTAACTTGGGCCACTGGTTTAATAAGAAGGCTTAAAACAATCTTAATGCAGAATAGAGAGCGGTCACAAAAGCTCATCTTTGCGTACTTTGTGTTCATTTGAGCTAATAAAAATGGGTGGCCTTATTTACTAGGGAAGGTCCACTGAGACCGGCATAAGATCTAAAGCATCTGCTTTGATCTAGGCTTCTTTTGAGACAAACTTTGAATTAGAAATTTTGATTGGGTGGGAGGCATGATACATTCACAAGTTACTATCTATACAGTTTCATAGTATTTGGGCATGAAGAATGTTTTTAGATAAAATGCTCAAAAAAGTGTGTATGAAATAGGAAATGTCGACATGAAAAAAACAAGTAACACAGAGTTCGCACAGGCTTGAAAAGTAACTGAATTTAGGGCTTTCTTGAAGTCCTTGAAAATTAAATCTGCCTTGAAAAGCACTTGAAAATCACTCAAAAGCCTTGAAAAGTCCTTGAATTCTATTTTCTGTAAGACTTAGCACTGTTGATAGAGACCTAAATCAGTATAACTGTTGTGCCTTTATTTGGTGCAGCATATGAACGCAGACCATACAAGGTATCTGATGCAAGTATGAATGCTCTCTGACAAGTGATAGTCAAAATATGGAGCTGGCAGACAATTCTCATGAAAAATCATTCCTTATTTCTTTCGAAAATTAAGTAAAATTTTTGCAAAATTCGTCGTCTGCTGCAGTCTTGATTGGCACTTTAAGGGTTAATACTGGTTCAACTAAAAACAATTCCTGTCATAACTGAATAAGTGTTGACTGGGGTGTAAAGCATCAACTAAAACAAGAAAAACAGAATATTTCACAATGCCTCGCCACAAATTCGAATTGAAGCCTACAAATTATGTTAAGTTATAAATAGAAAATAAAATGTTAGGCAATTCTTAAGAAGCACTGAAATAATTAGGGCCTCGCACAAGGAAACCTGTCTTCAGTGGTTTGCAAACGAACGACAAAGGCGCAGACCAGCCTGCACATCCGTGCAGCCTGATCAGTGCCTTTGTTATTCGCTCATTGGAAAGTATCATATCTAGCCTTGCTACGAACAATATTTCAATTTTCTAATTAGTCTCTGTAGCTGGGGAGACTCGTTTAAGTCTTGCTTTGTTGGAAATCACAAAGACATGTTTTCTCACGTCGGGGCCCATTACATACCTGCAACTCCCAGGGGCCCAGCTCTTCCAGCCCCTAAAAACCCTGGAGGTGGTGGTACAAACCCCATACCCATAGGGGCTCTTCCACGGCCCAGGCCAACAGCAAGACCACGTCCCCTTCCTGGACCACGCTGCGGAACTCTTTCATATATTTGCGTAGGTGTCTTACTTGCTTCATTAGTTAGTCCTTTCTCTAAAAATATTATGAAGAAATAGAGGATCTTACATGAGTGCTCGTGTTTTATTGAATTAATTAAACAAGTTGGTTAGTTTGTTTGGTGCTTAACAACACATCAACCTTTGTGAGTCATTAGCCTCAGACAGTATTAAATTAAACATGATTTGGATGGAAAAAGTAAAATTTTGTAATAAATGGAATGATGATGAGGAGTTTGTATAATGATTTCTAGTTGCAATAGGATTGTTGACAGGAGAGATCATGAACAATAATCTGACAGTTTCAAAAAGAGCTATTCAAACCACTGTACATGCTCTTTAACTGAACAGAATACAACATTAAAAAATCTGTATTATGGTCTGATACAAATGTAAAACAAAACACAATTTTCTCAATAGCAATTATAAACAAGTTGGTGATAAAATGCATCTTATCTCTTTTTTGCAATGAGTTTAATAATTCAATACACTAGAACATGAATGTTAGATTCTTTTTATCACGACATTAAAATTAATTAAAAATCTTTTATTTTATTTGTTTTGCCAAGGTTGGCAATCAACCGGTCAATATACACATTGCCCAGACCAGTGGTCATTACTGGTTTTAACCAGTCATTACTGGTCGATTGGTCAATTGAAAAAAACATGGTCCATGTGAAGATACTTAGCATTAGTTATCCTTGCTTACTGGACTCAATAAACAGACTTATAAGATAATACAGGCTTAATTGAAAATGTGTTTCATGAGTTGCAATTGCTTTTAAAAATGTATTAATAGTTAAATAGACCATAAAACAAACAAAAATGAATGTCAATAGTCTAAATCAATCTGAATCATTGCCACAACTTTCAGTTCAGACTTAAGACTATAACTTATTTTCTATTATTCATTAATCAAAAAAAGTATAGCAATTGCAATTAATGAAATTAAATCAATTTTAAAACTAGCTTTTTTAGTCATAATTTTTTTTTTAATCAGTGACTTATTAAATGAAAGAAAGTACAAAATATCAATCAATACTTCAAATTGATCATCAAAGGGGTCATCATGTACGAATTAGTCTTTGCTCTATTGGTTAAAATGCAAATCGAATATGCTTCTCACTGAAAGGACAAAGGTGTGAAAATTGTAAAGAAATCACTAAATGTTGAACAATATATCATAGAGTTAGAACAAACAAAACTGTCAAAATACTGGACATGTCTCTCAGACTAAAGAAGGTGTGTCCAGTTTATTAGACCTATCCAATCACTGAGCTTAAAATGCATTGGCTAATTCACTGGCGTCTGTGTTAATATGAGGTGTGAAAATGTGGTTATTCTGTTATCTGCTGTTATCAGTTAAGTTAATAATTTAACCAGTGTCATAAATTCATAAAAGTTATTGTCTCAAAATGATGAAAAAGACCCTGTTAGGCTGTAT
Organism: Loripinus fragilis; assembly: GCA_964019695.1. Lineage (NCBI taxonomy): Eukaryota > Metazoa > Mollusca > Bivalvia > Lucinida > Lucinidae > Loripinus > Loripinus fragilis. The sequence continues at coordinate 47,426,742 of OZ026528.1, forward strand.
GGTTATTCTATTCTGCCCTTGATGATTAAAAAAGACTAATGTTAGTGCCTGGACTGTAATGCTGAAGTCAGTGCTAAGGTAAAAAGTGCCCTTGGCAGGGATGAAACAGTATTTTTTCTTTTTTCAATAAATAGAATGTAAAACCTGACCTAATATCTCCATCCACAATCAAAACGGCCATTTAAAAATTCCAATCTACCACTCAGTTTGTATTGACCACTTTTTGGCATATTGACCGGGGCCGTTTTAACCGGTTAAAACGGGGGTGGTTTCAACCGCCCAACCCTGTTTTTCGCTTTACATACCAGTCAAAAGCTATGGTCATGTTGGGACAATCAGTTCACCTAGCCACACTGTTTTCCTGGGCAAGCTTGATCAAGCAGCTAACCAGTACAGGGGTCGGGAGTTTGATCCCTGGGCGGAAGAAAGTGTGATTAGGTGAACTGACCCGCCCTACCTGACCATAGCTGTTGACTGGGTTGTCATGGAATAAACTAGGGGGCAACTAGGGGGGGAGTAGTTGCAATAGGGGCCAAAAGATCTTATGCGAAAAACATAAAAAAATCAAGTTTTATAGAGGATATAGAGAAAAAATACCTGTGTTTATTGGTTCAGTTTCTGGGTTCACCCTGACCTGTTCACCATTCACTGGCCCAGCATTACCTGACCTTAAACCCCTGCCACGAGCACGCCCACGTCCTACAGTGTATGCAAATACCGAGGACATAGGCTGTTCCCTAGGTCTAACCTCTGGCCTGTTTGCCATGGCAGCAAAGGATGTTGTCTTTGGGAGTCTTAGTGCTCCCTCTTCATCCTGAGGATTTTCCTTTCTATCAATCTGTATGTTTTCCAACATGTTTTTACTGCAATTTATAAACAAATACTGATAAAATCCTTGATAAGTCAAACCTTAACCATTCAAAGTTATCACTTTTAGGATACACTGGATTCAAAGAATAGGGTGTATCAGGGTTTATACAGGCAAGTATGAGTAAAATTCAAGGACTTTTCAAGGACTTCTAAAAGCCACTCCAACAGTTTTCAAGGACTTAAAATTAATGAAAAATACTGATCTTAGTTTTAAAATTCTACTTTAGAAATGCTAGACTGAGAAAATGGAGAAATTATTACTAGAGAATTAGTATGAAACCGTTGTGCTTTTACTGCATATGCTGCACCAAATAAAGGCACAACCATTTTATAATGATTTCTGTGCTAAGTCCAACAGAAAATAGTAGAATTCAAGGACTTTTCATGGCTTTTGAGTGATTTTCCAGTACTTTTCAGGGCAGATTTAATTTTCAAGGACTTTTCAAGAAAGCCCTCTAAATTCAAGTACTTTTCAAGCCTGTGCGAACCCTGAACTCGTCTTCTAGGTCAACTCGTCTAGGGTCAACTCGCCACAACAACTCGCCCCATTCCTATTTGCATGGGAGACCTGATATACATCAAGAAATTAGTGAGTAGACAAACTTTTGTGAATAAAATCGGTACACTTCTCGAGTGAACAATGCTCAGATTAACCTGCTCTTGCCAGTACGTCCGAGATTGGATTGCCTGTGTTAATATATAAATGAACATTTGGCCCTGTCATGTTAGCCCTGGAATATTCTAAGTTTTCAGCTCAGGTAGATGTGTGATTAGAACCATATGTTGTAGAGAAAATGACACCTATCATCAAACATTTATCAGCCCCTCCGCCTTTTTAAACATTAACAGGATTTATTCTGCAGGACACCACTGTCCTCAAGCTTCTACTTTATTTTTATTAATTCTTTCTATTCTTAATGGGTTCATTCTCATCATTAGCATAGCAAGACAACTATGTCATTATTGAGCTAATCTTGTAACAAGTAAACTTTTCGACAAACTCCATTCTTGAATAATTAAAACTTAATTGATGAACCTCTGACCGAGGCACCAACCTACTAGGTGGGTATCTATGTATGGGGGCGAGTTGACTAGAGGTGAGTTGACTCAGGGACGACTCGACCTGGATTCATATCTCCCAATGTGGTCAGCTTATAACTTTTGCAAACAGTTTGAACCCAGATCAGGCCTGACATTCTGTTGTGACTGATCTGGATCCTAACTATTTGACAATCTTTATTTCCGCTGTTTTTGCGCATATCAGAATATTGTTTCTCGCATACCAATGCATACTAGATAGAGTGATCCCTTTGTTAGCTCCCTGTCATAAAAATCCGTCCTGCATCATAATTCTATGTAATGGATTAACAAGAACTCTCTTAGCAGCAACAGTAAGTTTGTTGAGGAAAATCAGTTTCTTTTTCTAAATCCATTTTGATAAAATAACCATTTGTTCATTGTTTAAAGTGCTGTTTAATTGCTGTTTCAATTTGTCATATCTTGGCTGACAAAAGTTGACCATCATACACCGTGCGCCATTGACTGTAAACATCAACTCAGTAACATCACAAACAAATATTATACAGTATGTCGCTAAATGAAAAATTGGTATGTGAGAAAATCAATTGATCATTACTCTTCAGTGGTTACATAAAAATACCAACCCTCTGGTCCACCATTCAGTGGGAAATTCAACAAGCCTCGTTTCTCACCGAAAGTTGGGCCCTTAGATTGAGATTTTCTTGTCCCCACTGAACACCAATGACGGATTCTATTTATCTCTCATAACCCTTATCAGATCTTTGGAAAGAAATCAATCAACTGCACATCAATCCGTAACTAATGACATTGTAATGTTAAAATGATGTCACCATGTCAGATGTATGTTTCATACCAGTGTATTAAGGATGATCACAGTGTATTCAGGATTTTCTGTTTACGTTTTTTTTAACTTTTTTCCAATTTAAAATGAGGTATTCAGTGGTGAGCAAGAAAAAGAATTTATAACTTGTGTGAGGATGGGATAGATCAATCAGTACCTCATGATGACCATTTGGCATCACTTGACAAGTCTCGTGATGCCAATCGGTGATCCTCAAGAGAGACTTTTCTATCCCATCCTCACACTCATGATGGATTCTTATAATCCAGAATTGTGGTGGCCTCCAGATAAGAGTGCGTATTGAAAAACTATTTTCTTTATTTTACATCCAAAACATATGTTGTGGGGACTCAAAAGAACTGTCTCAGTGAGACAGTTCTTTTGAGCACCCAAAACACATATTCAAATTGATAGGAAAGAAAATAATTACAATTTTACGCTCATAAAATGTCCTTATCTGGATCTATAATTTGGTTATTCTTACATTTTCTCTTCATTCGGTAGGTTTACATCTATTTACATCCAAAACATATGTTATGGGGACTCAAAAGAACTGTCTCAATGAGATTTAAATCAATGGGTAAGAAAATGATTACAATTTTACGCTCATAAAATGTCCTTATGTGGATCTATGATTGTGGTATTTCTTACATTTTCTCTTCATTTGGTAGGTTTCCATCTTTTCTCATCTGTTTCTTCTCACCAGTAGACATGCTGAAATCACAGAAAATAATGATTATCATAAATTATTTTATCCCTTTAATCATTTTTATCCTTATAACTTCTTCCATACATATTGATACAATAAGAATGTGGACATCCAGGGGTGGGGGAAGGCACTCTCAATTTTTCTTGACACCTAAGCATGGAAACACCATCTACTGCTTACCAAATAAAACATCAGGAATATCAGGCATACCCCAAAGAATATTTGAAATTTAGCAACCCCCAAAAAATATACCAATTCTGTACCTTGACCTTAAGCCATTTATGCCGAATGGATTTTACCATTTTTATCAATTGGACAAGTTCATTTCCAATTTAAGGGTTGTCAGGTAGTATTTTTTCATTTTTTACTAATTCTAATAGAATACTCTGTGAGCAAACATTGGAGACCCTGATCAGACGCTGCGATCTGTGGTGTCTGATCTGGGTCTGCATTGTTTGTAAATGTCCCATAAAAAGGATGATAGGCTTATATGGGTTAAGAAAAAGCCCTATAATGTATAGAAATGACCCCCCTCCTCCCCAAAATATCCAGTTTTGTGATCCCCCCCCCCTGCATTGTTTGTAAATGTCCCATAAAAAGGATGATAGGCTTATATGGGTTAAGAAAAAGGCCTATAATGTATAGAAATGACCCCCCTCCTCCCCAAAATACCCAGTTTTGTGATATCCCCCCCGTAAAAAAATATCCACAATTTCATCATACCCCAAACAATATTCACATTTCTGAAAACTCCAAAAATATAGAAATTCAAAATTTTTAACCAACAATAAATGTCACAGTCACGTGACGAATGCCCCCAAAGGAATTGTTCTAGCATAAGACACATTTGAGGAAAGTTAGCTGTAATATAGGAGATATGCTCCAGACACGAAAAACCTAGAAATGAGGCCAGAAGTCAATGTAAAGGTAAAAGTGATCCAAAATGGTATGCACCACTCCACCATCCCAAGAGGATCAACACACCAAATTTGGGATTCCTACATCAAATAATATAGGAGATATGCTCCAGACATGACTATTCTAGACACTAGGTCATAGGTCATGATCACAGTGACCTAAAAATGGTATGCGACACATCAGCATCCAAAGATGTATCCATACAGCAAATTTGGGATTCCCATCTCAATTAATATAAGAGATATGCTCTGGACACAATTATTCTACAAACTAGGTCAAAGGTCAAGGTCAAAGTGACCTAAAAATGGTATGTGGCACTCTACCATCAAATGTTGTATCCACACACCAAATTTGGAACTCCTACCTTTAATAATATAAGAGATATGCTCCTGACACAATTTTTCTTAAAACTACTTCAGGGGTCAAGGTCACAGTGACCCATAAATAGTACAAGGCACTCCACCATCCAAAGATGCATTCACACACCAAAAGTGGGATTCCTATCTCAAATAATGTAAGAAATATGCTCCTGACACAATCATTATTAAAAACTATGTCAGAGGTCAAGGTCATAGTGACTCAAAAATGGTAAGTGACACTCCCCCATCCCAAGATGCATAGACACATCAAATTTGGAATTCCTACCTCAAAGACTATAAGAGATATGCTCCGAAGACAATAATTCTTAAAACTAGGTCAGAGGTCAAGGTCACAGTGACCCGAAATGGTATATGGCACTCCCTCATCTCAAGATACATTAAAACACCAAATTTGGAATACCTATCTCAAAGAAAATAGGAGATATGCACCAGACTCAATGCAGTTTCTAGAAACTAGGTCAGAGGTCAAGTTCAAGGTCATATAGACCCAATTGTGGTATGCGACACTTCATCATCCCAAGATGCATTCACACACCAAATTTGAGATTCCTACCTCAAATAATATAAGAGATGTGCTCCGGACACGATTATTCTAAAAACTAGGTCATAGGTCAAGTTCAAGGTCACAGTTACCCAATTATGGTTCGCTACACTTCCTCATCCCAAGATGCATCATCACACCAAATTTGAGACTCCTAGCTTAAATAATACTAGAGATATTCTCCGGACATGATTATTCTAAAAACTTGGTCAGAGATCAAGGCCACAGTGACCCGAAAATGGTTTGTGACACTCCATCATTCCAAGATGCATTTAAACACGAAATTTGGAATTCCTTTCTCCAAGAATATAGGAGATATGCACCAGACTCAATGCAGTTTCTAGAAACTAGGTCAGAGGTCAAGTTCAAGGTCACAGTGATCCAATTATGGTACGGGACACTTCTGTCATCCCAAGTTGCATCCACACACCAAATTTGAGATTCCTACCTCAAATAATATCAGAGATATGCTCCTGACACGATTATTCTAAAAACTAGGTCACAGGTCAAGGTCATAGTGACCTGAAAATGGTATGTGACACTCTGCCATCCCATGATGCATTCACACACTAAATTTGGAATTCCTACCTCAAAGAATATAAGAGATATGCTCCATACACAATATTTCTTAAAACGAGGTCAGAGATCAAGGCCACAGTGACCCGAAATTGATATATGACACTCAGTCATCCCAATATGCATTTACACACCAAATTTGGCATTCCTATCTCAAAGAATATAGGAATATGCACCAGACTCAATGCAATTTTTAGAAACTAGGTCAGAGGTCAAGTTCGAGGTCACAGTGACCCCATTATGGTACATGACACTTCCTTATCTCAAGATGCATCCACAAACCAAATTTGAAATTCCTACCTCAAATAATATAAGAGATATGCCTGGACACGATTATTCTAAAAACTAGGTCAGAGGTCATGGTCAAGGTGACCCGAAAATGGTACGCGACACTCCGCCATCCCAAGATGCATCCACACAACAAATTTGGAATTCCTACCTCAAAAAATATAGGAGATATGCACCGGACACGAAGCGGGACGGACGGACGGACATTGTTATTACTATTAAAACTAAGTCAGAGGTCAAGGTCAAGGTCACAGTGACCGGAAAATGGTACGCGACACTCTGCCATCCCAAGATGCATCCACACACCAAATTTGGAATTCCTACCTCAAAGAATATAGGAGATATGCACTGGACATGAAGCGGGACTGACGGACGGACAGTGCGATTACTATATGCCTCCCGAAGTTCCTTTGGGGGCATAGTATAAAAAATGGCCAGAGCCTATGTTTATATGAAATTTCAGAGTATCCACGCGCCATGGGGTGATCATCCATTGCAAATAAAGGGGTCGACGATAAGAATTTTATATTTATGTAGTATTTCTGTCACTTATAGGTAGGAGTGGGGTATAAATAGCAGAATAGACAGTCAAGCTACAGGGGATAACTCTAATTTGATTAGCTTCTTGCAAATACCTGAATTATAGCTGACAGGTCTTATCAGCTCATTGACCATGCTGCTTATTAGCCTACACAAGCCATTGGTCTAATGTAACCAGACAGTAGTTAATCTCCAACTACTTAGTGTCTCATACTGAAGCCACTCCACTGCCGGAGTGTACAGGATTCCTGCCTTTAAGATTGCTTTCATCTTGTAGAAGACTATGATGAAATTATGGGTCCTAAATTGGATCCACATCACATGACACTCCAACTGTATTGTCTTATCATGCTGGGTAATTTTGTTTAAAGATATTTCTTATCTACAGCTCTGGTGGCCCCTTTGTTCAGTGGACCAGTGCTATTATGGTAGAAGGCATCATGAGGAACAATTCTGTAAAATCATTCGAATTTGGGCCAGTAGTTGCTTAAAGACAATTCTTACCTAGAGCTCTGATGGCCCCTTTGTTCAATGGAGCAGAACCATTTGAGCAATTTAATAATAGGGTACCTTGAGCCACCATTCTGTGAAATTATTTTCAATTAAAACCAGTGATTCAGAAGGAGATGTTTAAAAGAGTTCTTATCTAGAGCTGTGGCAATCCTCATGTTTGGCAGAGCGGAACCATTTATGCAATTTTTTTTAAACAAGAGATGTCTTTTAAGGAAAAAGTCTACTAACCACGGACAATGACCGATCACAATAGCTCAACTTGAACCTTCAGCTCATGTGAGCTAAAAACCATGCAAACTTAACCAAGCAAAGAGATCTTGGCTTGTCATTTCTAGGAATGCAAACAGATGATTTGGGCCTTGACGCAAGAAAACCTGTCTTCAGGGGTTTGCGAACAACACAGGCGCAGACCAGCCTGCGCATCCGCGCAGTCTGATCAGCGCCTTTGTTATTCGCTTTTTCAAAAGTATAATATATAAACTTGCTACAGATGAAATTTCAATTTTCTAGCTAGTCTCTGTAGCTGAGGAGACTGGTTTGAAACTTCCTTTGTCGGAAACCGCGGACAGGTTTTGTCGCGAAGAGGCCCATTTGTCAGCACCTAAGATTTTGGTACTTATCACTCTATTACCAGCAAAGGATCAGACAATAAGAATCCACTATCCTACATGAGTGTGAGGGTAGGATAGAAAAATCTGCCCCGAGGATCACCGATTGGCATCACGAGACTTGCCGGGTGATGACAAGGGCTGTTTTTTTCTATCCCATTCTCACTTGAATAATGGATTCTTTTTCTTGCTTACCACTACAAGGTGTTTTATGTTTATTTAAACAAATTTGAAAATGCCGTTTCTCAGTCATTTCTCTTTATATTCGGTAATAATTGATTTCCATGGGTAAGTCTGATCTCCAGAAATACACAGTCATCAAGAAAACAGTATTTTATTTTTATTTTCTGGTTTGAATGCTGTTTTAAACGAAATGTACTAAATCTTTTTCGAACAATTTCTCAAAAAAATGTGAATTTTTTCTGTTGGAACCTTTTCTATATTGTACATAAATAATTAAAGTCTGTTCTGTTAGAAAATAAAGCATGCCAGTTTTACTTTCTGGAAGCAACTTGAACATCAAATTTTAGGGTTTACAGTTTCCATATCAACACTTAATTGTATGCAAAATACTCAAATGCAATAATTGGTGATCAGTTTTATCTGCGATAGATACTTAAAATATTTTTAAAAAAAATAGATTCCGCTCTGAGATTTGAGAATTTGTTTTTCAAAATTCTTCCAAGACACATTTTATACATGAGATAGCCATTTCGGCACTTTTATGGAAAAACTTATTTAGCCCAGTTGCAAAGCAAAAACAGGCACACATAGGCTGTTTCTCATTTGAATAGGTTCCACTAAACCTTAAAGAAAATCTCAAATTTATTATTTTCTTAGAAGATACATCCTTTTCAGCTCTTAAATTCTGGAAAAGGGGGGTGGGGATGTATTTAGAACCCCCCCCCCCCCTCCCCCATTATGACTATGCAATAAATTGCCATCTTGTCTATTTGGCAATACCAGGGACACGTCCGTTATGTATGAAAAAGCAACAATAGTGTGTTTTATTTATATGCAATCGCAAAATTGAGATTCAAATCTGTTCAAATAAACCTGAAACAGGTCTCATATATACCCCATTTATATTTGAAAAACATGAAAAAAAGACTTCCAGAAAATCATCAATACCCTAAGATGTGACATGGTGACGTCATTGCAACATGAAAATGACGCCACAGATCGACGTGCTGCCAGCGTGCAGCTGTTCGTTTTCCTATCTTTCCCACGGGCTGATACAGGTATGTGAGATAGAATCATCTCACATGGGTAAAATCAATGGAAATTCCTATCTGGTGTGTGAGAAAAGCCTGTCCATCCACCCAAACATGCAAGAGCCTCAAAGTTGCTGTTGGCATGCACAACACACTGAAGAAGATAAAGGCTGGGACCAAAACTTAAAACTTCCAACAACACTAGCTAGCTGGACATGCATGTTTAGAGGGACTTTACTCGCATAAGATAATTACCACAATCTCATAAACTGGCCCAGAGTTACTTACCCTCCTATGTTCATGAACCTCACTCTAGGATAGTGACTGGGATCAACACCAACCCTCACTGAACCATCAGCCTCTGTAAGACATCAGTAGCTTATTACAAACTCATTAAATAAAACATTTTTTACAATACTCACTCTTTACATTACACACAAATATCATTACACAATTTGCATTAAATAACTAATTGCCTACTAAACTCCAGCTGAAATGTTTTTAGAACTGATTTCTCGCAATAGCTTTTTACTTCATCATTTATCGAAAAACTTCTCCCGATGAAAAGGATTCAGCTTCTCCAAACAGTTTCACCATCCAAGATGATGGCGATTCCTCTGGGCTAAGCTGCACTCTTTGGACATTTTAAACAAAGCGCAAATAAACCAAGTTCAAGATGCCAGTCAAGGAGTTACATTGCAACGCCCAAATTCAACCACTAAAGCAATGGATGGCTTGTTCAAATATAATGGAAATTGCCCCTTATTCGCTTGTTCGCTAAGCTAGTGGGTCATCTTGAAACTGTTTGTTTCCTTGCACGTGCATAAAAGAAACATTACACGTCATGTGAAAACCCAGTCTTTGTTCCTACAAATAAGCCTGCTTAAAGTTTATTTTGCATATGCATGGTAAATTCAGAGCATGTTAACAGCAGTTTTACGTTGTGCACAACCTTTGAATAAAACGGGCTATGCACCGCTTACAAATATTTTTTGAGACTACCCCCTTCTGTCATGCCTATACGAGTTTTCACCTGTCAATAAAAGACTTAGAAATTTAGGACTAATTCAATTTATTCCAAAATCTTCATCTACAGGGCTTCCATTAACTTTCAAATTCAGGAAGTCCAGACTTCCTACCTTTGAAATTTGGAAGTCCCATTGATTTTTTTGGAAGTCCCACTTTTTTCTGTGATATGGTCGTGGTATGGCGGATTTTTGAACTTGCTTTGAAAATTAACATATATATTTCAGAGATAATTCTTCTTTGTTCCTTATAATGCATTTAGGTAGGTAGGTAGTAGGTAGTTAGGTAGGTAGGTAGGTAGGTAGGTAGGTAGTAGGTAGGTAGGTAGGTAGGTAGGTAGGTAGGTAGGTAGGTAGGTAGGTATTTGTTTGGGAGTGTTGTGTAGCAATAATCATTTTAAAAGCTTGTACTTGATTGTGTAACAATTATTTTTTAAAGCTTCTACTTGTACAGCTTAAAAACTGCAACGACAAAAAACAACAACATGATGTTCGTTTTTGATATATTGTATGTTCTTTGGTGTAGTGCCTGTGTACACGGCCTCAAATCACTGCCTCCTTCTCCAAAAAGAGCAGAACGTAAAGGGAGGCGAAGGCCCTTCCGGGAAGCAGGCAGTGGGCATAAACAATGGAACACGGTAAGTTGTGTTGACACATTTTCAATCATAAGTAAATTTTCAGCGCAAAACTCGAAAATCTAAGAATGCTATGCTTCGGGCAATTGTTCAAGCTATCCGTAGAGCATGCTGTTTGCACATTTGAACTTAGTTTGTAAGCGTGAGAGCTTTTCTCCCGTTGCACAGTTGTCCAAGAAACGGTGGTTCCCGCATGGTTTTGCCTTCTAACCAAACGTATAGTAGCGTTTGGACCCTTATTAATAATACCGAGGCCCCTCAACACCCATGTTGTCCCAAATGCAATTTTTCGAGATATTTCAATGATAATTGAGTGATTTAGAGCCAAATTTCTTTAGGAGCAGGAGGCGAAGGGCAGGAGAAGGAGGGTGGGAGAGGAGGAGCAGGCGGCGATGATATCAAAATTTGCATTGATTTTGCTTATTTTTAATAATATACTTATCCAATCTATATCAAACTTGCATGTATGACACGAATGATTAAACGCTATTGTTAACTGAATTATTCTGATCACAAACATTGCTATATATACCTCTCTTATAAAATATATACCTCTAGCAAGCTCATGACGTTCTGGGTTAAACAAACAACACAATGGGAGAATAAGCGTAATTTGATATAGATTGGATAAGTATACATGTATTATTAAAAATAAGCAAAATCAATGCAAATTTTGATATCATCGCCGCCTGCTCCTCCTCTCCCAGCCTCCTTCTCCTGCCCTTCGCCTCCTGCTCCTAAAGAAATTTGGCTCTAAATCACTCAATTATCATTGAAATATCTCGAAAAATTGCATTTGGGACAACATGGGTGTGGAGGGGCCTCGGTAGTATGAATAAGGGTCCAAACGCTACTATATGTTTGGTTAGAAGGCAAAACCATGCGGGAACCACCGTTTCTTGGACAACTGTGCAACGGGAGATAAGCTCTCACACTTACAAACTAAGTTCAAATGTGCAAAACAGCATGCTCTACGGATAGCTTGAACAATTGCCCGAAGCATAGCATTCTTAGATTTTCGAGTTTTGCGCTGAACAGAGTTGGGGTAATTAAAATTGTAATTGTAATTAATTGTAATTTAATTACATTGTCTAAAGTAATTGCATGTAATTGTAATTAAGACATTTCTTTAATTACAGTAATTGAATGTAATTAATTACATGGTCAAAAATGGCAGTAATTAACAATTACTTTCAATTACTTTTTAATTACTTTTCAGATCAGTTATGAACTTCAGTTATCTAAGAATACCATAGATATTTAAAATGCTGCTAAATGGTTCTTGGTCTTTGTAAATGCATATATTATCATTTGCTGTACTCAATATATGAAAAGTTTAATGCAACATGGACAAATAAGAATTGGAACTAGTCATGCTGGTATAGACATAAGATAGCACATAACAATTTTACCACAGACACATTCTGTACATGTATGTTACCTCTACTACTTTGAAAGCACCATTTTTAAGCAAATTGTATTTCTTTGTTCTTCTTCTTATAAAAGATAAGGCTTTGTGAAAACCAACCTTTAATTGTTAAGTTACCAAAACAAAAGGTGTGAAAATCTCAACAATAGTATTTACTCAGACAATATAATTGGTTAGTGAATTGACTCCTTGAAGGTAATTTGTTAAATTTTCACACCTGGGATCAACACACTCATAGGCTAAGGTGCATGACACAATTTATCCACTACATTATTCTAAATCCTGAAACTGCTTATTTGCTATCTTCAAAATAACAATACATAGATCCAGATAAAGAAATTTTATGAGCATAAAATTGTGATAATTTTCTTACCCATCAATTTAAACATGTGTTTTTGGGTGCTCAAAAGAACCATCTCATTGAGACGGTTCTTTTGAGTACCCACAACATATGCTTTGAATGAGAACTAAATAAAAAGTTTTTCAATACACACTTTTATCTAGAGGCCTGATAATAATAATAATTATAATAAATGTGATTCAGAAAATTAATTTGGATTTCACTCATTCAGTGAACCTGGGACCTATCATTGTTGAAAAGAAAAACTAAATAAAATAGATATTCCAGTGGGGACCGAAATAGCAACCTCTTGCTTGCAAAGCCAGAATTTCACACACAAGTAATATTTTAGTTCCTTTTTGTACTTTATTTTGCCAACATTCATGTCTCATAGGGCCACACAGATTTCTTATCAACAATTTTTGAGAAGTTATTCTCTGGCATTTAAGCTAGTCTACCAAAATCATTTCCATGGTTTATCTTCCACATTGTAAGACTTTTTTTCTCAGGCCAATGTGTATTCATTTCTTTTAAGTTGCATCGCTTGACAATAATACAAGAAGTCCTAAAAATAAAATAAACTTATAGACATATATTGAATTTAGAATGCCAAGGCTACTCAGACTTTTTAAGGAAATTTTACTCATTTCATATATCTCTGAAATTAAAATCTGATGAAGCTATCTATGTGGCAGTGAAATGTAATTGTAATGTAATTAATTACATTTGGCAAAATAATTGTATGTAATTAATTACTTTACTCAAAAGCCATGTAATTGTAATTGTAATTTAATTGAACAATTTCCAATGTAATTGTAAGTAATTAATTACTTTTTCAAAGTAATTGACCCCAAGTCTGGCGCTGAAAATTTACTTATGATTGAAAATGTGTCAACACAACTTACCGTGTTCCATTGTTTATGCCCACTGCCTGCTTCCCGGAAGGGCCTTCGCCTACCTTTACGTTCTGCTCTTTTTGGAGAAGGAGGCAGTGATTGGAGGCCGTGTGTGTAGAAGAGCGTTCAAGTACTAAATTCTCGCATGCGCAGGCTAAACAACACAATTAATTACGACGCAGACGTGTAGAGTTTATAAATTTTATTTCACAAGCGTGCAAAGTGTCACGTTGGCATGTCAAACAAAACGGATACTGATTGGCCGTTTCACTTGATTGCTCTCAGTTATTGCTCAGAGATTTGATGTCCGTCTTAAGGGAATGGTTTCTAAGGCCGTTGTCAAGATGTGTCGATGTTGTCACAACTGTTGGATGACACGCTTTAATAATTACGCATCCGACTAAAGCCTACATGTGACACTGGCTGTCAATAAAACTCTCGAAATCAGTCAAGTGGGACGTCCTAGCGTTGTCAATAAAGTTTCCAAAACGAAGGCATCACATAATCTGTTAAATGTGGGCGGGTTTTTTCTGCAGACAGGACGTCTCAATAACCATTTTTGGCCGTACAAAGGAATTTTCAGAAGTCATGCGGTACGTCTTTGTTTTGTAATTTCGGCGTACGCAGCCGATTTTTGGACGTAATATACGCCGTATGCCCGCCTAACGGAAGCCCTGCATCTATATACACAAAAATCGGTTTGAGCCACACCCACCAGACCATTCCGAGAAGTTGGCGGAATGTCTCCTCTACAACTTTCATCGCAAACACATTTTGCTAAAATTTAGTGTTGCCTGATCATAGCCTTTTCAAACAGATTGACCTAGATCAGGCCCGTGGAATCGCCAGACCTGATCTGGATCCAATCTGTTTGCCATTCAGATGGTATTCCCGAAAGAATTTTTTTTTTCGAAAAATTTGATTGAAAAATATCAGACAACAAAAAAGCATGAAAAATTTCCCAGGGATCGAGAAAAGTTAAATAGACTATAATAACTTTTTAACTTTTATTAGATTATGCATGCAATATTATACAAGGAACACTTTAAATTTGGACCAGTGGTGCAGGAGGAGATGCTGTTTTAAGATATTTCTATTTTTAGCTCTGGTGGACATTTTCTTCAGTGCCAATAGCCATTGTAGCCATTTGCTACTAAAAATAAAGAGTGGCTACACTATTATATCATTGGCTAAATGTACACTTGGTGGTTGAAAAATTACATACAGTATATAGATTTGTGAAAAAAGTGTATTTTGATCAGCTTTTGGATGCTCCCCATAATGGTTTTATTATTCATTGCCACTTTTTATTATTCTGCCCATATTTAACTCTTTGGATGCTACAAGCAGAGTGTCTAAAAGTTTGGATCCAGATCAGGCCCAACATTTTGTCGGGCCTGATCTGGATCCAAACTGTTTACAGAGGTTATCAGCAGACGACAAAAGTCATCGCTAGTGGAGAAAGATTTTTGGTACACAACAACTTGTGATACTACTTTCTAGCTTAACCCCTGGCTAAGTCAATTTCATTTGGCTCCAACTTTTACGATTGGCAAAAGTGTTGGCACAACAAATTCTGACCCAGAGTAAGCCTTGAGAACCGTTTGTGCAATTTTAGTAGCGGGCATAATAAGAAACATTTCTGCGAAATAATTTTGATTTGGACCAGTGGTTTAGTGGTTTAAGATGCTGCTACAGATATTTCTATTTTTAGCTCTGATGGCCATTTTGTTCAGCAGAGCGGACTGGTATATGCAATTATTGAAAGAGAGCAATATGAGGATATTCCTTTGAAATTATTTGGGCCCTGTCGCGAGAAAACCTGTCTACAGGGTTTCTGGCAAAGCGAGACTCAAACCAGCCTGCTCAGCTACAGAGACTACATGTAGCTAGAATATTGAAATTTCGCTCATAGCAAGTTTAGAGATCATACTTTTGAATAAGTGAATAACAAAGGTGCTGATCAGACTGCTCCGATGCGCTGACTGGTCTAGCCTTTGTTGTTCTCAAACCATCCAAGACAGGATTTCTCGTGTCGAGGCCCATTTAAATTTGGACAAGTGGTTCAGAAGATGTTGTTTAAAGCAAAAGTTTATTACAAGTGACAGACGACACACAATGGATGAAGACTGGTCCATATAACTCACCTTGAGCTATATTAATTTCTAACACTAACTGGACAATCTCAATATGTATGGAAAAACTCATCAGTATATAGAGGGTCAAGGATTCTGTAAGTGATGTAAATTAGAAATTTTTGCCAAAATTTTATTTTAGCGAAAAGCGTTAAGACATATGGGCCTCAACCCAAGAAATCCTGTCTTCGGGGGTTTATAAACAGCACAGGCACACACCAGCCTACGCCCTTTGTTAGTCTTTTTTTGGAAAGTATCATATAAAAACTTGCTATAGGTGAAATTTCAATTTTCTAGCTGGTCTCTGTAGCTGAAACGACTGGTTTGAAACTCGCTTTGTCGGACATCCCAAAGACAGGTTTTGTTGCCACGAGGCACATATTTGACACTGTAAAATTTTGCGATAGCACATGCTTTACCTACATCAGTAGATGACAGAGTGATTTCCCATTTTGGGAGGGTTTTATTTTCATGAAACTTCGAATTCGCGGATGAGAAGTTTTGTGAAAATAAAACTATTGAGAAATTTTCCGAATATATGTATCTTAGGCCAAATAAAAAATAAGTGTGTTTCTGGTAACGGTATTGAAAATTTTAGGTAGGGTAAGACACACATATTTCTTTTAATTATTTTTTTTCAGGAAAAAAATATAATTTTATGCATTTTGAAAGGCATTTCGCCTTTCAAAATACCAGAAAATAATATTTTTTCCAGAAAACCTGCAAAAGATTCTAGGTTTTACCAGTAAATTTAGGTAGGTCGGGTTATCCTAAACACAGGCTGTGACAGGTGTTTTTTTTTATTTGGCCTTACCAGCATCCCAGTCTTCTGTGGCTGGAACTTCCAAATCGCTATGGTGGGGTATTGAAGTATTGCCCTTCAATCTGGAATCATCTCTAAATTGTTCACTTGCCTCTGAAATATAAGAATCATTCAGGGTTCAAGCTGGGCCCTGACAATAGGGAGAAATGACTTCTTAGGGAGAAGCAATAGTCAGATAGGGATAAGATATAGAGCAAAGTTACAACAATTTCTGTCAGTTTAGAAGCAAATTAGCCATTACACATACTATTGCCTTTAAATGGAAGGAGAAATACGTTGCAGTGGTAGTAGATTGCAGCTTGCGTTTGTGTGGTGACAGAATGAAAACGAGTCACCATAAAAAAAAATTTTTTAGGGAGACTCACACTGCTCCCTGGGTCCCATTTAGGGCCAAATTTCATCACATAGGGTGACTGTTTTGTCCTAGTTGCCCCCTAGCTTACTCCATGTCTATCATGAGTGTGAGTGTGGGATAGAAAAATCTGTACTGAGGATCACTTTGATTATCCCAGGGACGGATTTTTATATCCCATTCTCACATCATAAATTTTTGTTTGATTTGATTCTTTACATCCCATCAACAATCTTTCAGTTATATAGGGATGGGTCTTCCCGCATTGAACCCGTACTAAGCTAGGATTAATGTGTATTGCTCAAGGACACAATGCAGTGACGCCGATGAGGCTTGAACCAGCGCCCCCTCCGTCTCTAGTCAAGCACTCTACCACTGAGCCACTGCACTCTCTCACAAGCTAAATGCATTCTTTTTCTTTCTCAACATTTAATACAGTAATTATTCTGCATTATTATCCCTATGTCTTTTTTAAAAAAGCGAAGGGAATATTATTATCGCCTCCGTCCGTCTGTCTGTTATGCAATCTCCTCTTACGTGAAATGGACTGCCAACTACTAAACCATTGGAGGAAATTCAACCAAATTTGGTGTGTGGGTATCTCACATGAATGGGGCGCGCAAGGGCAATTTTATTTGCCCCACCCCCTGGGGCCCTTGGGAGGGGTCAAAAGGTCAAATATCATTTAATTTCAATTACATGTACAAAGTCAATTTCAAAGATTTTTATACCAAACTTTGTGTGTGTTCTCACAAATGAAAGATACAAAACATATCAGACAGGATTTTTATTCTGTCGCCTGGGTCATGTCCTAGGGGTGGGACTTGAGGGGTGCTTAGGGGTCAAAAATCAAATTCTGCCCTGCTGTCTGTCGGCTATGCTATCTCCTAAATCATTCGATGAAATTCAACCAAATTTAGTGTGTGAGTTTGCTGGGGGTGCTGGGGAGGGGAGTCAAAAACTTTAGAGTGGGGATTTGCGATGGGGCCCAATCGACTGCGAGCTCTAGTTATTTTTATATATTTAAAAATGCTCCCAGAAGTTCATGAATATGCGAAGATGCAACATGTCACAATGATGTCAATTTAACATAACAATGACGTCATTTGTCTTATCCACCATACAGCTATTTTGATTTTTATCCTTCCCATGGGTTGTTATGGGTACGCAAGATAGAATTTTCTCATATGGGTAAAAACAGCAGAAATTCCGATCTGGTGTGCAAGAAATAAGTGTATATTTATGATGTCGCATCTGGGAGTGAAATAACGCCATGCAATAAAATCAATAAACCACTAGTGGTTTACAGATTTTCGGGAAACATTATGACGTCCATAACATGGTTGTGTACATTATAACATCATGTCATATACATCATGTAAGATCCACTATATCTGTAACACAAAGAGCAATCATGTAAGATACTCTATATCTGCAACAAGAGGAGCACTCATGTAAGATCCTCTATGTATAATATGTAAAGTTCTTTAATAAAATAATGCTTTTCAGGGCTGTAATTCCCAAAATGCTTGTCAGAATAGCAAACAGGGAGGACCCTGATCAGACTGCTTCTTCAGAAGCAGTCTGATCTGGGTATGCACTGTTTGTCAAGGCATATTTGGCAGGCAACTTATTTTCAAAATTTTAGAAAATTTACATGTACGTGTACAGTAAATGTCCTAAAATTTCTCACACTTTTCTCTTTCTGTTCTTCAATAAAATGTTGCCTTTTCTGGCTAAAATTCACAAAATGATAACAGGGAGGACCCTGATCAGAAGCTGTCTGATAGGTGCATTGCTTGTTTATGCCTTTTTGCCAGGCACTAATTATTCGTAATTTTAGAACATTTACCTTAAGCAAATATTTAAAGCATGAACAATGTTTTTTGTTTGGTTTGGTTTTTGACATCCCAGTCAACAGCTATGGTCATATCAGGACGGTCAGTTCACCTAAAACCTTTTTTCCTGGACAAGCTTGACTAAGTAGTTAACCAGTATTTGGTGCACATACAAAATGTGTACTGAGGGAAAAAAGTTTAGCAATATACTTTGGGGATTCACAGTTTAGAAGAAATAGGGTTTTTAATTTCATAACATCAAAAATATATGTTGACAAACGTTTAGGAGTACGATGAAATTAACCGGTTGACATTTCACATAATGTAAAGTCCAATCTTAAGTCTCTTTGTTAAAACAGCTTATCTGGTAATAGAGTGAATATTTTTCTGCTAAAAGTTTCATTTTTCCATCAAATGTTTAGATCTAAAAGCCAAAAAGTGAAAGCCGGTTTAAAACTGAATGTTGTATTCACCAATTTCGTACTGTTTTAGCTAAAAATCCTATTTGTTCAAATCACCTCCGTTTCAATTGATTAGCGTTTGAAATTAAAATGCTCAGCATCTAATTTTCACTATGAAAACGGAATTTGTTTCTTTTAACCTCGTGGGGGTAGCCATTAGATCATTTTCAGACAACTTACATGGGTCCACACCTGCTAATAAAAAAGATCTTATGCTAAAAAGATTGCCTATGGGAAAACCCATTATAACTATAATTGCTAAACTTTTTACCCTCAGTATACTTTCGCTTGTAACTGACAACAACCCTTCTTAAATCAGCGAAAGAGAGGAGAATGGCCATAGAAATTATTTTATGACAAATCTCTGTGAAATTATGGGACCGGGCCAGGATCAAACTCGTGAACCCTGGATCTGCAGTCAGACACATTACCAACTGTGCTACGCTGCATAGCTGTGAACAGAGGTACGTTTTGGTTGAGAAATAAGAAAATTTCTGTTACACACTCTTAACTAAAGGCCTGATTTATTAATAGCAGTTCTTACCATGTACAAAGTAAGGCTCGAGTCTAGCTCTGTCTGGACAATTGGCTTCATGGTGTCGTAATTTGGACTTCGGCATCTCATGCTTCGCATTGAAACTACAGTTTACAAACCTTTCTCCTTTATGATTCTGAAAGAAATGTAATACCCTTTTATGCATTAATGGAATCTTCCTCTTGGTTTGATACAATAATCTCGGAATGGTTCATTGTATATACTGAGGAGATACAGGTTGTAACTTCCCTAAAATAGTGTATTTCTTATACTGAAGATTGCTTTTACCTAGAGCAAACAGTGAAGACCCTGACAAGTGTTGCTTTGTGTGGCATTTCATCTTGGCCTTCACAGTTTGCCAAAGTACACATTTAAATAAAGGTACATTGTATATGGGCCTCAGGCCATAATAAAAAAATACCTGTGCTTAACTTAATTCTTTACGTCCCATCAACAATCTTTCAGTTAAACAGGGACAGGTCTTCCTGGCTTGAACCAGTACTAAGCTAGGATAAATGTGTCTTGTTCTAAGACCACAACGCAGTGACGCCGGTGAGGCTCGAACCCGCGGCCCCTCGGTCTCGTACCACTGAGCCACTTGGCTACCTTGTGGAGTTTGTAGACTTGCTATAAGATGATTTTTTTTATTAAAGTGCGATATTTTCACAACCAAAAAAGATGTCTCTATTGCCTTGGAATGTGAGGGGCCATATTTTGAAATCATGGGACCAAGACCCGGGCCCACTATAAATCTGAAAGCCTGCACTACTCACATTTCTACAGTCCATCAAATGATACTGGAACCGACTGGCTGCAACCATGTGTGTTTTGTTATAAGGACAGACAAGCTTCGTCTCGCCGTCAGGAATATAGTACTGTGACATCGTTTTGGAGATTTCCTGAAAAATTAGAATAAAACCATCTAAGACCTTTGTTTCATGCACGGATCCAAGAACTTTTGTCAGTTGTCAGGTGGGGGGGGGGGGGGGGGGGGGGGGGGGGGTTATGATCCACCTGACAGAAAAAGTGCTCTGACAACATTTTTTTAGAATTTAGTAGGTTGATCGTCCATGCCCTTTGTCGTGAAAGTTCCTAATTTTGGTGAAAGTACAATTCTGTCAATATTTTATCAGCTCATTTGCCGGGAATTTGGCACGTGAAATGTGAATGCTAACTTGATTTGGCACAACTGACATCGCGTTGATGATACCAGTTTCACTGTCAGTTACACAAGCATCATGTCATCCAGGAAACTTCACCTTTTGTTTTAAAAAATTAAAGAACATTTTGTGATGCTGTTGAAATTTATGTTAGTGTATTAGGAACAATGCTCTCATGCAAGGATTTTTTCTGAATTTTCTAGTTCATCTAACATGCCAGAGTGTAGACCCACATATAACCACTAAGCTCGGGAAAGCGTGAATGGCATGGATGATTTTTGAACTCATTGCAGGTGTCCTGTTCTATTGTATGCATGCGCGGATCCTGAAAATTTTGTCAGAGGGGATCCAACTTTGACGGGGATTTTTTTTTAATTGATGAGGGTTGGGTGGATCAAAATGGCACTATAAGTGGGCCATCATTGGCTCGCCAGCAAAACACCATTTAAATGGCGTTTAGCTGGCGTGCTGATGATGGCCGAACATTGAATGCTGGCTTGGTAGCTTCGTAATTTTTCAGGGGATCTGGACCAGAATTGCTAAGAAACCCTTTATTTTTGCGGTTTTTCAGGGGAGTAGGGACCCCCTGCCCCCCCCCCCCCCCTGGATCCGCACATGGCATGAATGTTGTACAAGGCACCTGCGATATTATCATTTGATTGTTTCCTATATATCTGAGATTTTGGATTTGCTTGAAGTTTCCTTGGCATTTCCTCCTTGTGGATTTCACTTTTATATACAGCATTTGGGTCCTTTGATTTTGTTTGTTTTAACCCTTAAAGGGCCAGTCACTGCAGCAGATGACAAATGTCGCAACATCTCTCCTAATTGTCATAAAAATAAGGTATTCTCATGAAATATCATGCTTTATTTGTTAATTTTGAAAATGCAGCAAAATTTTAAAATGTAGCAAATTGTAGGTGTCGCTTTTTAAGGGTTAACAATCTCTCTAAGGAACTTGGTATGGTTCTGACAAACGGTCTATTAGACCGTCTAGCTGTGTTCTTTGCAATCCCAAGGTCATGTGCTTGTGAAATTTCATAATTTCCAAAATTTTGTATTATGAATGGACCGTTTTCCTTTATGGGTTATGGAAAACAAATTTCCCAAACTCTTTTGATGTCCAATTTTTGGTGGCCATATAAAAATACTTTTTTTATTTTGGGATTTTTCCTTGGCAAGGCTACAGTTGCTTGATTGATCCATCAGTGACCATCGACACGCCAGTCTTGTGCCTTCACTCCTTCTCTTATGAACATGTATAGCTCTACTCCTTTTGGTCAAAATGGCAGTGTCGTTACATAGGCCCAGATAAGGAAATTTTATTTGTGTAAAAGTTGAATTATTTTCTTACCCATTAAATCAAACATGTGTTTTGGGTACTCAAAAGAACCGTCTCATTGAGAGGGTTTTTTTGAGTACCCACAACATATGTTTTGGATGAGAAATAAAGAAAATAATTTTCCAATATGCACTCTAATCTGGAGGCCTGTTGATACAGACTCGGTATCTGGATCCCGTAAGTTTTCAAGCACTGCATCAGCTGAAAACCTTCTGGACTGCATCTTGTTTCATTATTTTATTGGCGTCTATGTAGCTACGACGCCAACGTCTTTTCAACCTGACGTGAGGTAATTGTCTAAATAACGAAGTTTGGATGATTCATTACCTGTGACTAACTCATGCAAATTACATTCGAGAAATTTCGGTATCAATTAACAAAACCTGTGACAACCTGTGACATTGCCCGGAGGGTACTAAGAAAACATGTGACATTACCTTTACGAACATTATGTCTGTCATCTATATAATCATTCCTTTACTGGCTTTAGGCTATATTGTGCAAGTTTAGTCAAAATCCATTTGGAAGTTTTAATCTTTGTCTCTCCTGTAAATTCTACATTTTCTTAACCAAAATTAGCTGTGGAGTAATCCCCCCTTCCCCCAACTACCAGGGCAGGTCCATAGTAGCTAAACCATTATAATCTTGATTATTCCTTTGTTTTAGCGTAAGCGTCAGTGACCTACAAATTCATTAATTAATTTGCGTAGATATGATTGAACAGGAGAAATAGATTACTGTAACGTTTCATTTTGATGTTGTCTATACTAGCCATAACTATAGTAAGAAGTCTTAGATCTATCGGATTGCAAAATAAAGAAAACTTCAACTTACAATGTTCAGCGTTTGAAATACACGGATTTTTTTTCTTTTCCTGTTTATGCTCGGATGAATTAACAGGCTGACAATTGTACCTAAGCACCGTAAATCCAAGGACCCTGATGTCAAGATTCATTATAAGCGGTTCAGAGCACATGTACAGAAGGTATTGAGAGATGCCTATTGGAAATACGTTTCCAATATATTTACGTTTGAGAACGACAGCTCAGATCCCGATACTCCTAAGCCTGAAAAGATAAAAAAGTTTTGGTCATTTGTCAAATCTCTTAAAAAAGACGCTTGTGGGATCGCATCACTCAGAGAAAACGGAATTCTTAAGACAGATACAAAGGAAAAAGCCAATATATGTAACCGGCAGTTTCAATCAGCCTTCACACGTGAAGGCGACTCTGACCCGCCCTCTAAAGGGGCTAGTCCGTTCTCCCCCATGGGGGACATAACAGTTGACCCGAAAGGGGTCGCCAAACTGTTGGACGGACTAAATGTACATAAAGCACCTGGCCCGGATGGACTGAATGCCAGAGTGCTTAAAGAGTGTAGCAATGAGATCTCTCCAATACTGGCACTTATCTTTAATGAGTCCTTAGCTCGGGGCGAAGTACCAGATGAGTGGCGACAAGCTAATGTTTCCCCGGTCTTTAAAAAAGGAGAAAAATATGACGCTGCTAATTACAGACCGGTGTCGCTCACATGCATCTGCTGCAAAACCCTAGAGCATATATTAGTCAGTAACATCAACAAGCACTTAGCCTTAGATAGCATACTTGCTGACTGTCAGCATGGTTTCCGAAGTCAGAGGTCCTGCGAGACCCAGTTGGTCCAGTTTGTGCACGATATCATCAGCAACCTGGATGGCGCTGTGAATCGTGGACACAAGCAGACAGATCTGATCATAATGGATTTCGCAAAGGCCTTTGATAAGGTACCACACAGGAGGCTATTACACAAATTGGACTATTATGGGATAAGAGGGTCCACCCACAAGTGGATCAACTCATGGCTCTCTGGGCGCACTCAAAAAGTAGTATTAGATGGTCAAGCCTCAGATCCAGTCCCAGTGTTATCCGGTGTACCCCAAGGATCAGTTTTAGGGCCGATCCTGTTCCTTATTTTTATAAACGACCTGCCGGATAACATCAGGTCTTCTGTTCGCCTGTTCGCGGACGACTGTGTCCTGTATAGAAACATTCATTCGATTCAAGACTGTTTTATACTGCAGGAAGACCTCACTAGCTTAGGACAATGGGAAGCCGATTGGCAAATGAAGTTCAATGTAGCCAAATGTCACTCTATGAGAGTGACTCGGCATCAGCATCACAAACAGATTCTCTTTGATTACTCCCTTCACAACCAAACTTTGGAAAACGTTCAGTCAGCAAAATACCTTGGCATAACCATCTCTGATAATATGGATTGGGGTCAACACATTTCAGAAATTTCTTCCAAAGCAACTAAGACACTTGGTTTCCTTCGCAGGAATTTGGCTTTTGCACCTCGGAGTACAAAGGAAGTTGCATACAAAACTTTGGTTCGGCCTAAACTAGAGTATGCAGCACCCATTTGGAGCCCTTACTCAAAACTTCAGATTAATCAGATAGAGAAAGTTCAGAGGACAGCAGCCCGTTGGACCTGCAGGAGATGGCGTAACACAAGTAGTGTCGGCGAGATGCTTGATGAGCTTGAGTGGCCATCTCTTGAGGCCCGTAGGGATCAGTCCTCCCTGCTTCTCTTTCATAAGATACATTCTGGTGCTGTGTCTATAGAAAAAGACAAGTACCTGACCCCTGCTCGCAGTTTGAAATCTACCAGGTCATCACACAGTGCCCAATATTGTAGATACCAGACATACAGTGATGCCCTGAAGAACTCTTTTTTCCCCCGGACTATACCACAGTGGAATAGTCTTTCTTCTTCGGCGGTCAATTCCCAGACTGCTGAGGAGTTTAGGGCACTCCTCATTTAGTTAAAAACACAGCCGAAAGATTTTTTTTGTTTTTTTGTTTTGTTTTTGTTTTTTTGTTTTGTTTTTGTTTTTTCTTCAAAATTCCAAAATTGCACTCCCTGGCGTAATGATCAAAATTTGATCGTGCCAGTATTAATAGAAAGAAAGAAAGAAAGAAAAATGAAAACAACTATCATCTTTCAGAAAAAAAATCTTAAGCTATGATCAGGGGGGGGGGGGGGGTGGCCCAGGGGGCTGGGTACACTGATATTTTCTTACATTAGTAGGCTCGGGTCATTTTTTTGGGGTTTCAATATTTTGAACTTCAATATTTGTGGGTGTTTTTAGAAAAAAAAATCCGGGTATGAAAATTTTGTGGATATTTTTTGGGGCCATCAGAAAATTGGATACTTCTATGCACTTTAGGGTCTTTTCTTGAGGTCAATGTACAAAATAGGGGATATTTTTGGGGGTTACTAAAATTTCATTTTTTTTCTTTTCGTGCTTGAATTTCCTGATATTCTTTTTGGGTGAACGGTAGATGCTGGGCCCGAGCCTACGTATGAAAAAATAATGAGAGTACCCCCCCCCCTGGGGTGGGGAGTCGAGGGTGGGGCGGGGGCGGAGTCCAGGCTCAGCTGACAAAGAAGCCCTGACACACTTTTTTCTTTGTCCTTAACATATTTTACAGAATTATAGAGATTCATTTAAAAGTTCCAAATTCCAGGGAGGGGTGTGTGGTCCAACATTTTCCAGATGAGGTGGTCAACTTTCTTTTTTCAGGGGTGGGGGGGCGGGTCCAATTGCTTATTCCTATAGATACCTATAAAACTTATAATTTTCCAGAGGGTGTCCAGACCCCTGCACCCCCCCCCCCCCCCCCACACACACACACACATCTGGAACCAGTATGAGTATTTTGCAAGTTTGAACTCAGACCACATAATACACGGTGTTATTTTGGGTCCGAGGTATTAACTATGAAGAGTATGACATGCGCAGACAATTGATATTGAGTGCATTTTCCTCTAGATTTAGTACATACTCTATGAGGTTCTGGAGTCTATATCTCTCGACTCATTCGTTTTGCTAGAGCATCTAGCTATGTTACTGACTTCAACACTCGTAATAAATTGTTAACTCAGAAACTTCTTAAACAAGGCTATCAGTATCATAAACTTCGAAAAACCTTTTCTAAATTTTATAGACGATCCTATGATTTGATATCTAAATTCCAAGTTTGACTTAAATCTCTCTTGCGCCATCCACATCTGAATTATGGGTGAGGTTGGCGCACCGTGAAACAGGTTTAAGCCCTCCAGTAAAATATTTTACTGACCGTTCCAAGGCGGTACTTCTTTTGTGGATATTTTATGTTTTTCTGTCTTGTGGTTGCTACGCCTTTGTGTGCGTCTGTTTATATGTGCCTTGTGGTCACCTGCTGGGAAAGGGCTGACCTCTTGGCTCTCGTTTGTGGTGTCTAACTGTGAGTTTGTCACTTTCCCATTGGTATCCTGGGTCAGGCGTGGTATTTGATTGTATCGTTTCCTGATCTTTGCACCCTTACCTACTCAGGACATAATACGTAAGAGTAATAAACGTTTCAAATATTGCGCACAGAAGCTCGATTTTAATCGTTCATTTGGTGCTTCACTTTTTGTCTCTTTTTTTTTCATTTCCACAACGCTTACAAATAATGAACCAAAGATCCATAATTCTTTTCACATCAGAAAACACGTTTGACGACCCCACAAGGCCAGTGGACCACAATGTTTGGAATATATCATCCAATGATGGTGAAATCATGAGAGAAAAACTTGAAGCTGTGGCGTTAAACAGGTGTACTTTTTGTATGTAATTACCAAATATCTTGCTTGAAGCTTATCTTCACTTGAATATGTCTAGTTGTTGTACATACAGTTGCATAACAGGCACATAGTTAAATTGTACATCGCTGGGTGTTATCGATTTAAGTTAAGAATGAAATGAGGTTAAAAATGATAAAATGTCTTTTCCACAACTGTCATTTCCGAAATGGTGTTGGTTGCGGTAATGACATAGAGCCAAGTAATAAAAGATTTTCTTTTTTTCTTTGAGAGCTTCAATGTATGATGGGCACTAGAACGATTATATCGATCCACGTTGTTGTACGTGTACTGTCATAGGCCTATCATATGGATGCTAATCTTACAGTCATTTCCGTAACGTCATTTTCATAACAAGTCCACAACATTTCTTGTGGTTAAACCCTCATTACAAGTTAACACTACCATGTGAATAAATGTAAGCTTATTCTAGCCACACGAAGTTAATCAGGGACTACTATGATACATTATTTGAGCAGTTTATCAGAATTTTAAACAGCTCAAGCACAACTTAAAGATTGAAAAAAAGTAGTAACCATTTTTGGGGATTGTTTAATTCCAATTTCATCCTAACTCTGATTGAAATATTATTTCTGTAAAAGTCGTAATGTTCGCAATGTTACTGAAATGCAGATCTTAATTTTAAAAAAATAAAAGAGCTGATATAATTAATCAAACTTATGTGGGTCTTTTTCTTTTTGTTGTGGAATGCCATAATTGGTACCCAATACGAAAAAAAAACGAAATAGAAAAATACAACTTGAAGCAGCAAGAATAGCTACGAGAGCAGCAAAACTAATATCTGTCATTAACCTTTTTAAAGAAACAGGATGGGAAATTTTAGAGCAAAGAAGGAAAAACATAAACTTACTCTATTTTTAAAAATGACTAACAACTTGTCTCCTCCATACCCATCTTCTTTAGCACACCAGACTATCAATCATGTTTCAAATTATAATTTATGTAATTATCAGAATCTCAACTATATTGCAACTAGAACCAACCTATACTATAATTCTTTTTTTCCTTCTGTCATTAGAGACTGGAATGACTTGCCTATTGCTACACAGCAAACTCAACATGGTAAACACTTTTAAAACTCATACCAACAGGGAAAGTATCCCAGTACCTCAAAACATTATGAAGGTAATCGCAAAGCACAAGTCCTC
The DNA here is from genome assembly GCA_964019695.1 of Loripinus fragilis. Lineage (NCBI taxonomy): Eukaryota > Metazoa > Mollusca > Bivalvia > Lucinida > Lucinidae > Loripinus > Loripinus fragilis. Next base: position 47,454,568 of record OZ026528.1, read on the forward strand.
CTCACTCGTTTACGTGTACGCTGCAGCTCATTGAATATTGGCCTATTTTCAAAAACATAACTGATTCACCCCTATGCAGCAGCTGTGGTGCAGTACAAAATGCTTCACACTTTTTTCTTAGCTGTCCTCTTTATAATGCCAAAAGAATATCTCTTCTCAATGATGAAAGGCAATATCAAGCAATTTCTTTCAATCTGTTACTTTAAGGGAATGCTTCACTTCCATATGTGACTTATGTCATCATATTTCAGAAAGAACAAAAGTACATACTGGATACTAAACAATTTACTTAATAACATGCAATACGTGTGATGGTATTTGGATACAGTTTGACAAATACTGTGCAATGCTGATGTTCTGGTGTCGGTGTTCTCCCCACTCCCTCTCCCCCATAGACCTTGTTCTTTAAACCTTTTGTTGTTCATTTCTCATTTTTCTTGATTATTGTATATGAATTTTGATACAACTAACAAACGTGTGTAAAACTGATCATTCTATGATTTTTTGTTTCCACATATTTTGTATGTGTTTTTTATCCTCTTCGCTACAACAACAATCTAAATTCGTATGTGGCCTCTCCACTGCAGGCCACTATCTAGCTGACCTGCATTGGAGAGCATCTTCCTTTACACGTTTGTTGGACCTGTTATAAATTCAACTTTATGCGTGTCAAACATTTCTACCAATAGTTTACAGCTTAGTTGCGCAGGAGAAGAACTATATAAGCTCCATGGTTTAGTTCTAATCCTCATCCAGTATTTATTTCCCTCAAATGACGATTTGTTTGGGTTTTTTTACTGAAAGTTCAATGCCAGTGTTGTTACATGTACTCCTTTACAGATATACAAGTCCCACCAGTTCCAACTCAGCCCAAGACTTCTGGGATCCCCCAACTAAAGAAGCCTGAGTTGGCCATCTTGGTTCAACAGTAGGCTGTGACTATTTACTGATACTATTTCAATCTCTCATTACCAACAAATTATGGAAGTTCATGTGATGCCCACAAGCATCTTGGAATATATTTTACTAATGATGGCTCTTGGTAGAAACAGTTTAGTTACATAAAAGAAAAAGCATGGGCAAGAATAAACATCATGAGAAGATTTATATGTTACAAAACAGTCAGCAATATCTAGGTATTATTTACCGTTACGGCTGCCATTTACTGTTACAGCTGTCCATTCCGTGAAATGGTGTTTTCCACACACAAAAAAGTTTTGCTGTGCTTTCTGTCAAGATTAAACTAAATATGCCTAATGACATATTGAGCACAGTTATTTTGATTCTCTTAACAGCTTTTGTGAGTGCTCTCAGAAGAAAAATGTATCTAAATTCACTCATCTTGCACTGGTTCATACCGTTCATTGTTGTTTTTTTTCATTTGTTAATCTCTACCCAGAAATTTCTATTTTAGCGTTCAGTAAGAATCAAGCTGTTTGTGTGTAGGGAAATGTTTTTTGTTTTTTTTTAATTCAGCACTATTACGAATTTAGTGATGGAAACCAATTTTGTTACAATTTCCTACCTGTAATGGTAGGAAATTGGTACTACATGGTTGTTCCGGTTGCCATAGAACCATTTTAGGTATCAGATATTTTGCCCAATTCAAAGAAATGTTCTAAAAGTGTCTATTTTCATATGTCACCACAAAAAGTTTGGTTTCAAAATGTTGATTATTAGGGGAAAAGAATAAATATCAAAAGTCCTGTAGTTAAATATTTACCCATTTCCAGCCACAAACGAATCCAATATAATTACGAGCTTTTTGATGAAGTAATAACAAACTGTAAGTCCATTCTAATCGAATGCCCCTCCAAAAATGAATTAAAAATATAGTTCCCACGAAAATGGGCACCTGATGTTTGGGTAGGCAAGGCCACGAGGTAAGACGTGGACAAAGCGTGTGAATGGTCGTGTGGTGGTTAGATTTTAGATGTCATGTTTAACAATGTGGGTGTCATGTGTGGCCATAACTACCCGGGGTTTGGGTACTATCATTTTTCTTAATACGTAGGCTTGGACCCAGCATCTACTGTTTACCTCCCACCCCAAATATATGAGGAATATCAGGCATACTTGTCCCCAAAAAGTATTTGAAATTTTACCAAGCCCCAAAAAATATTCCCATTCTGTACCTCAACCTTAAGAAAAGACCACAAAATGTATAGAAACTACTCATAAAATAGTCTAGTTCTGTGATAACCCTGAAAAAATCTTCATGCCACCCCACCCATTTTGCTGAAACCCCCAAATAAATTGAAATTAAAATTTTTGACCCCCCCCCAAAAAAAAAGAAAAAAAAGAAAGAAAATTGGTCTTACCAAACAGGCTGAAAGTGGCATTATAGATATTCATTGAACTGTCTTCCTCAGCGCTGACGCGAAATGGTCGAATTCGATTGTGCCAGTATCACAAGGTAGGTAGGTAGGTAGGTAGGTAGGTATAGTGCGACCAGGTAACGGACGTTGGGCGTGTCAGACAGAACACTGCCATTCACTGTCAATTTAGACCGTTCTACAGTAAATTGGGTAAAGCAGCATAGGTACGCTTTAACCCTTCAAACGCCAGCGAAAAATCACCCGAAAACTCCGTCTGCATTTGTCGTCTGCTGCAAATTTTCGCTAACATTGTTTAGGAAAGCTAAGTATAGAGACAAACGGTGTTGACCCAGATACGACTGCTCCTATAGGAACAGTCTGATCTGAGTCTACACTGTTTGTTGGAAAGGCTTCTAAAACATTTCAGCAGACGACAAAAGCAGTCGAATTTGTTGTGATTGGCGCATTAAGTGTTAATCGTGCAAAACAACTGAACCGCAGACGACATATACGGGTAGTTTGCCTGGTAAACGTTCGCAGAAAACTTAAGTCCTACTTGTTTACGGATTCATTGGTATATACTATTGCTCACTGGTCAGGGCCTCCTAGAAGCTATGTGGATTTTAGTCAATAGCAGCAAGGAAGACTGGTCTATGTTAGAACGGCTGTTGCTGCTACATGTATAAAGATATGGTCAGGTTGCACAGCGTAATGAAGATCTGATTGTATGTAGCGTACTTTTATTTATTGTATTTACTATATAGCCATGTCTCAAGTAACCATCTAAGACGCAAAGCTGCATACACTGGTACGGAGGTCGAAATGTTTTAGACATGATATATGGATATAACCGGCATACATGTAATATAGAATTAGTGATTACACATTATTGAACTAGCCCAACAAACAGGCTGGCATGAATGACGCCTTCAAAAACTATTGTTTAGGTCACGGTCTAGCCACGCCCACAACTAGTTCCTATCTCAGTTAGCTTTAAATGAGACCGGGCATCGCATACCACGTGGTGATACAGTGACCAAATAGCTGTATAGTCAACCAGTGGTAGAGTGCTTGACTTGAGATAAATGTGCCGTTGGTTTGAGTCTTTCAGAAGGCATCAAATTACTTCCTTGTGCAAGACACGTTATACTCTATTTAGTACTGATTCAACCCAGGAAACGTCCCGACATAACTGAAAATTGCTTGACTGGCATGGGTGGATCCAGATGAGGCAGGGGGTACGGACCCCCCCCCCCCCCCTGAAAGATCACAAAAAAAATAGGTTTTCTTAGCAATACTGGTCCGGATCCCCTGAAAACCGCAAAGCTACTAGGCCAGGATTCGATGTTAGGCCATCACCGGGACGCCAGCGAAACGCCATTTAAATGGTGTTTCGCTGGCGGGTCGATGATGGCCCGATTTTAGTGGTATTTTGATATCTCTCCTCTCATCAACTAAAAAAAAACGCTGTCAAAGTTGTAACCCCTCTGAAAAAAGTTTCTTGATCCGCGCATGACTGGGATGTAAAGTATTAACTCAACAGTTGCTCAGAGCTAGTGTGTTAGACCTGTGATTAAAGAAATCGCTGTTTGGAGAAGGTTCAATGAAATCACTTCAAAATGCCCTAAGCAAGACACTTTATTCTCTGCTAAGTACTGGTTCAACCTGGGTGGACAGGAAACGTCGCGTCATGGCTGCAAAAAATGTTGGCACTGACGCAAAACATCAATACAAACAAACAAAATCAACTCAAAATAACAAAAGAGGCTCATGTCTAATTTTTGCTGCAGTTGTGTGCGTCTACTGGTACACAGGTTTACCTTTAGTATGCTATATGAAAATATTCGCGTTAAATGCAAATGTTGTCGATGAAATATTCTTCCAAATTCTGTTTGTTTGGCAAGAAAATGATTTGGTGTTTAGCTCTGTATTCGAAAAAATAAAATTAAAAACAACAACATAAAAAAAGCACCTCCCTGCCCCCCACACACATTAAAATTCAACATGCTAAGGGTTCAATAAAGAAATCACAGGGAAAGGGTACATATATCTTTTTTAAAACAATTAAACTTATGTGATTGTAGATTTCATTGTCGATAATTGATGTTTTGGTTGGATAGTTTAAGATACACGCACGTGTTTAAGAAACATGTACGTACATATTTAAAACAAGGTATCTGGGCTGATCAGATTCATCTTCAATAATTCGAAAAGCTTATTTCCCATGACACGGCAACTGTAAGACTACAGGTATATACTTTTGGTGTGGAGAGTTTCACAGATGGGTGAATACGTGAACAATGCAACCTGACTAGCCGATTTCCAAATGTATTTGTCCAGGGGTTGAACTTAGCTAACAACCGCCCAACGTCTCTTATCTGGACGGACTATAGGTAGGTAGAAAGTGGCTACGATGAATATCTCTGATGCTGTACGATACTTAACTTATAAGAAATTTTAGAGTTTTATTGATTGACTAAACCCCCAGGGTAGGGGGGGGGGGGGGGGGGCTTTATTTTTTCTTCATGCGTAGGCTCAGGTCCAGCATCTACCGTCCACCCCCAAAAAATACCAGAAATTTCAAACACCCAAAAAAAATAATCGAAATTTTAGCAACCCCAAAAATATCCCCCATTCTGTACATTGACCTTAAGAAAATACCCTAAAATGCATACAAATGACCCCTAAATATAGTCAAATTTTGTGATGACCCAAAAAATATCCACAAAATCTTCATACCCCCAAAATATTTTTTTTCTGAAAACCCCCCAAAAATACGGAAATTCAAAATTTCCAACCAAAAAAAAATTGACCTGAGCCTAGGTTTGTATGAAAATATCAGAGTACCAACCCCCCCCCCCCCCCAAACCCCTAACTGGGGTACAAGTCATAAACATACAAACAGCAAAAATATGAAACATACATTCTGAGAAAAGTTTCTATTATATTATCTCGGACCCAGTTTAAACGGACTGGACTGGTCACTGACGGAAATACAAAGTTATGTTGTCGTGGCTTCATTTTAGCGCTATTTCAAAGTACTACATGCTATAAAATTGATTCTGAACATACTGAAGACGTGAAGTTAGCTGACCTCTGCAAAAGGTACGCCTTGACAACTGTTTCCAATATACACATTTACCTGTATGTCAGTTATCAATTTTCCCTATGTCGATGCTTAGGACTGGTGGACCCAACGACTGGGTGAATATTGACATGGGGTATTCGATAATTGTAATAAAATTTCACGAGTGTGGGAAAACAAAATAGACACATCAGATAATTAAAGATAATTAAGCAGTATGGAAAAGTATCTGAATGATGCTAACCTGCACTCAAAAACGCACTCATAGACATTTATTTATTTATTTATTTATTTATTTATTTGTTTATTTATTTATTTATTTATTTATTTATTTATTTATTATGATTTTGCATAATTGAAGATATGTTTTGTAGCCATGTTTACACGCTTTGATTGATCTGTATATGTAGGGGAAGGGTCGTAACTGATGTTGCGAGAACTTGTGACCTAACCCCATTGCTGTAATTTGTGGCAATAAAATATGTATAAACTAAACTAAACTAGTCAGTTACCAATCCGTGTATACTGGGTCCGAGATATTATTCATTAATGTGTGTGCAGACTCGAAAGAATATATTGGCTTCGGGGTGCAGAGCTTCTCCTTTGTATACTATGGACTTCTTTCACAAACTATTTGATAAATAAAATTAGGGTATTCTAGGAATGCCAGGCCATTTTTTTCTTCTAAAAATTGTATTTTTTTAGTCAAGATTTTTTAACCGCACAAGTGTAGACCCCGACAAAATGCTGCACCTCATCCAGATCTTTTACCATTTGTCAAATTACCCGTTCAAGTATACAAAGGGTTAATGGCCAAAAATTTACCCGGATCAGTCAATTAACAATTTAGACAAGCTAAGCTGGTAAGTAAAAATGCGTTATCAATAATAACCGTTTGATTTTTCATTCAAAACATCTTCTTAGTACTCAGAAGATCCGTCTCAGTGACACGAATCCTCTGAACACACAGAACACACATGTGACTGAAAAACTCATTGTACAAAACTGAATGTGTGTGTGTGTCACTTTAATCATGAACATAATTCCAAATCAAAATTTTGACACCCACTACTTTTGTTGTAGAAGCTGAAGAGAACCATTCAGCTTCCTCACAGATCCATCCCACAGAAATGCACCTGATTATCAAATTATAGGCACAGATGCGCAGACGTGACAAATTGTTTAGAAGAATGAAAAAAACCAAGAACGAGACTGACATCAGGAAATTCAAAGAATGCAAAAAAGCTGTACAGAAGATAGAAAGACAATCCTACTGGACCTACATTAATGGTATCGTTGAGACAGGCGAACCAGACAACGACCACACTCCAAAGCAGAAGAGGTTCTGGAACTATATAAAGTCCCTACGGAAAGATTCAACTGGTATAGCTCCACTGAAAGACAATGGACGTCTGTTCAACGCATCCAAAGACAAGGCTGATATGCTCAACAGACAGTACCAGTCTGTCTTTACCCAGGAGGACCCTGACACCCAAGTTCCTGACCCAGACGGAAAGCCCTATCCTGACATGAACAACATATACGTCAGTGAAGAAGGAAGCTTCTACAAAAAAGCAATCCACGTAAAGCCACCGGTCCTGACATGATTCCAGCACGACTGTTGAAAGAATGCGCAGAAGAACTAGCCCCAATCTTAGCCATCATCTACAACAAGTCTATCCAAACTGGAAAAGTGCCGGACGACTGGAAGAAAGCCAATGTCTCTGCAGATTCAAGAAAGGCCAACGTTATGATCCAGCTGACTATCACCCTTTCTCATTAACCTGCCTCTGCTGCAAGATATTAGAGCACATTATAGTCAGCAGTGTGATGAAACATGTGGACACACAAAGCATCCTTACAGACTGTCGACATGGATTTCGTGCTAGAAGGAGCTGTGAGAGCCAGTTGGTGACCCTGACCCACGACCTCGCCTCTTCTTTAGACAATGGAAAACAGACAGACATTGTGGTCTTGGATTTCTCAAAGGCATTCGACCATGTCCCCCACCAGCGTCTATTGAGGAAGTTGCACCACTATGGTATCAGAGGCTCCACATATCACTGGATATCATCATTCTTATCTGGTCGGACACAGAAGGTGATCGTCGAAGGGTGTTCATCCGACAGTGTTCCAGTAGTCAGTGGGGTCCCTCAAGGATATGTTTTAGGACCACTGCTGTTCTTGTTGTTTATCAACGACCTACCAGACAAGATTGTTTCCAATACAAGGCTCTCTGCCGATGATTGCATCGTATACCGACAAATCAATAGGCCTGAAGATTGCTTAATACTTCAAGAGGACCTAAATTCTCTGGCAGAGTGGGAATCGAAATGGGGTATGGCGTTTCATCCCCAGAAGTGCAGCGTCTTGAGCATCACAAGATCTCGCTCCCCTGTCAAATACTCCTACCGCCTGAAAGGACATGTTCTGGATCTGCAAGACTCCACGAAGTACCTGGGCGTAGACATACAATCATCACTGTCTTGGAAGACCCACATCGACTGGATAACCAAGAAGTCAAACAGTATGTTGGGCTTCCTACGCCGGAATCTGAGATCCTGCAGTGATGAAACTAACAAACGTCTACTTTAGTATGGTAAGGTCCAACCTTGAATATTGTTCTTCTGTATGGAGTCCTCATCACAAGGATCAGATACACAAAATAGAAATGGTGCAAAGACGAGCAGCACGGTACACGACTAATCGCTTCAGGAATACCAGCAGCGTCTCATCAATGATTGATCAACTACAGTGGGAATCACTTGAGTCTAGAAGATCCAAAATTCAGTTGAACCTCTTCTTCAAAGTGATACACAACTTGATCGACATACCACCAGACAATTATCTGACACCTTCAACAACAAGGACACGATCGACTCATTCCAAGAAATACAGACAATTCTCGCCATCTACAGATTCCTTTAAATTCAGTTTCTTTCCGCGTACTGTACCTTTGTGGAACTCACTTCCAGCTGATATAGCTGAGGCCCCCTCTTTGGTAACTTTCAAGAAGGGGTTATCCACCCTTTCATTCTAAAATTAGGTAGGGGCCCAGGTGCTGAGTAACTTACCAAGGTGAGGAGCTATGCTGTCGAGGACGTAAGGGCCCTGGTACCTGCAAGGAAGGCAGTTTGGTCTTCGCCTAGTGAGCAAAAAGCATCTGGGAAAACTTTCTTCCTTCTATTCTTTTTATATACTGTACCTCTTAAATTTATACCCCAACTATTAATTGTGTTATGTTTATTTTATTATCCCTTAAAACCTTAACCATATTATTATTTGTATTTACTTCTTCTGCCTATATTCTCTTTGTCTCATTCTTTTAGCGTTACCAACCGAAGTCAACCCGTTGTGTAAAAGTCAATTGTGACGGTACAACGTATTGATGTAGATGTAGATAGCAACTGAAAAATGTGAAGTTTGTGTTGAAAAATCTTTTCTGGAGCATGCGCAATCGCATGAGTAGGATTCTCTACTTGTAATTAAATACACGTTACCTGACCCTATATAGATGGGTAGATCTAGGGGAGGGAACCAGACTAGAAACCGACGGTCATCTTTTTATGAAAGACGATAGTTGTTTTCTTATCGGTGTGCCAGTACACATCAACCGGGATATTAGTCCATTTGTCGACACCGGAACCAGGAACTTGGAAAAGAAACAAAAATTTCAGTCGTATCTGATATATCAAAGCTTAGCTTGTAGATAGGATGGACTACAACAAAATGGAATGTTTGGGGGCATTTTATTTTGCTTTTTTTAGTGTTTTTATAGATAGCAATTAGTCTAGTCTATATAAATTTTCCCCCGATTTTCCCTATCATCAACAAGGTATCCTATTTCATTATGTGTCGCAATTTCTTTTGTTTTAGTGTACGCGCCATTGACCAACATATTTATGTGTCGCTATTTCTTTTGTTTTAGTGTACGCGCCAGTGAACTACATATTATGTAGCACAGTAGCAGTAGGTGAATGGAATTCATCTTTCTTGTTTTCTACAGCTTTGTAAAGAGATTTTGAGTACTCCTAAGGTGACAAACAAACATGTTTAATTGGCAATATGGTGAACAGTGAAGTGAACTAATTATAACATTGCCATAGGCTGGGACCCAGTATACACAGACTGGTAATTGATAAACAGGTATCTGTTCTGTTACGGTGTAGGGCTTGTTCAACATAACACACCGGGGAGAAAGCGACTTAGTAGCACGGAGGGAGAGCCTGTTTGAAGCTCTCAACTGTGTCTGCGCCCACAGTTGCTGTAGTTAGATGGTTCTACTCCACTACTGTTCTGACAAAGAATCAATCAGAGTTCTCAGAAACGCTGAATCAGGCATAGTTTTTACGCCAAATTTTGGTTTTGTATGCATACATTTTCCTGCTGGGAATTCTAATTTACGCCAATTTTTTTTCTGCTTATGCGTCTCAAACTCCTTAAAAACACCTGAAGACCACAGCGGGAGCCCAAATTTGGCTTCCGCAACAAATGATCAGAAGATCGCCGCTAATCCGATGCCCCAGAGTTTGTCATAAACTGTCCAGTCGACCGATAGCAGTAGGCCTGATCTCATTTAGCTCTCGGCCAATCAGAATGTCGCACAGCGACTGTGTCTTTATTGACAGGACAATAATTAGGCCTATGCAAATTTGAGAAGAACGTGGTTGTTTGGTTTTAACTTTTCTGAGTGCGTGTAAAGACAAATGATAGTCGCGCATTCGTGACTGTCTGTCTCAATCAAATCTTGAAATGTTTCTAATTTTTTTGAAAACATTTAATTGTTTCCACAGCTCGAGTTCCACAGATGGTTGATATAATAAAAATACGATTTGCGGAATACATTGGTTATCCAAATAGGATAACATCCGATAAAGCAACGTTCTGAATGAAGTGTCATTAGCAACAAATGAGTGATGCGATCAATTATCGGTGTTTTTTCCCACCGAATAAACTATTCTTAGGGTATTAAACGCAAACAAATGACTTTCAGCAAGAAACCCTGTTCATTTTAAACAATTGAAATCGTCTCGCACGTTGGTAGGAAATCAAAATAATCATCTTAATTTTGGAACAATCGCCGTAGACAAGGTGCACAAAAAGGAACTTTCATGCAAATATTTAAATGATTGAACTAGTCTAAGATCTATACATCTGCAAAAGATCTATCCGTCTGTCTGTTCGTTTGCCTGTCTGTCTGCTTGTAAAGGAATAAAACAACTACATGTATCAATAGTATTAGCTTTTCATTTTTAGGGCCAAACATAAAAATATGTGTTTCATGATACATGAAATTTTAAAATATGAAAATATTTTTAATTTGATGGAGAAGATGGGAAAACAATATAGCCAAACCCCTTTGAAACCCCCAACAATGTTTAGAAAATATCGCGTAGGGGTTGGAGAAGAAGGGGATTTAGGGTAACCTGATACAAACTTATTTTTGGTCTAAAATCTTTTTTGTTCACAGCTAGTCCTCACAAGGATTTTGAAATTGCCATTTTGCAGGATAAAAGACATTACATCCTTAAATAAAACTTTTCATATTTCGGCTAAAACTAAAAACTCCAAATTTTGCGGGTCAAACTCCAATTTTTCAATTTTGACTCCAATTTTTTCCAGGGATGGATTCTATGAATCCTGTTTTCAAAATCCTAGTGAGAACTCTGGTTCAATATACTATATTTAAGACTGTATTGTTATATTTATTGAAAGTGTATCCGTCTTTTTAAGCATCAGCAAGAAACCAAGGTACGGTATAATACTTTGAAATAGTGCTAAAACAGAGTAACGACGACCAGTCTGTTCATACTAGGAGTGGGTCTGAGCCGTAGGGCACCTAAGTTTTCCGACAACAAAGACTTAACTGTAACATTCCTTAAAAGCAAACAGAGGCCAAGCCTAAGGGTACTTTATTAAAAGATGCACATGGCGAGTAATGAGGATCCTGATCAGACTGCCCCCAGAGTGGTCTGATCTGAGTATGCACTGTTTGCTGCGACCCATTCCAATTTACTATTTGTCCGAGGGGTTGGGATTGTTACAGCACATATGTATATACTTACCACAATACTCCCGAGTGCTGTCAGTCTGATCTATACCTGTAGCTAGTCACACATGAAGCTTTCTTCTAATTGTTTTTGCTGTTCTACACTCCTACGACTAGAGTCTGTGCTATTTATAGAACTCCATTAGGCTGCTATGTAAACCTGATCAGATCTGATCTATTTATTTACCCTAGTCCTAGGAGTGTCTATGTAATTTTTGACATGTGTTAGTGTTTCCCACAGCCTGAAAAAAGGGCAGGGTGCTGGCCAGAAAAAGGGTACTTCTGATGAGTGAAATTCACCCAAAAGGGCACTTTTGTTAGAACAGACTTTTCAAATGTGAGTTAGATTTAGGATTTTATGTCTGTTAAAAGGTTAGAATAGCTTCTAGTAGAGCATAGGATTCATTGGGATAACAAAAAGTTATTTTATACAGTAAAAATTAAAATATGATTATTTTTTATATTAAAATGAATATAAGGGCAGGAGGGGGAGCTTTAGGGCAGCAGAGGGGAGCTTTAGGGCAGCAGGGGGAGCTTTAGGACAGCAGGATGCTCCCCCTGCTATTCCTCTTTATGGGAAACACTATGTGTTTTAACTTTTATGTTGTAGTGTGACATCCCAGCTAAGGACCTCGGACAGTTTCCTATTCAATCTGCCCAAATTTTGACAGCCTTTAGGCTAGGATAATGCATAACTGACAACTATATTTTTGTGCTTAAATCAAACCGTTACATTTAGTGCACCCAGCAAAATAAAAATATTTTGAAAATATTGCATAATTATGCCAAGACTTTAGGGTTTAGGGGGTGGGGGTATATTTTGTGACCAAATTTCATTTCGCAGAAAGTCAAAGTTTTGTCGAGTATTCACCTGAATACATGTAAATATTATGTTTGCGGCATAAAACTTGAAGCAAAAGTGATGTGTTTGCATAAAATTCGGGTTGAGAAGATTTCATTGTTTCATATAAAGAAGAGTGCTGTCAATGACTTTTGGCAATTACCTGTAATGTTTCAAGTTTAACTTGTGCACTGAGGCGTATAAAATCTGCATACTGTGTAAATCATAGTCTAGATAAACACAGTTTTTGAGCGTAAAATTGTTAATATTTTTCTTCACATCAGATTTAGGCTTTATTTCGGTGCTTAAAAGAACCGTCTCATTGTGACGGTTCTTTTGAGTACCCACACCATATGTTTCGGTTTAGAAATGAGACAATTAATAACATGGTACGCACTCATAACTAAAGCCCTGATACATGCCATTGTGAATTGATATTTACCTACAGGTTTGTACAAAATAAGTTTCTAATAAGCTTTTATCATAGAGTGTTTTTGAGCATTTTGACAGCGTTCCCCCCCCCCCCCCCCTGCATGCAAAAGGATTAGTTTGGTCACGTGGGGGGGGGGGGAAGCACTTCAGTAAAACTTTTTCTTTTTTCTATATGTTGAATAGCAAAAACAGAGTTTTCAACCCGTATTTTTCAATTGTTACTTGTCCAATAAGAAAACGGCTTTTGTGGATAATTCGAGGGTTAAAGCAACTATCTTTTTCATGGAAAAAAAATCATTGTCTTTGAAACTTTTCTCTGCTCGTTTTTATGGGCAATCCTTCATTAAGACTGTCCGAGGTCCTTTAGTCCCGGTTACCAGCCTATTCAGTAAAATGACACACCCAGCTCATCTCCATCTCGGCTCGTGCAGATGGCTACAAGTTTGGTATGTCATTTGATAGCTCATCACTTTCGATTGAAATGGCTACTGAAATTTCACTTTCAAATGAAATGACATTTGTACTTTTAACCAACATTAGCTATGTGCTGAAAGACGGCAAGCTTCTTTGAAAAGCTAATACTTGTGTTTTCCAGGACTTAAGTTAAGGGTGCGTAACAGATAAATAACTTTCTTATTTTTCAACCAAAACATATGTTGTGGGTACTCAAAAGAACCGTCTCAATGAGACGGTTCTTTTGAGCACCCAAAACATATGCTCAAAATCATGGTTAAGAAAATATTTGCAATTTTCCGCTGAAAAATTTTGTTTATCTTAACCTGTGGTTTTCTCTTTTTTCAGTAAAATTCCAACACCATGTCACAATACTATGTTCCTGATAGTGAAGACTACCTGGAATGTCCTTATGACAAAACCCATATGGTCAGAGCCAAGAGGTTCCAGTACCATTTGATGAAGTGTAGACATGTGAGTAGTCTGATAACAGACCCAGGGGTGTGGAAATAGTAAAATTTTCTACTTGTCCAGGGACAAGTAAAAAGCCAAAATGTACTTGTCCATAGGAAACTTAACTTGTCCGAAAGAACAAATTAGCTTATACCTTACAGTGCTTAAAGATCCACAGTGTTTTTACCTGCGTCGCTTTAGCGAAAGCAGGTCTAGTAGTGGGTCCACTCCGTCAGTCCGTTCGTCTGTTCGTCTGTCTGTCCGTCCGTCTGTCCGCAACACTTTTGGGGTACCTAGTTTGTGTAATCTGTAACTCCAACAGTTTTTATTCCTTTGTATTCAAACTTTGCCTACTGATTGGTCATACATTGAAGATGTGCACCTCCTATTTTGTGCACATTTGATAAATATTTTCTTATTTTTTACGGGTGTTGAACTTAGACATTTTTTCCATCCGAAATGAGTAGGGGTTGTCTGGTTTGTGTAATCTGTAACTCCTACAGTTTTCATTTCTTTATATTCAAACTTTGCCTAATGATTGGTCATACATTGAAGATGTGCACCTCCTATTTTGTGCACATTTGATAAATTTTTTCTTATTTTTTACGGGTGTTGAACTTAGACATTTTTTCCATCCGAAATGCGTAGGGGGTGCCTGGTTTGTGTAATCTGTAACTCCAACAGTTTTCATTTCTTTATAATCAAACTTTGCCTAATGATTGTTCATACATTGAAAATGTGCATCTCTTATTCTATGCTCATTTGATAAATATTTTCTCATTTTTAGAGTGTTGAACTTAGACATTTTTTCCATCCGAAATGCGTAGGGGGTGCCTGGTTTGGGTAATCTGTAACTCCAACAGTTTTCATTCCTTTATATTTAATCTTTGCATAATGATTGTTCATACATTGAAGATGTGCACCTCCTATTTTGTGCACATTCATGAACTTGTTTACAATTTTTTGGGTCTTGAACTTAGAAATTTTGTAAAATGCTAAGAGGATGTCTGGATTGTGTAATCTGTAACTCCAAAAGTTTCCATTCCTTAATATTCAAACTTTGCATAGTGATTATTCATACATTGACATGTGCACCTTCTATTTTGTGCACATTTGATAAATATTTTTCATATTTTTAGGTCTGTTGAACTTAAATATTTTATCCATTCGAAATTCAGAGGTTTTGTGTGGTTTATGTAATCTGTGACTCCAGAAGTTTTCATTCCTTCATATTCAAACTTAATATGTTATGATTGCTCACACATTGAACATGTGTGCACTCTATATTTTGTGCACTTTAGATAATATTTTTGGGATTGTTGAACTTAGACATTATTACGTCTACACCACCTTTGGGTTGCATACATTGTTTATTTGTGTGTAATCTGTAATTCAAAAAGATTTCATTCCTTTATATTCAAACTTTGCATAATGACTGTTAACACATTGAAGATGTGCACTGGCGACGCAGGTCCAGAGCAGAGTTTGGTCTTGTTAATGCAAGAGATGAGCTTGTAATAATTAATCAAAATATGAAATTCAGAATTGTATTAACTTAATACATTTGTACTTATCCAAGGACAAGTAAATAGAAATTTACAACTTCAGGTTGGACAAGTCGGGCATGGTATTTCCACAGCCCTGCAGACCCTATCATTATTTTGTATTTTCTGCTTATTAAGGGGGAGTGCAGTGGCTCTGTGCTATAGAGTACTGCTTAGTACTGGTTCAACCCAGGAAGACTGTCCCAACATAAATGAAAACTTGTTGACTGGGACCTAAAATCAAATCAAACAAGTAAATTCTTTTTAAGGGACTCAAATCTTGAACAGCTATTGATATTTTACATCTATCTGCCATCTCAAATCCCTACACTCACACCGTCCAACTCGATTCGCTTAGCACAGATGATGCGTTTAGCACAGATGGCTCAGGTGGAGGGCATTTTTTGTAGAATGTTACAGTGGACAAAAATTCCACTCGTCCACTCGTAATTATGAGTGAAATCTAGAAAGGACGAGTAATTCTTCCCAAAGCACTCGTCCTGTAGGACGAGTGCTTTGGGAAGAATTGCTCATGGGAGTCGTATTACATATTACTCCCTTATGTTCTTATTGCATACGCTTTTAAAGGACGAGTGCATGTGTTTGCAGGACCTGTGAAAATCCTAAGTCACTCATCCTACAGGACGAGTGCAATATTGAAATATTTTTGTCCCCTGTGTTAGTATTGACCTGATTTGATCCAAAACAATGCTGCATCTCATTTAGGTATTGTTTTAGGGGACAAAAATATTTCAATATTGCACTTGTCCTGCAGGTTGAGTGACTTACAATTTTCACTCCTCATGCAAACACATGTACTTGTCCTTTAAAAGCGTATGCAATAAAGAACATAAGGGAGTAATATGTAATATGACTCCTCAAGTAATTCTTCCCAAAGCACTCCTAAAGGACTAGTGGTCACCTGCTTGGAAAGGGCTGACCTCTTGTTGGTGATATTTATTGTATTTTTATTACTTTCCCATGTGGTATCCTGGGTCAGGTGGGTTACTTGATTGTATCGTTTCCTGCTCTTTGATGTCTTTCTTACTTTGGGAAGAAGTACTTTTCCTTTCTAGATTTCACTCATAATTATGAGCAGACAAGTGGAATTTTTGTCCTCTGATTGTTTAATGGATGACCACTATATGAGTTGGTCTTGAACCGTTTGGCATATTGGTGTACTCAGGTTTTTTTTGGGGTGTTCTCAGGGGCCGAAATTCAGCCTCCCTCCCAATAGAATTAAGGTGACCTTTTCCCAATTTTGAAAAAAAATCTCAATCTAAGAAGAAAAGTTTTTTTTTCTGCTGTTTTTTTTTTTAGATTTCTTATTCAGTCACCACACACACCACTCAAGCTACATGGTGACAATCTACTACTATTGCATCTTCAAGTTCTCCTTCAATTGTATGGCAATACAGGGTTTTCCTGGCCAAAATTGCGAAACAATTGACTTAACATCAAAATTGGGAGAAATTAACGACATAGAACATTTCAGAATTATAAAGGAAAAGACTACGTAAACTGTCGGTTCAATGCAAAGCATGAGATGCCAAGACCTGAACTACGCCACCATGAGGCCAGCTGTCCAGACAGAGCAAGATTAGAGATAGATTTTAGACACGGTAAGAACTGTTAATTTTGTATGATTTATTTTTATTATGAGACATCTAGCAGGGCTTTTTCCAGCACTTTTTGTCGGCCAGTCCTTAAAGGCAATCTGTAGTGAGTCTGATAGCTGGTCTGTCTCAATATGACCATGAATATTGATTGGGGTGTTAAACCATTACCAACCAAAAAAACAAACCCATTGGTTAGTTCATATGGAGTTAATAAATACGTCAGCTGGGCCCAGGAGGGCATTCAGGAGCGAGTGTGATTGCCGACCGTCTCAACATGACTATACATTGTAGTTATTGACTGGGACAATAAACAACAAACCAAACAAACTGAAACACCCCACAAAAGGAATTTTTTATTGTGAATTTGTAATTATTTTCATACCTATCAGTTTTAACATATGTTGTGGTTGTGCAAAGGAACCGTCTCAATGAGAAAAAAAGAAAATTTTAATTTCAATCTTACCTAGGGGCCTGAATTTTATTCGAATAAGTATACATGTAGCTTGAAACAATAAGATAAGTATGGTATCGATTATGATGAGGGAAAGAAGATAACACAAAAAATATGCCCAGAATATTCATACTTATGCACTTATGTGAGTACATGTGCTCTTACATGAGTACATATGCACTTAAATTAGTAGATGTGCACTTAAATTAGTAGATGTGCACTGATATTAGTACATATGCACCTATTTCAGAGGCAAGGAAACAAGAAGGGGATGATTCCACATTGAAGGGATACACAGAGGTACCCACCCACAGTGACATGGTGGTTCCAGAGACAGAGAATTGGGATGATGGTAATAATTAAAGAACCCTTTATATCCTTTTGGATTTTCCTATATATAAATTGATACAATAAGGAACAGGGCTTTTTCCAGCAATTTTGGGAAAAGGCCCATGGCTATAATTGGGAAAAAATGATCGTCATGACATCAAAATTTGGAGAAATTAACGACATAGAACATAAGAAGGGTAGCAAAATATATCCTCAAAATCAAGTTATTTTAGATTGTATTATGCCAAGCATACCACTTAAGCACAAGTGTTTAAGTATCATTCTGATATGGGTCTTTGTATCTCATAAGTAGTAGTGGTCTCTAAAAAAAAGTAATTTATTTAATATATTTTTTTTAACTTTTTTAATTGGGAAAAACAGACATGGTATTGGGAAAAAAGGGGCCCAATTTTAGAGAAGGGCAGAAAATGCCCCAAGGAAGGAGTTGTTGGAGTCCAATGGCTGACCATGAGCTACAAGTATTGCGATTGATCTTTGTTTGTCATTCATACTTAAACCTCTTATTTAAATGACATGTCCTAAATCATTATTCTGATTTTTTAAAAATTCACAGGAATATTCCGCATTATGTCCTCTATCAAAATTGCATAGATGGTTCAGCTCTATTGAACAAAAGAGTGGCCATAGCTTTAGATAAGAACTATGTTAAGTGACATAGATCTCCTCCTGATTCACTTGTCATAATTCAAATAATTTCACAGGAATGTTTCTCATAATGCCCTCTAATGAAAATTGCACCAATGGTCCCTGTTCGCCAAAGAAAATGGCTGCCAGAGCTATAGATAAGAAATAATTGAGCTGCGACATGTGATTTTTAACAATGTGACAAGTGTGGACTCAGACGAGCCTGTGCAGCCTCCTTTTATCCTTAGAAACTCCAAATGATGTTCGGTCAGTAGCTTAACACTCATAGAATACTCAAGCAACTAGAAAAGGCTCTGATCAGACTGCGCAGGCTGGTCTGAGCCTTTGCTGGTCACACATATCATATTGTTCGAAATCTCATGCCGTGGCTCATATTTTAACAGCATCTCCTCCTGAACAACTTGTCCAAATTCAAAATAATTCCACAAAAATGTTCCGTATAACTCAGGGGACAATGTGTTCTGTCCTTGAAATGAGTGTGTATTGTAATATTGTAATGAGTGGGTATTGAAACTAGTGAGCATTGTTACGAGTAGGTAAAGTGATGAATAATGTGATGTGTGTAATGTAAAGTGCATTGTAACAAGTTTGTATGGTTTTGAATGTGTAATGTAATGAGTGTATTGTAATAAGTATATAATGTAATAATAGTTTAATGTAATAAGTGTTTTGTGATAGGTGTGTAATGTTATTAGAGTGTAATGTAATGCATGCGTATTGTTATGAGTGTGTAATATCATTTGAGTCTATTGTTATGCATGTGTGGTATATAGTTAAAGTAATGCAGTGTAAGGCCAAATAAAAATGCGATTCAGGTAACAGGCCTGAAAATTTTTGGGTAGGGTACACCCTAGGGCTGCCACGTTTACGAAATTTGGTTAACATTTACACGAGTTCCAGTAACCGAAACAATTCCACGTAACTTCTAGATTGATTTTTTTTCATTGTGCAGATCGGTAAAATAGCTGATATTTTCCCTAAAAACCATTTGAAAAATGTACCTTGTGCAAATATTTGAATTTTTTTCTGGTTGGTTGTTGTGATAGAACTCATTTCAAGTAATTGGAAAGTGATTGCAACATGCGCAGACTTGTACATTACGGACATTTTCTTCAGTTGCAAGCGTGTTATTAACGAGTGGACACACACAAGACATTACTGCGAATCATCACGTAGGCATCAATACACACGCCAACAGGAAGTAAACAAAACAATTCACATGCGTCTCCTCCTTGCCTTTACATAAATAGCTGTTAAAAATGCAGGAATATAATTGTTCCAAGCAGTGACTGAGTGAGACAATATTCGGGTCAGTTTAATGGCCCCTTGAGCATGTCTGCCATAATTTCTAATTGCGGTAGATACTTTATCAAATACAGCGGAATCTGAGAAAACAAACAATCTGATTTGATGATCCAGATCGAGATGTGACGTATCACTGTTAAAGAGAATATTTTTTCATTAGGCAATGCTGTTAATAAACCACGACGCTTGTCACATGCTTAAGTTCGTGTAAATGGTAGATCAATTTTGTAAACGTTTATTGCAGAAACAAGAAACGGTGCCGTTTACAAGTGTAAACGTTGCAGCTCTAGTACACACACATTTTTTTTAATTACAGTCAGACCTCGTTATAGCAACTAACGATACAACAGAATATTCGACATCCGGTGAACAATTCCAAGGGATGGATCTTTTCTTATCAAAATTACTACCTTAATACGGAAATCACACTTAACGACACCGATGGTCATTCCTGGGGACAAATCTCATTTTAAAATGCATTTTTCTTTCTTTAGAGCGACAGAAAATATGACCGGACAATTTGTTTCCATCAAACTATCCAACTGCCGTAAACCATTTCACATGATATTGCAACAACATGGGACAAAAATTCTACTCGTCCGCTCGTAATTACGAGTGAAATCTAGAAAAGACAAGCAATTCTTCCCAAAGCACTCTCCTGCAGGACGAGTGCTTTAAGAAGAATTAATTGAGGAAGTCGTATTACATATTACTCACTTATGTTCTTTATTGCATACGCTTTTAAAGGACATGTGCATGCGTTTGCAGGATGAGTGAAAGTTGTTAGTCACTTGTCCTGCAGGACAAGTGCAATATTTAAATATTTATGTCCCCTGAACAATACAATAGACAGGTAAACAAGGAAGACTAATTCAAAGGGGACCACTTAATTAGTCGGTAGAGTTAATATACCGTATCTTTTGATTTTGACCAGTAATCATCGCCATAATGTCTGTAATTATCTCATTTGAAATAAGAAGAATTTAATTGAGTGAAGTTGAGAACTCTGGGTAATTACGTGACATTCTCTTTGACAAAGAGAAGTGGACTTGCACAATGAAAGATGGAGACACATCTATGCCAATGTACTGGGAAACACGACCCTTCAACGATGTGAGAGCAAAGGGGCAAAGCCAAGATGTAAGGAAATCGACTCGGCATTCAAGACTTTGCATATTAAATAAGCTGGCAAACAGAAGTTTAAAAAGTGATATGTCATTACAAGCATGTCTCACACGTAGAAAAAGGTTGACTGTACATGTATTTATGTTTTGAATGCGCGTAGACTAGTCAGAGTTTTTGTTGCTCGTATTGGCAATAAAAAAACACTGCCAATTGTACGTCTATGTCTTCTAAATATACGTGTACGTCGATCCAACACAACTGATTCTTTATAACAGCAGATTCACTTGAACGTCACAAACCACAGGGAACAAACACTGACATTATAAGGAGGGTTGACTGTATACTTTTTCAAAATTCATAGAATTATATATTTTTTCCAATCATCTGAAAAAAATTCTTGGTTTCACCAGTAAATTTAGGTAGGATCTGGTTACTTTGAACACAGATGTTTTTTATTTGCCCTAATATATGTGTGAAGTATTGGAATTTATTATTATTCATATTTAAGGATTAGGTGTAATGTTGTTTAATGACTTAGTGCATACTGTGATAAATCCAACTCAATGTTTTTATAGTTCTTTCTGCGATTTTGATTGGTTCACGTCAAAACGGAATCAATTTTTACACTTCATTAAATACCCAGTTTGATATCAGCCTTGATTTCACGTTGTCAGTAAGAGAGTGTAAATAATCACAAACTGTACATAAAACCTCAAACCCAGGTATGTTGTGTCCAAGGTAAACATTCACCAGTGTAAATATAGTTCAAATAGCATGATGAGAGCTCATTTGAAAACCCTTACATCATATGGTGGTGCCTTTAAAGGGGCGGGATTTTCTCAGTTTGTAAGTGATTCGCCAGAGTTGACACATCGATAAAATCCACACAAATAAAATGCATTCCTATAATATCTCAGTGTGTATTGTCATGAGTATGAAATTTGTGTGTAAGGGTAACCAGTGTGTATATTAATGAGAGTGTATTGTAAAGAAGATGGATTTTAATTAGTTCGTAATGAGTTACCTATGTCTTACAGAGGCTGATGGTCCAGTGAGGGTTGGTGTTGATCCCAGTCACTATTCTAGAGTGAGGTTCATGAACATAGGAGGGTAGGTAACTCTGGGCCATCAGTCCAGTAAGGGTTGGTGGTGATCCCAGTCACTATTCTAGACTGATGGTCCAGTGAGGGTTGTTGTTGATCTCAGTCACTATTCTAGAGTGAGGTTCATGAACATAGGAGGGTAAGTAACACTGGGCTGATGGTCCAGTGAGGGTTGGTGTTGATCTCAGTCACTATTCTAGAGTGAGGTTCATGAACATAGGAGGGTAAGTAACTCTGGGCTGATGGTCCAGTGAGGGTTGGTGTTGATCTCAGTCACTTTTCTAGTGTGAGGTTCATGAACATAGGAGGGTAAGTAACCCTGGGCTGATGGTCTAGTGAGGGTTGGTGTTGATCCCAGTCACTATTCTAGAGTAAGGTTCATGAACATAGGAGGGTAAGTAACTCTGGGCTGATGGTCCAGTGAGGGTTGGTGTTGATCCCAGTCACTATTCTAGAGTGAGGTTCATGACTATAGGAGGGTAAGTAACTCTGGACTGATGGTCCAGTGAGGGTTGGTGTTGATCCCAGTCACTATTCTAGAGTGAGGTTCATGAACATAGGAAGGTTAGTAACTCTTGACTGATGGTCCAGTGAGGGTTGGTGTTGATCCCAGTCACTATTCTAGAGTGAGGTTCATGAACATAGGAGGGTAAGTAACTCTGGGCCAGTTTATGAGATTGTGGTAATGATCTGATGCGGTTAAGTCTCTTTAAACATGCATGTCCAGCTAGCTAGCGCCAAGAAAAAAATACATCTGAAAATGTCGTCTGCTGAAGTCGTCTGCTGCAAATAATTGCCTAACATTACTGATGAATTAAGTATAGAAGCAACCAGCGTGGACCCAGAACAGACTGCTCCTATAGGAGCAGTCTGCTCTGGGTCGATACTGTTTGCCATAGAGGCTTTTTTAACATTTCAGCAGATGAGAAAAGCAGACGACCTTTGTTGTATTTGGGGCATTAAGGATTAAGTTTTGGTCCCAGCCTTTATCTTCTTCAGTATGTTGTGCATGCCATCAGCAGACCTGGTGTAATTGTAATCAGTAAATGTAATTATCTGTAATTAAATACAATTTTCAAAGAAATCATAATTGAGCGCCGATCTGAGAAAAGGGTCCTTGGGGCATTTTAGCAGTTTTTGTGTAATCAAAATTTCAAAAACGTCTAAATTTTCAAGATTTTGCATGTTCTTACAACAGACTCAAATTGCTTCTAACATGTAATACAATCAAAGGCGCAAACAGTTCTGATAAAATTAAGTGATACATATAATGTATGTTGCCATGGCAACAGCTGTGCATATGGACTACACACTTCCTTAAAAACATGATACCTCATTTCAAATGCTTTTGTAAACACGGGATGTGCGTGTGTGGGCTTTTTGTGCAGTCTTTGCAACTGCATACACATCAAATTTACAGAAACGTGAAGCATTTTTGAAATATTGCCCCGAGCGCCTTTGTTTTAGCGTCATATGTTAACACAAAGGCGTTAACTTCAGAACGTCATTAACAACGTTAAGTGACGTCATGTTTAACATGCATCATATATACTAGTTTAAACGCTCATATGTTTGTTATTTGGAAAGATAATCTCTTCAGTTTTTTCTGTAATTGTTCACAACAGCTAGGTCTTTCTTTATCTGTAAATATCTCACTTTTGACTTTTATTGCCAGAAGGTCCCTTTTGTCAGATCTTGGCTCATATGTAATTGTAATCATGGTTTGGCTAAAATACATGCAATGTAATTGTAATCATTACTGAAAATATTTGAGCTGTAATTATAATTACTTTCAAATACTTTTTAAATACATTTGGCTTTTTACTCAAGAAAAAGAGAAATTTCAAAGTGGGCACTCTTAATGTGAACACTCTAAAAGGGAGGGTCTGCGAGGTGGTGGAAACACTATCTCGTAGAAAAGTAGACCTTTGTTGTGTCCAAGAGACCAGATACCGGGGTGGTCATTGCCGTATAATAACGGGCAAAGACTCAAGGTACAAGCTGTTCTGGTCTGGAAACAGCAAGGGTACTGCTGGTGTTGGAGTGTTTGTGGCGGAAAAGTGGATAGAGAAGGTATTTGAGGTCAAGCGAGTCTCCGACCGGATCATCCTGGTGAAGATCATAGTCGGTCAGCGGGTGCTTTGTCTTCTGTCTGTCTATGCCCCACAGTGTGGTCTCAGTGATTCTGTAAAGGATCTATTCTACGACCAACTTAGGGCCGTGACTGCAATGATCCCAGCATCGGAATTCCTCATCCCATGTGGTGATTGGAATGGCCATGTAGGCAGTACAAGCTCTGGTTACAAAGAAGTTCATGGAGGCTATGGGTATGGCAAGCCAGACCCTGATAGTGAGGGTGAGAGGATCCTGGAATATGCACTAGCATATGACCTGTTCCTCGGTAACACATGTTTCAAGAAACGTGACAGTCACCTCATCACATACAGGTCCGGTAATACAGCAACCCAGATAGACTTCATGTTATTTCGAAAGAGCCTGCGCAAACTTGTTATGGATGTGAAGGTGATTCCTGGAGAGGAGGTTGCTCTGCAGCATCAGCTCCTTGTGTGCGACATGATGATTGATATGCCGCCCCAAATCAAGCGCAAATTCACCCCACGTCCAAAAGTGTGGAAGCTCAGAGATCCTCAAACATGTAACCGATTCCAGGAAGTCTTCAAGGCACATGTGCTCGCTGTGGAAACTGAAGCGGCTACTACTACTGAGGAAATCTGGGCGGAACTCAAGACAGGTTTGCTGAAGACAACAGAGGAGGTGTGCGGCACAACAAAGCCCCACCGATGGCGACGTGAAACATGGTGGTGGAATAAGGAAGTAGATGATGCCATCACAGCCAAGCGCCAAGCTTTCAAAGCATGGAAGGCTGGCAAATGCACACGAGCATCATATAACACTGCCAAGCGCATCTCCAGACGTGTGGTGCACCATGCACGCCACGAAGCAGACAAGGTGGTCTATGAGGGCATTGACCACAAGTCGTCTGATATCTTCCGCCTCGCCAACCTGATGAGGAAAGAGAATGTTGATGTTGTAGGCGACAAGCCAGTGAAG
This sequence comes from Loripinus fragilis, assembly GCA_964019695.1. Classification (NCBI taxonomy): domain Eukaryota; kingdom Metazoa; phylum Mollusca; class Bivalvia; order Lucinida; family Lucinidae; genus Loripinus; species Loripinus fragilis. The sequence goes on from OZ026528.1 coordinate 47,479,414, forward strand.
AATGACACTGGGGAAATGTCAATGAGCGAGGAGGCAAAGCAGAATGCGTGGGCTGAACATTATGAAAGGCTTCTCAACGTTGAATTTGACTGGGACCCTGATCACCTGTCCAATGAACCTCCGTTAGAAGGCCCGCCTATCCCAATCACTATTGACATGGTGAAGAAGGCCATCTCAAAGATGAAGTCGGGCAAAGCTGCAGGTCCATCAGGCATAGTGGTGGAGATGATCAAGGCAGCAGGTGATACAGGTGCCACCATGATCCGAGATCTTGCTACTGCCATTATCCGTGATGGCAAGGTCCCAACTGACTGGGAGGAAAGTTTCATTGTCTGCCTTTACAAGGGCAAAGGTGATGCTTTGGATAGAGGCAACTATCGAGGCCTCAAGCTGACTGAGCAGGCCATGAAGATCCTAGAGAGGATTGTCGATGGTCTCATAAGACAGGTGGTGTCTATTGACGACTCCCAGTTTGGCTTTGTCCCAGGAAGAGGCACTACAGATGCAATCTTTGTGGTCCGGCAACTGCAGGAGAAATACCTAGCAGTGAACAAGAGGCTTTATATGGCCTTCGTGGACCTAGAGAAAGCATTTGACCGTGTCCCTCGGAAGGTTATCTGGTGGGCCCTGAGAAAGCTAGGCGTTGAGGAATGGATTGTGCGGTTAGTCCAGGGAATGTACGCTAATGCACGAAGCCGGGTTCGTGTTGGCGAGGGTTTCAGCAAAGAGTTTGAGGTGAAGGTCGGGGTCCATCAGGGATCCGTACTCAGTCCCTTGCTCTTCATCATTGTGCTGGAGGCCTTCTCACGTGAGTTTCGGGCTGGTGTTCCCTGGGAGGACCTATATGCAGATGATCTTGTCATCATTGCTGACTCCCTAGAGGAATGTGTCAGGAGGCTCTTGATATGGAAAGAATCCATGGAGAAGAAGGGATTGAGGGTAAATGCAGGAAAGACAAAGGTCATGATCTGTGGTACAGGCCTGGACCTCTTGCAGAGTTCAGGCGAATACCCATGCGCTGTCTGTCGTACAGGAGTAGGCAACAACAGCATCTACTGCAATGGCTGCAAACTTTGGGTGCATAAGAAATGTAGTGGGCTACAACGACTGACACCAAATTCTGATTATAGGTGTGCACGGTGCATGGGAACTGCTCGCCCTATTGACGGCAGACCACAGAGTGAAGTCCAGGTCGGACCTGATAAGCTTGAGTTGGTAGCTTCCTTCTGCTACCTAGGGGACATGCTTTCTGCTGGTGGAGGCTGTGAAATGGCGGTCACTACTCGTGTGAAAATCGCCTGGAAGAAGTTCAGGGAGCTACTACCAGTTCTCACATCCCGCCACCTCTCTTACAAGACCCGTGGCCATGTGTACAGCTCTTGCGTGCGGAGCGCCATGCTCCATGCCAGTGAAACTTGGCCACTTACCAAGACGAACCTGCAGCGCTTGCAACGCAATGATAGGGCCATGATCAGACAAATCTGCAGTATCAAGCCAGAGGATGTGGCCAGGGTAAGGTCAAGCGAGCTACTGGCAAAGCTTCAGCTTGAGGACCTCAACCTCATTTTGAGAGAGAGAAGGCTTCGCTGGTTTGGGCATGTGGAGCGTTCGAGTGGTGCAATCAGAACAGCATATGATATGCAGATTGACGGCAAGCGGGGGGCAGGGAGGCCCAAGCAAACATGGAAGAAACTGACAGTGAAAGACTGCTGTGAGTGGAAGCTCACCACAGTTGACCCTCAAGAAAGGAGCACCTGGAGATCAGGTGTGAGATCTGCTATGCGTGCAGCTAGCCAGTTACCTGGAAAGGGGCCCACTGATGTGGATGATGCCCCTGCACCTGCATGTAAATCAAAAATCCGATTATGATGATATGAAAAAAATTTACTCACCACAAGAAACTAACTGATGAGTGATGACTTGTGGTATTATTTTAAATCAGATCATTTAGAAAAGGTACACTATGGATATATTAATATATAAAAAATATTGCCTAATTTGGACAATAAATTAATGAAAGCAAACTTTAAAGATTTAGTCACTTTCAGAATTAACATCAGTTTTATTCCGATGTTTGAGATTAACATGCATTATGAAATTGAAATAATTTTTGAAATGCTTAAATAGATGTTACATCGTAAGGTTCATTTTTCTGCTAAAATTCACTCTGACAGGATTTTTATATCTCCTTTCATTTGCTGGCATGCAAAGCAATTCTCAAACCCAGACCATATAAAGAAGACATCTCAAAGGTGTTAAAATCTTTGTTATAGAATATGATGTGAAATCATCGCATGTGAAATAGGACTTATTACCGTCTAAATAGCTACCTGTATATGCATGTACAAGCTGGATTAAGATTATGACACAAAAATACATTTGTTTGTGGAATGGCTAAATAATAATGAGTTACAAGTGTTTATTATAAACAGATCACTAAAATTTTAAATCAATGTTTGTGCAATGGTAGCATAAGCTTTAAGCCATTTTGAATTATGTTCCCTCAAAGATGACACTTTTTTGACACTTTTGAAATACTTATGATGATTAAAAGTAATCATCACAGTAGATCTGTTAACAATTTTTAAAAAAAAATAGCTGACCAACTGAGCAAAATACTGAAGTATCAGACTATTTCCATTTTACTGTAACTTACTATGTAGCATGCTCATCATCTATAAAGTATGTAGGCAGATCTGATGTATGATAAATCAAAAATTTAAAAACACATTGGTATGAACTGTGCATTATGTACTATTTTTTTCAACTTTTATAAGAATGTGAATTAAACTTAATAGCTGGTTATTTTTCATTTATTTAAAAAACAGCAGTATATGACATCTATAAAACTGGAAAGACCCTTCTCTCATGTTATAACTTTAAAAAAAGAGTACTATATATACGAAAAATTCAAAGTAATCAGTAATTATTTGATTACATTTTCTAAAGTAATTGTAATCATATACATTTCTACAGGTCCTGTAATTGTAATGTAATTGTAATCATCAGTGAAAGTAACTGTAATGTATTTGAATACTTTTCAATGTATTTGGCCCAAGGTCTGGCCATCAGCAACTTTGAGGCTCTTGCATGCTTGGTCGGATGGACAAGCTTTTCTGGTACACCAGATAGGAATTTCTATTGATTTTACCCATGTGAGATAATTCTATCTCACCCATATCAGCCCATGGGAAAGATAGAAAAACAAACAGCTGCACGCTGGCAGCATGTCGATCCGTGACGTCATTGTTGTGTTTAATGACATAGCCATGTCGCATCTTAGGGTATTGAGGATTTTCTGGAAGTCTTGTTCATGTTTTTTTTTTCAAATATAAAATTGGGTATTTACAAAAATGTAGTGGTGAGCAAGAAAAAGAATCCATTATTCCGATGAGGATGGGATAGAAAAATCCTTCCCTGGCATTCACCATTCGGTGATCCTCTGGGCGGATTTTTCTATCCGACCCTCACACTCATGATGGATTCTTATTGTCTGATCCTTTGCTGGTAATAGAGTGATAAGTAGGTGCTGAAAAATCATCTGTTTACATTCCTAGAAATGACAAGCCAAGATGGCTTTGCTTGGTCAAGTTTGCATGCTTTTTAGCTCACATGAGCCGAAGGTTCAAGTTGAGCTATTGTGATTGGTCAATGTCCGTCTTTAGCAGACTTTCTCCTTAAAAGACATCTCCTGAGCCACTCGTCCATGTTTAAAATAAATTGCATAAATGGTTCCGCTCCCCCAAACATGAGGGTCACCAGACCTCTAGATAAGAAATCTTTTAAACATCTCCTTCTGAAGCACTGGTCCAAATTGAAAATAATTTCACAGAATTGTGCCTCATGATACCCTCTAAATGAATTGCGCAGATGATTCTGATCCACTGACTAAAGTGGCCACTAGAGTAAGAAATGTTGTTAAACAACATCTCCTGCTGAACTACTGGACCAAATTCAAAATAATTTTACAGAATTGTTCCTCATGATGCCTTCTATCATAATAGCACAAATGGTTCTGGAACAAAAATGGCCACCAGAGCTCTAGATAAGAAATAGCTTTAAACAAAATTACCCAGTGTGTTAAAATGGATCCAATTAACCCATAATTTCATCATAGTCTTCTCCAAGATAAAAGCGATCTTAAAGGCAGGAATCCTGTACGCTCCAGCAGGGGAGTGGCTTCAATATGAGACATTAAGTAGGTGGAGCTTAACTACTGTCTGGTTAGACTGCTATTTTTCTGCTATTTATACCCCACTCCTACCTTTAAGTGACAAAAAAACAACATAAATATAAAATTCTTATTTCAACCCCTTTATTTGTAATGGATGATCACCCCATGGGGCAGTGGTACTCTGAAATTTCATATAAACATAGGCTCTGGCCATTTTTTTGGTTCAAAATTTTGAATTTCAATATTTATGGAGTTTTCAGAAATATGAATATTTTTTGGGGGTATGATGAAATTGCGGATATTTTTTTTTTGGGGGGGGGGGGGGGGGGTCATCACAAAACTGGACTTTTGGGGGGGGGGGGGGAGGGGCTCATTTCTATACATTTTAGGGCTTTTATCTTAACCCATGTAAGAGTAGCGTCCTTTTATGGTACATTTACAAACAATGCAGATCCAGATCAGACGCCGCAGAATGTGGCATCTGATCTGGGTCTCCAATGTTTGCTAACAGAGTATTCTATTAGAATTTGTATAAAAATGAAAATACTACCCGACAACCCTTAAATTGGAAATGAACTCGTCCAATTTATAAAAATGGGAAAATCCATTTGGCATAAATGGGTTAAGGTCAAGGTACAGAATTGGCATATTTTTGTGGGGTTGCTAAATTTCAAATATTCTTTTGGGGTATGACTGATATTCCTGATGTTTTATTTGGTAAGCAGTAGATGGCGGTTCCATGCCTACTTGTCTAGAAAAATTGAGTACCTTCCCCCACCCCAGAGTTCTCATTAACTCCAAATTTGGATTATTTTTACTCCAAATTTTGGATTCTGACTCCTACTTTTTCAAAAGTCCCAATACTTCAAACTTTTCCTGTAGACAACATTTTTACGGTAAATCTTGTATTAGTTCGTACAGTAAAAAATAATTATTTTTCTCTGTGTACGAACTGATAAAAATTATTTTTCTGGAAAACGGCACTGTACGAACTAATAAAATGAAATTCTGAAGATCGATAAAAACGGGGCCAAAACATGCGAAAATTGCCAAAGAGGGAGGAATTTCTGTGTATCCTTTTAGCCTCATTGCAGATTGAATGTCTGATTAGTATTTTCAATTAAACTAAAATTCTTAATAGCATCATAAAAGTCGCTGACCTACTGTGCGTTTCAACCAAATTGTTTTCCGCTAAGACTCACATGCAACGGGCGATATCACCCGGTTATACTTTACGGAAGGGGTGTTTCGTTGTGGTCATACACGTCGGACTCGTTCTCAACACAAAAAATACAACTTCTGTTCACTACCGACGACTAGCTCTACAACGTAAAACTGACGTATATTTTGGGTAGTTTATGATCTGTGCGTACGTACATTCAGTTCGACAGGTAAGACGTACGCATGCATTCATTTATTGATTTGATTTTTGCGTTCCGAATGAAAACTGAAAATGAAAATGACGACTTCCAAATGTGAAATATGAACAACTGGAACGAATGAGAGTAGTAGATTTCTCTGCCGCCGTATTGTAAAAAGACCCACAACTTACGTTTTTGCGAATCCTTACTCCATTTAAAGGCTTTGTATGAACACCTATATTTCTGCATAGGTTGGTTCGAGTCTTCATCGTGACGTCGTATTACATTTCATGTGGCGACGTAACATGCACAGCTTGCTCGCACATCCGTTTCGCGTAAGCATTCTAAGATTATGAAAATGGCAATCAATGTAGAACCAGATTCCCGCACTTCGTCATCTACGGTCGCTTGATCATGGAAAAGCCATTACATGAGAAAACCTGTCTTTCGTTATCTGAGGCCTGGTTACACAAGGTGAAAATGGATCTATCATACTGACTGTTAAACAGCCAAAAACGGAGTTGGATGCGCATGCTAGTCTTTGCACTGCTATTTGAACACCAAGCTGTCCTATATCGTGTAGCAGCAGGATCTATAGACCGACAGCTCATTTCCGTTTTAGTCGTCCATGTGCGGATCCAGAGGGGGGCAGGGGGTCTCGACACCCCCCCCCCCCTGAAAAATTTCGTAGCAATACTGGTCCGGATCCCCTGAAAAATCACACAGCTACCGAGCCAGCATTCAATGTTGTGCCAGCGAAATGCCATTTAAATGACGTTTCGCTGGCGGGCCGATGATGGCCCGATTTTAGTGGTATCTGGAGAAAAAAAGTTGGACCCCCTCTGATCTGCACATGTCGTCGTTGGGTGGTATTTTTTATTTTATTTAAATTTTGATTCTGTAAGCAAACAGTGGCGACCCTGTTCATACGCCTCAGAATTCTGATCTGGGCCACTGTTTACATGTCCTACAAACAGGGCACAAGGCTTAGCTTAATGTGTCATGTACATTTTCTTGTGCCAAGGCCACCACGTGCGACCCCAAACACTAAAACAGCACGTGGCCGGAGTTGAAGTGAGCGGTCTCTTTGATCTTAAAAAGCATCATGCTGTCTTTGCCTTTGATGTCAGCTGATATAATTAGCAGAATTAGCAGCGGTTTGTGAATTGACCAGGCCCAGCAAATATGTCTTACTAATAGAATAAATAAAAAACAAATGTTTGAAACTCTGATATGGGCGGAAGCAGAGGCAGGGAGCCAGTCTAGGGGCAAGGGTCCGGACCTTTGTCATTTGTTTCCTAGAAGAAAAACTGGTACGAACTCCCTCGAGAAGCAATTCGACCCCCCCCCCCCCCCCTCCCCCGTTGGAATTGTCTTGGATCCGCGCACGCATGTCTGACGGTGGAATTTTTTTTTGAATGTAGCAGGTTTAGCTATCATACTTTATAGAGCTAATTGATAGGACTGCGCACATGCGCATGCTGATCTGCACTTTTGTTGTTTGCATACAACAGAGTCGAGTTTCTTGATATAAGATGTTGCAAATTTAGTAAACTCGGACGTTCAGTCATAAACGAGACGCTTTTTCGAACAATTTTTTTTCTTATCGTTATTATACACAGCCACCTAGTGGGACTATAAGCATAACTTAAGACATGTTCCTTCAATGTGTATGTGAGCAGTTATGCCCCTGGCAAGCCTGTGTGGATGTGCAGGCTCGTCTGAGCCTTCGCTGGTCGCATGTTCGAGAGGTACCATAATCTCATGAACTGGCTCGTTTCATTGACAGCCCAATGTAAAGCATGACGCAGAAGCATGCAAAAATCAATTTATATCTTGGTTTGTGCGTCTCTGCGTACGTGTGATGATCCACAGGAATCATTTAATGTGTTGTAATCCATAATACAATTTCATGAGGACGCCGCGCTAGGCTCATCAGTGTCGTCTTTGTTTGATAAAAAGTTCCATCGGATATACAATGTATAGAGTTATTTTATTACGCTTATTGCGTGCGCGTTTTGGTGAACTTAGAAAACCATCAAACTCGTATAAAATTGATGTTCGCATATTTAAAGCACAGCTAATTAGTGGGAGTACGTAGATGTCTAGATTTTTGCGGCCTTAGTCTTCATCCACTTCAAAATTTGGAGTTAGTGAGCAGCGAGGCCCTGACGAGATTGCACAAAAGCACAGGCTCTCCTGAGCCTTCCCTTATCACATTTGTGATATAGTTTCATCATGCTCGGATCCAGTGATTCAAAAACAGATGCATGGGCATTGCGTAGAAGTTCTCCATGTCGCACACACGCGCGTGTGTGTTCTCTTGATTTAATAGTCACCAGGAGGAAATAACGCTAAAATAAGCTGTGGATTTTGTTCGTATAAGGATTGACGTGCTTAGATTCCCGTTTCGAGAATATTTATGACACAGAAAGATCAGAAAGGCTCAATGATCAAAGACACGTTCACAATCAATTTAGGACACTGTGTGCACGCGCGCGTGGTTGTGTACATGTATTTGATTTTTGTCATGACTGGACAAAACATCTCCAATGTTGGCGACAAAGGCGTGCAAATTTGCATCAGTCCGACGTTCATTGAACCTAGCGTTTATCAGGGAATGCATCAATGCTGGATGCACGTTAGCGACACTGACGGTCGCAATGACAGGCGAAACACTCCTGTTCCGCTGATATGTTTGTTAACTGGCGTGCTTGACGGAAGGAAAACGAAACTATCGTAGGCAGACACACTGACTAAAAGCCATGCAGGTACCAAATGAAGGGAAAAAACCGGTGTGTACGAACTATTAAAATTACAAATTGGAAAAATGACCACTGTACGAACTAATACATTACATTTTGGTCCGACCACCATGGAATAATTTATGGTGTACGAACTATTCGAGTGTACGAACTAATACAAGATTTACCGTACTCCAACTTTAAAAATCCTAGTGAGAACTCTGCCCAACCCACCCCTGGATGGTCACATTCTTATTGCATCAATATGTACGGAAGGAGTCATAAGCAGGGTTCCCACAAAAATTCAAAAACACAATTCAATGATTTTTCCATGATCAACAATGTAATTTCCATGACTTTTTAATACATGGCCTCCAACTTCCCTTTTTAGCAGCATCTTCGCCACACTGAGCATAAATACAGAATGCAGCAACAACAGCATTTGCTTGTTGACCATGCATGCATTTTGAAATACTTAAATCTTGAAACCACCAGTAGCCAGAATACTAGCTGTCGCACACACAAGTGTCCGACAGCTTGTTTTCTGGCTAATGGTGGTTTCATCAAATTATATCACAAAATTCCATGATTTTTCCATGATTATTCAGGATTTTTCAAATTCCATGATTTTTCCATGCATGGAACTTTTTTTTGTGATTTTCCAGGTTTACCATGTTTTCCAGAGCTTGTGGGAACCCTGCATAAGGATAAAAATGATAAAAGGGATAAAAAAAATATGATAATTATTGAATATTTTCTATTATTTCAGCATGTCTACTGGTGAGAAGAAACAAATGAGAAAAGATGGAAACCTACCGAATGAAGAGAAAATGTAAGAATAACCACAGTCATAGATACAGATAAGGACATTTTATGGGCGTAAAATTGTAACTATTTTCTTACCCATCAATTTAAACATGTGTCTGAGTGCTCAAAAGAACTGTCTCATTGAGACGGTTCTTTTGAGTCCCCACAACATATGTTTTGGATGTAAAATAAAGAAAATAGTTTTTCAATACACACTCTTATCTGGAGGTTTGCACAATTCTAGATTATAAGAATCCATCATGAGTGTGAGGATGGGATAGAAAAGTCTCTCTCGAGGATCAACGATTGGCATCACAAGAATTGCCAAGTGATGACAATTTGCGATCATGAGGTACTGATTGATCTATCCCATCCTCACACAAATTATAAATTCTTTTTCTTGCTCACCACTGAATACCTCATTTTTAATTGGAAAAAAAGAAAAGACACGTAAACAGAAAATCCTGAATACACTGAGATCATCCTAAATAAGCTGGTAGGCAACATACATCTGACATGGTGACTTCATTTTAACATTACAATGACATTAGTCAGGGGTGTGGAAATAGTAAAATGGTCATAAAAGTGTCTTGAGAATTAAACAGAAACTAAAGAAAATGGACTTTACTTCATGTGTCAGAACAGAAAACAAGTTGACAAGTCTTATATTTTCTGAAATATTTTTTTTCAATTGGAAAGAAAGGCTTCAACTTAAAAAGGTATCTTATGTGATAATGTCTTCTCTTAGCTTTACTCCAGACTATCCCCCTATATTACCATTCAAGGGACCTTTTCTTGCCTGTTATATATTTTAAGACATAACAAACAGTGCCAGCCATAGTCAGTCACTGTATCATGCAACACCTGATCAGAATCCATGATGTTTGTCTTCTAGATCAATTATTCATTTACAGCTATTGAGGTTTCCTTGCATCTGACAATTATTTTCATGAAAAGCAAGTTTAATTCGAAACAAACATTTAATATCTTTGATCTATTGTTGGTAGCAAATTCACATTTCTTGTTTTAAACAGTAATTATTCTCTTTAATCTATAATTCTAGCTGGTACTCATCACTGTACACTCAATTTTAAAACCTATTTTTATAAATTTTTTTTGTATAAAAGCAAAAGTAATCATAAAGTAATCATGATAACAGGCTATTTTGTAATGTAATCGATTACATTATGATTACTTGTAATCATAAAAATCCATGATTACAGATTACTTTATGATTACTGAAAAAAAGTAATCGATTACAAGTAATCATGATTACAGATTACGATTACCCCATCTCTGCTTGTCCATAGAAAATTTTACTTGTCCGACAGTACAGCTTAGCTTATACCTTTCTGTGCTTAAAGAAGAAGCCAGCTGATCAGGATCCACACTGTTTTCAATGCAACATGTGAACTCATAAAAATTAACCAAAATATGAAATTCTAAATTTTATTAACTTTATACAAATTTTGCACTTGTCCAAGGACAAGTAAATTGAAATTTTCAACTTGTCCTGAATGAAATGGGACAAGTCGGGCATGGTATTTCCACAGCCCTGCATTAGTTACTGATTGATGTGGGGCTGATTGATTTTTTCCCAATGGTCTGACACTGGGTATATGAGATAAATAGAATCCATCTTTGGTGTTCAGTGAGGACAGGAAAATCTCAACCCAAGTGCCCAACGCTCCAGTGAGAAAAAAGGCTTGCAGAATTTCCCACTGAATAGTAGACCAGAGGGTTGGTATTTTTATGTAACCACTGAACAGTAATGATCGATTAATTTTCTCACATACCAATTTTACATTTAGCGAGGTATTGTATAATATTTGTTGGTGACTTCACTGAGTTGAGGTTTACAGTCAATGGATTTACAAGAACTCTCTTATCAGCAACAGTAAATTTGTCGAGGATAATCAGTTTCTTTTTCTACATCAGCAAGACTCCTCGGACCCGTTGCAGTCAGTCACTCATTGCTCAACATGTCAATGTCAATCACAATGCATTCAATATGTTCCAAGGATTGAATAAATGTTTAGAGTAAAAAATACACAGCTTTACCAGAATTCTCACTAGGATTTTGAAAACAGGAGTTCAGGACTCCCATCTGGCAAAAAGTAGGAGTCCCACTGGAAAAAGTGGGAGTCCCACTCAAAAAAAGTTGGAGTCCCACCAATTTGTACACATGGTATATCTTTTCCATTTTAGCCGGAAGTGATACATTTGAATAATTTTTAGATTGACTTATTTTAATCCTATAAGCATTAATGGATTGTTCCTACTTAACAAAACAAATTATTTTGCTATTTTTTTTTTCATGTAACCTCAACACACATTTTGCCGGGCCGCGTAGCGCAGTTGGTAACGTGTCTGGCTACAGATGCGTGTCTGACTGCAGATCCAGGGGTCGCGAGTTCAATCCCGGTCCGGTCCCATACTTTCGTGGAGATTGATCATGAAATGATTTCTACGGTCATTCTTCTCCCTTCAGCGGATTCATTCAAGAAGGGTTGTTGTCAGTTACAAGCGAAAGTATGTGCACGAATTACTGGTTAACCGCTTGTTCAAGCCTGCCCAGGAAAAAAGTGTGGTTAGGTGAACTGACCGTCCCGCAATGACCATAGCTGTTGACTTGGGACGTAAAGCAGCAAAACCAACCAACCAACCAACACACATTTTTTTGTTTGGCCTTATCAAAATAAAAGATTAAACTGTTGGTATAACAAGACAGACAGACAGACAGACAGACAGGAAAGGCAGGCAGGCAGACAGACAGCAGTCCTTTGATTTGTATAATCTTATGCGGATGGAAGTTTTTTTTTCTTATAAAAACGCATCTCGCTAGTGTCTACGCCGATTGCAATGAATAGACTGACATTACTTAGCCATTTAACATGAACGATTTTACTTGCTGAAAGTGATTTGTTTATGTTTATTCTTCTAGACAATTGGCTTGAACTGATGATATATTTCAGCGCACGGCTTGTAGTGTAGCTTCATTTGGAACTTTTGTCAGTCGGACGTTACCGTATACGGCTTACAGATGTACCGTTTTTTTTTTGTTTTTTTTTTTCAACAATTCTCATACTCTTTTGTTTGCCATAGCAATAAACGAATGACGAAATGCAAATCCGTAAACTTATTATTTTTTCTCCGTGATTATGTTGCTCAAATCGCAAACGAGTGCAATTCAAATATGTTTTCTCTTTCATCCCTAATCAGTCGAATTCGGAAGTCGGTAGACCGATGTTGTTTACAATACCCTATTAGTTTTTTCTCCCTTTAATTAACGGTAAATCGGTAGCGCATCTGTTTCAAACAATTATCTGATAATCCTTGCTTAATTACTTTAATAATCACCTCGTAATAATCACACTGTCCCGTATCGGTAATTCTGTCAATCACCTGTCAGAATTGCTACACTGCAGTCGGAGTCATACGATTGGTCAACAGAGACAGGACAGTAATCACGTCTCCCGCGCTAGAACAGCGTGTCACGATCGATAATATCAAAGGGCTTTTGATCTCCGGTGTTTATTTATCTGTCAGCTACTGGATTTTTAGCGCGTGCCGACTAAAAAAACATGCGTACGCGGAACTCCTGCCTAGCGATAAACATGCGTCCCAGGGAAAAAAACGTGCGTACCAATACGCGTAATTCTGCGTTTCCGAGAGCTCTGGCTTTACTTTCTATCACATGTAGGCCTACTTTAATCGTTAAAATTCAAACATTGGAGATTTTCCTATTTGCCTCAACATGATCAACAATATGTCAACTTTCGTTTACAGAAAGAATACAATCATGTTCCTAAAATGTCTGATGTAGGTTTATATCACTTTAGCAACTGACCTCATGTAGCTTATCTTGTATATTATACACTACCGGTAATCTCACACGGGTAGTAATGCGGGACAGATTTTTAGGACAGGGAGCTAACAAAGGGATCACTCTATTTTGTATGCATTGGTATGCAAAAAGAATTTTCTCACATGCGCAAGAACAGCGGAAATTCAGATTTTCAAACAGTTTGGATCCAGATCAGTCACAACAGAATGTCAGGGCTGATCTGGTTTCAAACTGTTTGCAAAAGCTATAAGATGACGACATTGGGAGATATGAATCTGGGTCAAGTCGTCCCTGAATCAACTCACCCTGAGTTAACTCGCTCGGGTCAACTCGCCCCCATACATAGAATACCGGCCTAGTAGGTCGGTGCCTCGGTCAGAGGTTCATCAATTAAGTTTTAATTAATCAACAATGGTGGTGCATTAGAGGTAGTCAAAAAATAACTTGGTACAAGATTGGCTCAATAATTACATAGTTGTCTTGCTATGCTAATGACGAGAATGAACCTATTAAGAAAAAAAAAAAGAATTAATGAAAATACAGTTGAAGCTTGGGGACTGTGGTGTCCTACAGAATAAATCCTGTTAATGTTTTAAATGGGGAGGGGCTGATAAACGTTTGCTGATAGGTGTCATTTTCGCTACAACATCGTTCTGATCACACATCTACCTGATTTGAAAATTTAGAATACTCCTAGGCTAAGATGACAGGGCCAAATGTTCTTTTATATATTAACATAGGCAATCAAATCTCGGACGTACCAGCAAGCCCAGGTTAATCTGAGCATTGTTCACTCAAGAAGTGTACCAATTTTATTCACAAGTTTGTCTACACACTAATCTGTTGATGTATGTTACGTCTCCCATGCAAATAGGAATGGGGGGAGTTGTCGTGGTGACTTGACCCTAGACTAGTTGACCTAGAGGACGAGTTCAGGGTTGGCACAGGCTTGAAAAGTACTTGAATTTAGAGGGCTTTCTTGAAAAGTACTTGAATTTAGAGGGCTTTCTTGAAAAGTCCATGAATTTAGAGGGCTTTCTTGAAAAGTCCATGAATTTAGAGGGCTTTCTTGAAAAGTCCTTGAAAATTAAATCTGCCTTGAAAAGTACTGGAAAATCTCTCAAAAGCCTTGAAAAGTCCTTGAATTCTACTATTTTCTGTTGGACTTAGCACAGTTGATAAGAGATCTAAATCAGTAAAAAATGGCCGTGCCTTTATTTGGTGCAGCATATGCCAAATAAAGGCACAACGATTTTATACTAATTCTCTAGTATTAATTTCTCCATTATCTCAGTCTAGCATTTCTGAAGTAGAAGTTTAACACTTAAATAAGTATTTTTCATTAACTTTAAATCCTTGAAAACTGTTGGAGTGGCTTTTAGAACTCCTTGAAAAGTCCTTGAATTTTACTCATACTTGCCTGTATGAACCCTGATACACCCTATTCTCTGAATCCGGTGTATCCCAAAAGTGATAACTCTGAATGATTCAGGTTTGACTTATTAAGGATTTTACTTGTATTTGTTTAATAAATTGCAGTAAAAACATGCTGGAAAACATACAGATTGATAGACTGGAAAATCCTCAGGATGCAGAGGGAGCACTAAGACTCCCAAAGACAACATCCTTTGCTGCCATGGCAACCAGGCCAGAGCTTAGACCTAGGGAACAGCCTATGTCCTCAGTATTTGCATACACTATAGGACGTGGGCGTGCTCGTGGCAGGGGTTTAAGGTCAAGTAATGCTGGGCCAGTGAATGGTGAACAGGTCAAGTTGAACCCAGAAACTGAACCAATAAACACAGGTTTTTAACTCCATAACCTCTACTAAACTTGATTTTTTATGTTTTTCACATAAGATTTTTCAGCCCCCAGGGCAACTACTTCCCCCTAGCTTATTCCCTGACGACCAAGTCAACAGCTATGGTCATCGGGGGATGGTCAGTTCACCTAACCACACTTTTTCCTGGGCAAGCTTGAACAAGCAGTTAAACAGTACTTTGTACACATACTTTTGCTTGTAACTGACTCACAACCCTTTTTGAATTATTCAGTGGAAGGGAGGAGATAGACCGTAGAAATCATTTCATGATCAATATCCACTAAAGTATGGAACCGGGCAGAGATCAAACTTGCGACCCCTGTACTGATTAACTGCTTGATCAAGCTTGCCCAGGAAAACAGTGTGGCTAGGTGAACTGACTGTCCCAACATGCCCATAGCTGTTGACTGGTATGTAAAGCAAAAAACAAATAAAAATAAAAGATGTTTAAGTAATTTTAATGTCATGTGATAAAAAGAATCTAACATTCATGCTCTAGTTTTATTGAATTATAAACTCATTGCAAAAAAGAGATAAGATGCTTGGTAAGCCATGCATTTTATCACCAACTTGTTTATAACCGCTATTTTTATCCCCCGACCCGAAAAGGATCGGGGGATATAGCGATCAGCCTGGCGTCCGTCCGTCTGTCCGTCTGTCCGTCCGTCTGTCCGTCCGTAGACAAAAGCTTGTGCGCTCAATAACTTTTATACCCTTTGAGATATTTTGATAATATTTGGTAGGCATGTATATTGGGTCAAGACGGTGTGTCGCGTGCAAGAATGGTTGCTCTCCCTTGCTGGCCTTTTGAGTTATCTCTCTTTAATGAACTTTATAAGGGGAAGCTTGTGCGCTCAATAACTTTTATACCCTTTGAGATATTTTGATAATATTTGGTAGGCATGTATATCGGGTCAAGACGGTGTGTCGCGTGCAAGAATGGTTGCTCTCCCTTGCTGGCCTTTTGAGTTATCTCTCTTGAATGAACTTTATAAGGGGAAGCTTGTGCGCTCAATAACTTTCATACCATTTGAGATATTTTGATAATATTTGGTAGGCATGTATATCGGGTCAAGACGGTGTGTCGCGTGCAAGAATGGTTACTCTCCTTTAATGGACTTTTGAGCTATCTCCCTTGAGTGAAATTTAAATTTTATAGGGGGAAGCATGTGCACTTTATAACTTTAATACCCTTTGAGATATTTTGATAATATTTGGCATGCATGTATATCAGGTGAACGGTGTGTTGCGTGCAAGAATGGTTGCTCTCCTTTAATGTTTTTTGAGTTATCTCCCTTGAATGAACTTTATAGGGGGAAGCTTGTGCGCTCAATAACTTTAATATCCTTTGAGATATTTTGATAATATATGGTATATATGTATAATAGGTCAAGGGGGTGTCTTGCATTCAAGAATTGTTGTTCTCCCTTGCTGGACTTATAAGTTATCTCCCTTGAATGAACTTTATAGGAGGAAGCTTGTGCACTCAATAACTTTAATACCCTTTGAGATATTTTTATGATCTTTGGTAGACATATATATAAGGTGAAAACGGTGTGTCACATGCAAGAATGGTTGTTCTCCCTTACAGCCCTTTGAGTTATCTCCCTTGAATGAACTTTTGTGCTCAATGACTCATATCATTTGAGATATTTTGATGATATTTAGTATACATATATATCAGGTCAAGACAGCTCCCGCT